>OY992894.1:23905001-23982501 GCA_963921405.1 Cepaea hortensis | reverse complement strand
CACCACTTTGAGGCGAGCAGCGAAAGAGGGAGCATGCTATGGAAGCATGCTGGATCACCAAAAGCCAAAGAATTCAAGTTACACGTTTCCGCTGGTAAGGTTATGCTGAGCGCATTTTGTGACACGAAGGGCTATTGTTGGCCGACTTTAAAGAACCTGGTGTCAACATCAACTCTACCCACTACTTGCAAACACAAGACAAGCTGCAAAAAGCCATCAAGAATAAACGACCCGGCATGCTTTCTCGCGGTGTGATTTTGTTGCACGATAATGCTCGTCCGCATGTCGCAAAGATTGTGCAGGAAGCATTAGTGGGAGATTCTTCAACATTCAGCTTAGAGTCTGATTTGTCACCATGTGATTTTCATTTGTTCGGACCTGTAAAAAAAGGTCTCAAGGGGCAAAGATTTAACTCAGATGCAGATGTAATGAACGCAGTAAACACTTGGTTCAGTGAGCAACCACAATCCTTTTTTGCGGATGGAATTTGCCGCCTACCTAAGCAATGGGATGCTTGCCTGAATGCCTACGGCGACGTCTTCTGACCAACCCATGGTGCATAATTCATTCAAAATGAATGCTTTGTTTAATTCTACCACATCTGTTAATGTTTCTTTCATGCTTTTGTAATAAAGCCATTGGAACGGGTTTCTTCTTCTTCTTCTTCTTCTTCTTCTTCTTCTTCTTCTTCTTCTTCTTCTTCTTCTTCTTCTTCTTCTTCTTCTTCTTCTTCTTCTTCTTCTTCTTCTTCTTCTTCTTCTTCTGCGTTCATCCGGAGTTTTTTTTTCTTCCGGACGTGATTGCGTTGTGCCTGTTTACAGCAGAGCTGCGTTCTTGCGCCGTTAGGCCGACACATCCGACTTCTGCGGGCATTTGTTGACCGGGTTAACCTTCCCGGGGGTTTCGTAAGACGTTTGACTCTCACTGTTGTGGTATTATCCCCCACCCCAGCTGGCCCTTTTAGAACCGTCGAAAACATAACGTTCAGCCCTCAAGGGAAGGCAGGGGCAGACCATGGGCATTCCCCGCCATCTAAGCAGGCTTCCACAATTGCAGAGCCGACACACAGCGCTCTGGTACTGGGCTCACAGTAGGAATCGTCACGTCCTGCAGATAGCTGCTTAGCCTCATTACCGTATATAGCCCCCCCCCCCCCCCCCCCCTTTTTCCCCACTGGCTGTTCCTCCGGAAACCAGAGGAATGCAGTCTTCGGATGACATCCACACAGTGAGCTTTCGATTTGGACTTCCAACATAATGGATTTGCTATCCAAGCAATATTCCATTTCGTGCCATTAGGACGCTTTTTGCATCTTTGATGATGCCCACACAATGAGCTTTTGATTTGGACTTTCCACATAATGGATTTGCTAGCCGTAACGAGTTTCAAATGAACGTCCCTAACACACACACACACACACACACACACACACACACACACACACACACACACACACACACACGCACGCACGCACGCACACACACACACGCACGCACGAACGCACTCACACACACACGCACGCACACACACATACGCGCACACACACACGAGGGGCTTCAAATGAAAATCTTAAAAGTGTGACAGAAATTACAATAACCATGCAATTGTCTTGCAACCTGTCAATATTGTTGTTAAGGATGCCAAGAGTGTTAAGCACGTGACATTACTTTGCAGATGAAAACGGTGACGTCATAGCAACAGTTTAAAGGTAGCCGCCCCACTTTTGACATGCACCAAATAGGAGCAGCGTTCTGTTATCAGTGTTTTGATTAGTGAAGCGGTGAAACCTATAGACATTCATCGGCGAATGAAGGTCCAGTATGATGGTGCATGCATGCAAGTGTATGAGTGGAGTAGGACGTTTCACAAAGGCGGGACTTCTGTGACAGACTGGTCACGACCGGGCCAGGCACATTGAGTAGTGACCCTAGAGTCGATTAATCTACAGGAATCCAAGCACTTTATCAGCATTGAATATATATATATATATAACGAGGTCGAGTCAATAATAGGTCACACAGATCTGTGGGATGGCAGGTAAATGTAGATGGTGTTTTCTACAGGTGTCATTAGGTGACAGCAACACCAAACTTCATATTTCCGTTCGTCAGGTGCCGCTAGGTGTCTCATGCGCATGCGCAGCGCATAAACAAAATGGCGACTGTCCTTACGGAGTGTGCAACCAAAGAGCAACGTGGTGTTGTGCGTTTGTTTTGTGTGGGTAAAAGAACTGCCTGAAAAGGACATTCATAAGGAAATGCTTCATGTTAAGCTGACTACCAGCCCGAATCAAAGCGTGCTTCAATGCAATGGAAACATCCTTCTTCGCCTTGTGTCCAAAAATTCAAAGTTACGCCATCAGCAAGGAAGGTTATACAGTGGGATTGTCAAGGAGTGCTTTTAACCAATTTTAAGAAGAAAGGTGACAATGCGAATTCTGAACCGTACTGTGAAGTTCTATCGATGCTTCATGATGCAATTCGAAGAAAACTTCCAGGACTGCTGACTAGAGGAATGTTGCTTCTTAATGACAATGCCAAACCACATACGGCTCGATTAACTCAGGAGAAAATTAACCAACTAACGTGGGAAGTTCTGGAAAATCCACCTTACTGCCCTGACTTAGCCCCTAACGATATCCACCTTTGTGGTCCACTGAAAACTCACCTTAGCTGGAGACATTTCGCGAATGATGCCGAAGTTGAATGTGAAGTGAAAACGTGGTTTAGAAAACAGAGCATGCATTTCTATGCATTCGGTTTGGGATGACTGATAAGACGATTGTAAAAGTGCATCAATGTGGGTGGAAATTATGTTGAGAAATAAAGGGACAATGTATGTATTAAAATAAATTGGTTTCAAGTTGTCATCATATTTAGTTATTTTTCTTCAATCATTTGTGACTTATTTATTGACTTCCCCTCGTAGGAACCTTAGAAATAGAGGGACCATGTTTGCATTAATTGAAATCTGCAAATGCACAGGCCTCTATAGATGCCACTGAAGTGGCGCAAGGTACCCTAAGTCGAAATGTCTGCCACCTGTATGGCTGGCTGTCTGCTAACAGTTAACCAAGTATAGCGGAAATAACAAAACCACAAACACATTTTAATGATCACTCAAAAAATACTGCCAGTGTCTTGTCAGTGATTTATTGTTACCTGATAGCGAAATGAAAAACGTACAAACCCTCAAACTAACACCACACTGTGTCAGCTTACAGTCGCTGGGCTGGACAAAGAAACAATACTATCATCATTAACAGATCTGTCCGCCATTTGTAATATGGTTGTCAATTACCATCGTCCCGCAGCAAATGACAAGTGTCACGTGACCCAACTGGCAGGGTAGCCGAGTGCTCAGAAGCGAAACCGGTAATGATTGCATATCCAAAAAAAAAAAAAAAGGGACCAGATGTAAACAGATACTCCGCATCCTTTTCTGTTGACACGCCCACGTTGTAATGATGGTCGTCCCGTCTCCAGTAGCAACCGTGGAAAACAAATGGTAATCTTAAACCTAACATAAACACAAGCAGACATAGTGCGCATGCCCCAAAAATAAAATGGCCATTGAGATCTCGTAAATGAAAAAGCTCTCTGGTTGCGTGTTTGCCCAATAAAAATAATTATTATAGGGAAAGCAACAAATATTTAAATGTTCTTACCTTCACCTCGGGCATGTTTCGCCTGGAGTTCCACAAGCGTAGAACTGATCCGAGGACACGTCCCAAAGGGTTGCAGCACTGGAGGAGACCCAGTTAGAGACGCTCACTTCGCTTGCCACGGCAGCACACGGACAATGCTTTATCATACTGTCAGACATTCCATCTTTCTTGGCAAATCACGAAGGTCGGTTGGAAACAGTAGGCATCAGCAGACAGATACGTTTACTTTGGAGAGAGGTCAATAAGGGTTTTCAGTGGAACTGTTGATTTAAACTGAGAGTCTGAAGTGTACTAGGTTGATGTACGGGGATTGTGTAAGGCCGTGACACGGCGTTTAGGGTCGAATGATGATAAACAGTGGGGAGAATAGAAACACAAGACATTGGAGAGTTGTGATCTTTGTTTATTTAGCTTGCCCACTGAAATGAGATTAGATATATTTCTGGAAATGTGAATTACCTTCCTTATTGTGTAAGAATGAAAGCGACGATAACAAGAATAATGATCGTTATCATCACCACCGTCATCATACTATAATGTAATTATGAAAGCAATGCTAATAATAACAACATAGACAAACAGAAGGCTGTGCATATGTCTCATCGACCACTCAAGTAAAGAAATACAGAAAAATGCACACACCAATCTTTGGCTCCTTGTGTTGATATTGAAGAAGAAGAAGAAGAAGAAGAAGAAGAAGAAGAAGAAGAAGAAGAAGAAGAAGAAGAAGAAGAAGAAGAAGAAGAAGAAGAAGAAGAAGAAGAAGAAGGCAATGTTGTTGATGAGTGCGATAATGACGACGACAACACGGAAGATAATGATGATACTAATGATAATGATGGTGCTGATGATGATTGTTATGATGACGATCACGATCATGAGAAAACAAAGATGATAATGACACGGAATATGATGACGATGATGATAATGACACTAAAGATGTTGGCGATACTGCTTCTTTTTCTTCTTTCGTTCGCCTGAAATATGTTTATCACTGCAATGTTGTCTCTTGTATGAATCTAACAGTCTTTTTTAGATCACTCAGCGGTCCATAGAGTTTATCTTCCACTGTTGTCTCTCTAGGCCAGAAGGTTCGCCTGGATATGTTGTAGTTTGGGTAATCCCGGAGTATGTGCTCTGCTGTCTGCGACGCCAAACCACATGTGCACATGGCTGAGTCACCAATCTTGAATTTGTATACATGTGGTTGCGTAATCTATTGTGTCTTGTTCTGAGCCGCAGAAGAATGACCTGTAATTTCTGGCGATACTGATAACGACAGTGAGAATGATAAAGCTGATGATAATAATAACGACACTGAAGATGATGATTAAGATAACGCTGCTGCTGATTATGTTGGCAGCAACGACAGCGATCATGATGATGACACTATAATGATGACAATAAAGATGGCGATTATCGTGATAATGATTATCATAATGCCGATGAAGAGTAAGATAATGCTAACGATGATAACGATAACGATGGTGACGACAATATCAGGGCAACTTCTCACTGGAGTTCGATGATCATATTACCTGGCGACTTAATAAACATGAACCCTCAATATATTTGTTTAATGGAACAGCCACAATCCTTTCCTAGGCAACTCGGTGCCTTGTAACAAATACGGTAGGTAACTGGAGATTGCGGAGTTCCCTTAACACTAGGGACAACAATGAATGTGTGAATTACTCCCGGAGGGAACCCATACACAGCTACAGTTTCCTCCCCCTGGGAACTAATTAACGCTTCTGTGATATGTGAACGCGTATGGAAATCAGCGGAGGGTTTTTGTTCTCGCTCTGCCCATAAGGGTGATGTGGCAGGGTTGTAGCCGAAACAAAACGAGGAAAACGGGAGAGGATTGTGCGCAGCGAAGGGATGCATTTCTGATTTTAGTAATCATCATCATCATCATCATCATCATCATCATCATCATCATCATCATCATCATCATCGTTGTCGTCGTCATCACCATCATCAAAGTCGTCGTCGTCATCACCATCATCTCCCACATTTGCTGTCATGCGTCATGGGGAGGGAAACATTGGTTTTAGTTATAATGGAGGAAAATTTAGTTGAGTTGAGTTGAGTTGAGCTAAGAACCAACATTGCTGCACTCAGGACATTCCAATATGTGCTCCGTCCCCTCGTTCAACAGCCAGCGAAGAGTACACTACTAATCGTTCCCACCGCTATTTGATTGCTCTCCTGGTCCTTACTCTCAGTTTTGAGATTCTACCAGAACCCCTGCCAATCCCCTGCAATCTCATTCTTTCCACATACGGGTTCTCAATCTGTTCCTCCACCTTCTCCACCTGGTCCCACGAGCGCACGACCACCTCTCCTTTGTCCATAGGTAATCGACCACCAAGAGGTGCATTCTCTGCCAGCCTGTCAGCACTCCAACATGGCCAGGGCAAAACATCCATACAATTCTTACAATCTGTGACCTCTGAAGCGAGGTGATCCATTCCACACAAAACATTCCTTTCTCCACTTTACTAAGCATACTCCTTGAGGAAATTTGAACCGATCTATAGTGTCCTTTATAGGGTTCTATTGTTGGCAATCCGTGTGTATCGGTCGTTATTCCGAAACACTTGTTCAACCAAAAAATTATTTCTTCCTTTGATGACACCTTTCTGCTTGGAGTGTAAAGAATTACCCCAACAGACAACTGCTATTCGCTGCATTTTGTTTCACGATGGACTGTGGGGCACATTTTTGATGACGTCATGTGCTTCATTTTTCAGAATTGGTCTACATACAAAGTGTAGTGAGACTTTAGAAACACCCGGTGGTAGGAGCGTTGGCGAAGATGTTAGCGAACAACGCTAAAAATATTATGATCACGGTCGGATGCAAGTACTACGCCAGAGCTCGTTACCTGTGAAAGTGAGAGAAAGATTGGCCAGCTATTCCTCCATGTATTCAGGCATTCATATATGAATATACAGGGTGTATTTTCAATAACTGTTGTGTAATTGAAAATATTGCCGTTCCAAGTTTCTTCTTCTCTTCTTTTCGTTCATCCGGAGTGTTTTTTCAGATGTCATTGCGGTGTGTCTGTTATGCGCCCTTGGGCCGAAACCCGTAGGCCAACACATCGACTTTAGCGTGCTTTTTTGACCAGGTAGCATTCCTGGGAGACTCTCACTTTTGTGGTGCCATCTACAACCATGCTGGCCAAGGTTGAACGGTCGAAGACAACGGTCATCCCTCAAAGGAAGGCAGGGACAGTCCATAGCATTTTCCGCCATCCAAGGTTGCTTCCATAGTTGCAGGGCCGACACATAACGCCCTGGATCTGGGCTCACCGAGGGAAATCGTCACGTCCTGCTCATGGCTGCTTTAAATCCTCACTTCAATATATTGGTCATTTCGTTTTCCCCGGGCCATTCCCGCACAAACCAGACATGTTCGCAGACGGCATCCACTCAGCGAGTTTTCGGACATGTGCTTGTCGTTGCGCCCATCAGAGCTGTTCCAGGCACGACAGACATTCGGAAACTACCTAGTCAGAGCTGTTCCGAACAAGAGCGGCATTCGGGAACTAGGTAGTCAGAGCTGTTCCTAGCACGGGAGACATTCGGGCGAGACATTTCACTCGGACGTAATTGCGTAGTGTCAATTTTTAGTTTGCCACCCGTAGGCCGACACTTCCGACTTCTGGCGGGCATTTTTTAGTGAGGTTAGCCTTCCTCTGGTTTCGAGACACGTTAGACTGTTGTAATGTCACCCACATCTCAGCTGGTCAAGATAGAACGATCAACGATATCGCGGACGGCCCTCAAGGGAAGGCAGGGGCAGACCATGGGCATCATCTCACTATCCGAGGAGGCTTCCATAATTGCAGGGCCGGCACATATTGCTCTGAGACTGGGCTCACCCAAGGAGTTTCCACGTCCTGCTCATGGCTGCTTTAGTACCTCACTTCCATGTGTTGAGCATCCCGCTTGCCACTGATCGCTCAAGCACACACCAGGAGCGGTCAGATTGCGGGCGACAGCCTCTCGGTAAGCTTTTGCTTGTGACTTCAACCCACGCAATAGGTTCGCTCGCCGTGCGTTCCATTTTGCGTTGAGACGTTCTTCCACTTATATCTACACTCTCTATGAGTTAGGTACAAAGTTTCCGTAACCATGCCCTTCGACTGGGGCACTTGTCTGTCTTTTTTGTACTCGCTCACGGGGTAGGCTACATGTGCTGCCGGCTCAGCACCATACCTTCGTGCAGCAGTGAACGGGAAACGGCCAGGCCCCTTCAACCGGGAAACTCTCATATCCCCCAGCTGGGAGCCTTCGTACATGTATCAGACCTGAGCATGTAGCTTGCTCAGTATCATGTTTCTATTTTCCGGTAGACGGGTATCAGCCTGGCTCTAAGATCCGAGGGTTTGTGGCTTAGAGGCGTTCAGCCACAGCCCTCGACAGGGAGCCTTTAGAGTTTTGTCCGGACCAAGAAATTCTGCCTTTGTGCACCTCATTTAAATTTTGACTGCTATCCTCAGTCTATGCCTGCAGAGCAGCAGGTTGTGTCTCTCTTAGTCTGGTCCCTATCCCATAAGCTGTCCGATATGTAATTTTTCACCCATCGGCAAGCAAATGGGGTCTATGGGACACGCAAGCTCCCCCACCACGTCAAGGTGGAGACACATCGGGGGAGGTTCCAAGTTTTGTATTTACCTTTCATGTTGCATGAACTCCACAGAGGGTGAATACAAAACTTGGAACGGCAATATTTTCAAAAAACCCCATAGTAATTAAAAATACACCCTATATATGAACCTCCTACGCGTTTGATGTACTAGGGCCATTAAATTATGTGGGCCTAAGTGCTGGAAGCAACAGGTGGCCCGTCTCTCCCTCGCTTAGCTGGCGACGAAGGGCATCGTCAGACCCTCATGCGACCGCGCTCATGGGAATTCAAATATGCCGACGATAAACCTACATCACAGGTCAGCGTGGCAGAATGGTTAGAGCGCTCGTTCTTGAACATCCGGTATACTGATGCCGAGGTAGCGAGTTTAACCCCTGCGCCGGTCAGTTGGACTAAAATGGTGACTTCTCGTCCTTGACTTGGGGATGTAAATTACAGGACCCCCTGAAGACTGTGTGGTTTTGCTTGATAGCGAGGGACACTGGTAACAGGGAAAGCTGAGCCACACGCATAAATCAGTCCAGGGCACTAGAAGTAGTAGCAAGTGTATGGACTACGTTTGAGTTCATAGCTAGCGAACGTAAAAAAAACAAAACCAAACCTACATCAGACAACATTCAGTGGCCATCCGAATACTGGAGTTTGACACACTTCATCTGCAACATGTCACGAGATGCTGGAGTTTGACACACTTCGTCTGCAACACGTCACGAGATGCTGGGTAATGACATAACAGTCATCGCAGCAGCCGAGCCATAAACGAGAGCGGTGTACTATTTCATGTCAAATTCCAATTAATCGGTACCAGCTACAGCAGTGGTTCTCAAACCGGTAGAAGAGAGAGGGTCGCAGGATAGGCAGGATAATGTTAAGAAATAATTAAATCATCATTATTACGCAGCAAGCAGCAAGTGCTTTGAAGAACATCGCTCTCATTACGATCCACTGAGTCTTGAAAGCTGGGAAATATCTTATACTCCACGCCTTGTGGCATCAGTGATCATGTCTGCCCAAAGCCCACTGTCTCTTGTGCTGCCAATCATTTCTGATACCGGCGTTCCTCGATACCATGATGTCAAAGTGTCCAGTATCTTCTCTCTTGCTTTCCCCCTGCCTCTCTCCCCTCAACGTTCTCGTTGTGACGACATATTCAAGGTTTTATTTTCTCATGACACCTCCAAAGAATATGGACTGTCAACTTCTGATGAGAAACTAGTTCTCTTTGTCAGTTACCTACTTTCAAGATGGTTTCATGCTCTTTCTACCCGTCCACGGTGTTCTCGACACACACACACACACACACACACACACACACACACACACACACACACACAGATACACACACACACACGCACGCACGCACTCACGCACGCACGCACACACATACTCACACACACTCACACACACACACACATACATTTTTTTCGCATATCCTTTTACAGGACATTGCAGTCAACACCAGCATTTTTTAGCTGCTGTTGATGTCTTGGCAAGTTTTACGTTCAATAGTTTGCCATTGCTTTCTAAACGACCGGCTCACATACCTCCGTGAGTAACCAACCCGACGCGATCCGCTGCTGAATCTCCCGCAGCTGTATTTCGTACACGTATACGGGATTACGAACAACATCCTTAATCCCTTCGCTAACACATACATATTCCACGTAATTCCTCGCTTATCTGATAATTGTCCATGATTTGCTTCCGTTAATCAAGATTGGCTCATTATAGCTCTTAAGAACTCACCGCGAATTATGAAGATCTAATTCCGCATACCCCATGTGACATATCACAGGTACTATACCAACATCCTCCCGCCCTCTCTCTACTACTCTCTCTCTCTCCCTCTCTCCCCTCTCTCTCCCCCTCTCTCTCCCCTTTCTCATATATACCATATACATATGTACGTATTAGCTTGTATGAATGTTTGGTGACGTGTATAGATGTATGTATGTGCGCTCACATATATCAGTCCACCCAGACTTTAGGATTCTGTTGGTATACACACAAAGGAGCACAGGAAATTAGTCCCGTTATTATTACCATCATACTTAGGTGCACACATCTTTGCTCTATAATATTCGTCCACTTTAGCGAACCTTTCACTGGCACCCACTCATGCATTGTGTGGACGGCCATGGAGCACTCCTTAGTTTTCACCTCCTGACTACCATCACATCTCCATTTCTTCCAGTTTCCTGCATTAGTTACCATCTCCTACCTCGGTCACCAAGACCCACATACTCCCACGGCTGTCTATATAAGAGTTTTTTTGTTTTTTTTGCATATCCTTTACAGCTGGGGGTGGGCAAACTACGGCCCGCGGGCCGCATGCGGCCCGCCAAGTGATTTTATGCTGCCCGCGAGGGCATTTAGAAATAAAACTTTTAAATTCGTTTTTAAGTTATTTTGTTGAATTGTACAAAATTTAATGTACCGTCATAAAAAGTCGCTTAAAAGTCGACAGGGTCGACTTCATTGCACCGGGTTTTATCCCATATGGCTCGGTCCCTTTCAGCAGCACGGAAAGCGTCGAACAAAGCATGAACTCCGTAGCTTTTTAGCGACGACCCACAGGAGTCTCCGAAACATATAACTCGCAAACCGAAGGGTGCGGCCCGGAATCGAACCCACAACCTTCGGAGCACGAGGCAAACGGCTTGACCACTTCGCCCCAGAGACTCCCTAGTCAATAACAAACGTAAGAATGAAGATGAATGCCGTGTTTTTAATGATGAATGGACAACTAAGTACTGTTTTATAAAAGTTGGTAGCAAATCAGTTTGCTTGTTGTGTCGTGAGTCAGTGGCTGTCTTCAAGGAGTATAATTTAAAAAGACATTATCAAACAAAACATTCCGATTTCGGATACAATTTAATGACCGAAGAGAAGGAAAGGAAATGCCTTTAGTTGGTGAAAAATTTGGAGAAACCGCAAACTGTTTTCACTAAACAGTCTTCAATTCAAGATGCTGCAACTGAAGCTAGTCTTGTGCTGTCACACAGAAGTGTAAAACAAAACAAGCCATTTTCTGATGGCGAGTTCATCAAGGAATGTTTGCTAGATGCAGCAAACATTATGTGTCCAGAACAAAAAACCAGATTTGACAACATTACTTTATCAAGGAGAACTGTGGTCAGACATGTTGACAAGATCAGTGACAATGTGATGCATAAACTTCAAGATGCAAGTAAACAATTGTTGTGGTACTCTCTTGCATTGGATGAGAGTACCGATGTACATGACACTGCCCAATTATTGATATTTATACGTGGAATAAACACTTCTTTCAAACTCACTGAAGAGTTACTGAGTGTTGAGTCACTCAGAGACACAACCACAGGCCATGATATATTCAATGCTGTTACTAACTGTATTGAATGAACTGGGTTGGTTTGGAACAAAATGGCAAGTCTTACAACTGACGGAGCTCGTGCTTTGACTGGAAAAAATGTAGGTCTGGTAAAGTTGATAAGTGATAAGATTAAAGCAGAATATCCAGATCACACATTATTACCAATTCACTGTGTGATTAATCAAGAAAGTCTGTGTAAAACTGTTTTAAATATCAAGCAAGTTATTGACCCAGTTGTCAGTGTCATCATCCTCATCAGATCAAGAGGACTTAATCTCAGACAGTTCAAGTCATTACTTGACGATTTGGAAACTGAACATTCCGATGTCCTGAACCACACCAATGTTCGATGGCTGAGTCTCGGCAAGGTGTTGAGGCGAGTGTGGGAACTCAGAGATGAAATAGTGATGTTCCTAGAGATGAAGGGCTTTGCATGTGACTTTAATACTAACATTGTCAATAAAGAGTGGCAGTTAGACTTTATGTTTGCCATTGAAATTATGGAAAAGTTAAATGAACTGAATGTCAAACTTCAGGGCAATGGTGTGTTTGCACATGAATTGTATGTATATGTAAAATCATTTCAGGCAAAACTCTGACTGTTCTCCAGACAAGCAAGTGAAAAAAGATATTGTCACTTCCCTTTGCTGAAACAAGAAACCATTTCTGGTGAAATGACTGAAAAATACAAATCAGTTATCAGTTATCAGTTATCAGTTGGGGTAACTTCATTGCACTCCGGACATGTCCATAGGTGCTCAGATCCTCCCTCCAGCATATGCATCAGCGTCCGGTGGCTAATAGTGCCAGTTCTGTGTTGGTTGACGAGGCGCTTTGTTTTCCCGATGTACCTCTCTCGTCTGGCCGTGCCGATTCTTACTCCCAAGTCTTTCATCCTGGACAGCGATGTGGAGTGGATTCACTGACGTCAAAGTCCTCTGTTCTCGCCATATCTTTTAGGACGTTAATAACATCGGCACGATCCATGGGCTGGCCATCTACAGGGGGTGCAGAGCCAGCCAGTTTATCAGCTCGTTCATTTCCCTCGACTCCCGCATGTACCGGGACGAAGATGAAGGTGACTTTAGGGACAACAGACTTCCGCAGCGACTCAGTCCACTGTCTACGTACAGATCCAGTTTCGACCTTCTGAATCATGCTAATTGAATCACTTAGTACACACACGTTGGTATAATGCTGTGATTCCAGCCATATGAAAGCCTGTGTAACTGCCATCACCTCCATCGTCATGCTGCTCGTGGTCATAGAGTGGGCACCACTGGATTCTTGAACGGTTCGGCCCACTGAACGGGCTGTAAATGCCCACGCACTTCTCTGCTGCTTTACAACAGATCCATCTGTATAGATGAGCACTTCGGCACTATCTGAGTATTCATAGATGAGCGCGTTAACCTCAGCATTGACAGCGGCAGGGTTCTGCTCTCTGTAGCGTCTGTCGAGTGTGATAATACAAAGCCCAATTATAAAAAAATAAAAATTAAAAAATTATGAAAAATACAAAGCCCAATTAGATGCATTGATTGAAGAATTTGGATGGAGATTCCAAGATTTCAAGAAATTAGAGCTATAGTTCAATATTCTCAGTTCACCTTTTAGTGCAGAAACTGATACAGCCACAGAGGACATACAGTTGGAGCTGCTTGTCTTACAAGCAGATCATGACCTGAAAGAGAAATTCAAGACAGATGGTTTGCTGGATTTCTATGGATCTTTATCACAAGAATCATTTCCCAACTTGAAAAACTTTGCAGTTAAACTTTTATCATTATTTGGATCAACATACATTTGCGAACAAGTATTCTCTTGCTTGAAGATCAACAAATCTTAATATAGGTCTTTATTCTCAGACTGCAACTTGCATGCTGTCATGCGAATTTCAACAAGTAAACTTGCTCCAGATTTCAAGAATATTGTCAAAAATTTCAAGCAGTTACATACATTTCATTAGAAATCAATAACTGTTATGACATTGTAGTCGCTATGTGTCTAAATTAAAGCCATTGATAGATAATAAAGAATATTTGTTATAATAACAAGTTGTAAAATCGTGTTAACAAATTAGTAAACGTTTTTGTCCATATTGTCAAATATAATGTTTGAGTGTATAAGTAAAATAAAATTGCAATAATTAGTTATTTATACTGCTTAATAACCTATAACTAATTAATAATTACTTATTGTGATAGGTTGCTGTAAACAAAATGTATATATATATATATATATATATATATATATATATATATATATATATATATATATATATATATATATATATATGCGGCCCGCCAATAGCTTTACATTTGTCAATGCGGCCCTCTGCACGAAAAGTTTGCCCACCCCTGCTTTACAGGATATCGCTGTCAACACCAGCATCTTTCAGCTGTATGTTGATTTCTTGGCAAGATTACGCTCAGTAGTTTGCCATTGCTTTCTGAGCGGCCGGCTCATATACCCCGTAAGTTACCGATGCGATTCGAACCACTGCTGATTCTCACCGTAATCACGTTACCGACGAGAGTATACGAGATTACAGAGAAAAGTCATAACCTCTAAGCCACGAAGCCGGCTATATAAGAGTAGCAAGGTCGAATTCATGTTATTATTACAGCCTGAGATTCTGAGATAAGCAGCACATAATTTTGTTTCAAAATTTCATTTTCACTTCATTGTTCTCATCTTTTTCATCTTTTTAGTCTTCTAATTCCGTTCTTATGTAGTCACTGGAGGGTCTTCTCCGTGATTATATGTTGTGTTTTGTGTATGTGTTTGTGTGCTGATGAAGGCTAGTCGTAGCAACGTCCTGTATGTTTCGTAAATCTGCTTTGTAAAGCTGCATTACTTTGTCTTTTTTTTATAATACCCTAATGGGTAGCCCCATAGGTGCCGCTAGACCGACAACAACAACAACAACAACAACAACAACAACAACAACAACAACAACAACAACAACAACAACAACAACAACAACAACAACAACAACAACAACAACAACAACAACAACCACTACCACCACCACCACCACCACCACCACCACCACCACAACAACAACAACAACAACAACAACAACAACCACAACAACAACCACAGCAACAACCACAGCAACAACCATAAGAAAAAAACAATATGAACAGACGGTTCAAGATTTTCATCATCATCAAATGCCATCTCCGCATTGAAAATCGCCTGCTCCCACCATCCCGTGGCTTCATGGTGGATTTATACTGGCTTCTGTCAGTCCACTTCTTGGTTATGTCCAACCACGGACATAGTAACGTTGTCCTCCTCTCGCACGCTTTTATTTTTAACTCACTAATAACCTTGTTCATAGCCGGATGGATTGTGCAGAAAAACTTTTTTGCAGCTAAAGACACGAGTCCCACGCCCAACCACCCTTCATCGCCTCTTACGACACATATGGCAGTTTACAGTGTGTTAATGTTCTTCGCTCCCCGTTAAGAGTCGCGGTAACACACTGGTTAAAGCCTCCTTAGTCGGTTCTTACTACATACAAGGCATATCCCCCCCCCCCCCCCCGCATATCCTTTACAAGACATTGCAGTCAACACCAACATTTTCTAGCTGATGTTGATGTCTTGGCAAGTTTTATGCTCAGTAGTTTGACATTGCTTTCTGAACGACCGGCTCGCATACCCCCCCCCCCCCCCCCCGGGTAAGTAACCAACGCGACGCGATCCGCTACCGAATCTCGTGCAGCTGTGTTTCTTACGAAAGTATACGGGATTACGAACAGCGTCGTTAAAACCTTCGCCAGGGAGAACGGCAATGGTAGATTACAGTGTTACTATTCTTTGCTTCCCTCTAGATAACACAAGGTTCTCATTAACATTACAGATCAGTCCAGTAGTTCTGTTTGAATACTTTACATCCTGCAGAAGCGGAGGTAGATATCAACTAAGAGAAACCATTTAAAAAGGAAAGCAGTAAAGCTATAACACTTCTGAGGGGAAAGCTGCTGTCCCTGATGTCATCGCAGCAGAGGCTGTTAAACTAATATCAACACCTAATCCGAGGTGTTATTTATCAAAATCTGGTAATCTGAAGAAATACTAGCGGTTTGAACAGAAGGATACCTGGTAAAGTTACCAAAGAAAGGCGACCTACATGAGTGTGAGAATTATAGATAAATTTGCTACTTACCCTCAGTTCCTGAGAAAAGCATGATCATTCTGGAGAAATTAAGAGAAAAAAACTATGGAACGAACAGGCAGGCTTTCCACCAAACAGATCCTGCACTTACAGGATAGTCGCATTGCGCATAATAGAGCAAAGCATGGAATTGAACTCGCTACTATATACAGTATGTGTTGACTATGAAAAGGTCTTTGTTTTCGTTGATACTAAATCTCTTTAGAAATTGATGAGACATTATGGGATAAAAAAAAATTCGTTAACTTAATAAAGGCAACACGTAGAGACATGGGGTGCGGAGTCCTCTGTGAGGGAAAACGAACAGAAGCGCTCGAAACACGTACAGGAGCGAGACGGGGATGCCTTTTGTTACTTCTATTATTCATAACGACTATAGACTGGATTATGAAAACAACAACAAACACTGCCAGAGATAGAATTAAATGAACACTGTTGGCAATCTAGCTCGATGATCTGGTCTTTGCTGATGACACTGCCCTCCTCGCTCACATATGCGCGCAATCAGTTACAAGAAAATATAACTCGCTAATATAACACTTCTAAACAAAGTAGCGGGAGATTTGGCAGCAGACCGCGTTACGTTGTTTTTTTTTAACGAAATGGTAGGGTGCCGGTCGTTCAGAAGGCAATCGTAAACTACTGAACGTAAATTTACCAAGAGGTCAACAAAAAAAGCAAAAACAAAACAGCAACAACAAAAAATTGCTGTTATTGACTGCAACGTCCTGTAAAGGATATGCAATTACCTTTAAAAAAAACAAAAAAACTTTTACTGCTTCTAACAACATTAGATGGGAGATCACATCAATTAGTTTTAAAATTCATAAGGAGACGAAATGGATTAAACTTCATAAGGAGAATAAAAGGAAATTCCAATAAGTCAGACAGATGATGACCGGATCTTCTTTGGTGAAACCTCACTTCAAGAGGCGGAATCGACCACCTGTGTCACAATCATCATCAAGTTCCCTGCCAACTGGCGTAGGCGTTCATGTCTCTCCACATATCTCGATCTTAGGTGTTCTGGATAAACTCTGCTGATGATATTTCCTCATGCCACCGTTTTAATCCATCCAGCATCATTTCCCTTGATCGACATCTGCCTCTCTTCCCTTTGATCTTTCCAGTCGTCACGATGTTCTCCAATGCCTCTCTTCTCATCACATGGTCAAAGAAAGCTGTTTATCTAGTTCTAATTGTTGTCTATAATGTTCTAGTGCCGGCTTCCTGGCATAGAGGTTAGCGACTTTTCCCCCGTAATCTCGTATACTCTCGTAGGTAACGTGATGACGGTGAGAATCAGCAGTGGTTCGAATCGCATTGGTAACTTACGGGGCATGTGAGCCGGCCGCTCAGAAAGCAATGGCAAACTACTGAGCGTAATCTTGCCAAGAAATCAACATACAGCTGAAAGATGCTGGTGTTGACAGCGATGTCCTGTAAAGGATATGCAAAAAAAAAAAAAAGTTCTAGTTTCATTAGCCTTTTTCAGGTAATAGTCGTTAGTTACTCTGGCGATCCAAGGAATTCGCAACATTCGCCTCAGGAACCACATCTCTGTTGCTCCCAAATTCATGCCCCTTGGTTAAGAATATTTCACATTTTGGTGTCACTTTTTTGGTTTGTTTTTTAAACATCACCATTGTTAATGTTTTCATGCTATTTAAGGATAGTCCTTTCTTTGCACTCTCCGTTACTACAATGTCCAACAACTGTTGTAGGCCTTTTACATTATCCGCCAGCATTACTGTGTCTCAATCAATCAATCATGTGCCATGCCGGAAAGCGTGGGCGGTCATGACTCGCCATTTCACTCGATCACCAGTGTTGTGGATCAACTCAGTGTTCCTGTCTCGTCCATGCCATGTGGCCAAGCCATCCAGGTATTTTCCTCTCGGTCTTCCTCTTGGTCTGTTCCCTTCGATCTTGCCAGTTGTCACTAAGTTCTCCAATCCATTTCTTCTCATAACATGTCCAAAAAATTTTGACTGTCTACGTTTAATTTCTCTAATCAATTTACGATGTTCATTTGTCTCCTGTAGTACTTGGTCATTGGTTTTTCTGTCTGCATGGCGTATATTGTTTATATTATAACCTCCGATTAGTATTCCCGGCATATATTCGATCTCTCTCATTACTATTTCGCTATAGAGGGAGAAGAGATATGGTGACAAAACACATCCCTGTCGTACTCCTAGCTTTATTTGCTCATAATTGCCCTCTTTATTTCCCATTTTAATTGCTGGTACTTGGTTCCAGTGTGTTTTATTATTCTGAGAACATTCCCATAAATGTTGAAATCTTCCCACTAGCTGAATGTTCTATTTGCAGTGTCATCTGCTGGAAGTTGAATGCTCTATTTGGAGTGTTATCTGCTGGAAGCTGAATGCTCTATTTGCAGTGTTATCTGCTGGAAGCTGAATGCTCTATTTGCAGTGTTATCTGCTGGAAGCTGAATGCTCTATTTGCAGTGTTATCTGCTGGGAGCTGAATGCTATATTTGCAGTGTTATCTGCTGGAAGCTGAATGCTATATTTGCAGTGTTATCTGCTGGAAACTGAATGCTCTATTTGCAGCTCTTTGCAACCACAAAACATGATAAATAAACTCAGGGGCTGTTGTTCTGTGTTCGTATGCTATGTGTATGTTCAGATATTGTTCACACCGAAGACGGCTTGCTTGAGGTCTTCACTGGTCTCCAGGAGTTGTCTGTCTGTCTGTCTGTCTGTCTGTCTGTCTGTCTGTCTGTTTGTCTGTCTGTCTGTCTGTCTGTCTGTCTGTCTGTCTGTCTGTCTGTCTGTCTGTCTGTCTGTCTGTCTGTCTGTCTGTCTGTCTGTCTGTCTGTCTGTCTGTCTGTCTGTCTGTCTGTCTGTCTGTCTGTCTGTCTGTCTGTCTGTCTGTCTGTCTGTCTGTCTGTCTGTCTGTCTGTCTGTCTGTCTGTCTGTCTGTCTGTCTGTCTGTCTGTCTGTCTGTCTGTCTGTCTGTCTGTCTGTCTGTCTGTCTGTCTGTCTGTCTGTCTGTCTGTCTGTCTGTCTGTCTGTCTGTCTGTCTGTCTGTCTGTCTGTCTGTCTGTCTGTCTGTCTGTCTGTCTGTCTGTCTGTCTGTCTGTCTGTCTGTCTGTCTGTCTGTCTGTCTGTCTGTCTGTCTGTCTGTCTGTCTGTCTGTCTGTCTGTCTGTCTGTCTGTCTGTCTGTCTGTCTGTCTGTCTGTCTGTCTGTCTGTCTGTCTGTCTGTCTGTCTGTCTGTCTGTCTGTCTGTCTGTCTGTCTGTCTGTCTGTCTGTCTGTCTGTCTGTCTGTCTGTCTGTCTGTCTGTCTGTCTGTCTGTCTGTCTGTCTGTCTGTCTGTCTGTCTGTCTGTCTGTCTGTCTGTCTGTCTGTCTGTCTGTCTGTCTGTCTGTCTGTCTGTCTGTCTGTCTGTCTGTCTGTCTGTCTGTCTGTCTGTCTGTCTGTCTGTCTGTCTGTCTGTCTGTCTGTCTGTCTGTCTGTCTGTCTGTCTGTCTGTCTGTCTGTCTGTGTAGTGAAGTCAGCTTCATCAGTAATTTGCTTTGATGTTCCTTATTTACAAATGACAGTCTGTGAAACCCATTTGGTCGAGGTGTTCTCCGAGTTTGCAATGTCTTGTTCTAAGTCTGACGGTCCTGTACTGCACGTTTCTGCCAAGCTCATTTTAATCTGTGATCGGGTCTTTCTATGTCGTTTGTCTTCCCCCAAAAGCATCCGCCGACTACGCAGACCCACAGACATCTTCTTGCAGTGGATTGGATAACTTGCCGACAGACGCCCGTATTACCATCTCAAACCACATAAATTCGATTGTCTAATTAGTTATATCGTTATAATATTGTCATTTACGTATCGATTTGTATTACTGATATTTTGTAAGTTAATGTAATTGTGATTTTTTTTATGATCTTGTATTTTTGCTTAACTTTGACTAATTTACAATTTCTTCATGGATGAAATGTCTGAGAAGTGGCAACACTGGCTCAATAAGTCAGGAATACGCATTGGACACTTAAACATTTGCAGCTTATTTAACAAGCTACCAGAGTTATCTTTTCTTAATCAAAATTTTCATTTATTCGGCCTTAGTGAAAGTAGGTTTAATGATAAAATTTCAGATGAGGACATCTCTATTAAAGGGTACACACTTTTTTAGAAGGGATCCCTGTAGGAAACAAGAGACAGGCATAGTAACCTATGTTTCTAATTTACTAAATGCTCACCGTAGGCTTGACTTTGAAACTTGCGAAATAGAATGTATTTGGTTAGAGCTAAAACTTCAAAACCGCACACCCCTGATAATTGGCTACCTCTATCGAAATCCCAGTGCTGGACACGTCTGATACAAAAGCTTCACTACCATGATGGATGTGGTTTTCGCTTCTGGGAAGGAAATTATACTACTCGGAGACTTTAACATTGACACCAACAAATCCAACATAATATGGGGAAATATAATTGCATCATACAATTTCCAACAAATAGTACAACAAGCTACTAGAGTAACAAAGTCATCTTCAACAGTCATAGATCACATTTATGTAACTTGCTCAGACAACTTCATAGAATGCACCGTACCCAATTGTGCAATGAGCGATCACTACCCAATATGCTGCACGTGGTCTAAAAAAGGAATTAAAACTCCTAAACATAAACACATAAGTGTAAAATATAGAAATTACAAAAATTTCAACCAAAACGCATTTTTACAGGACTTGCTCAGTTCACCTCTAGACAATGTTTATCAGCTTCCTGACCCGGATGATGCTCTGGAATTCTGGATGAAAACCTTTATTGATGTTTTTGATAGACATGTGCCAATCAAGGAAGTTCGAGTAAAACACCACGTCAAGCCACCTTGGATCACCCAGGAAATCCTTGAAATTATGAGAAACAGAGATAAAGCACATAAAAAGCGGGATCTCAGTGCATACCGTACTCTTAGAAACAAAGTTCAATATAACATACGACAGGAAAAGAAAAATTACTTTAAGAACTTAGTAATGGATAAAACAAATAGTAAGGATATATGGAAGGCAATTAACACCTTGACAAACAAGTATAACTTCCTAAATTCTTTACCATCAAATCATATTACATGCGACCAATTCAGTAATTTTTTTTAAAACTGACATAGACCAGTTGAAGGCTTCAATACCTAATTCTCCTTGCAACTTATCTTTATTGTCATCGTTTTGCGAGAATAGATGCTCCCGCGATATTCTTTCCGACATACCGCTAATGACAATCACTGAAGTATTCACTTACCTCAGTAACCTAAAAAACACAACCTCATCTGGGTTAGATGGAATCATCAACCGGATTCTCCGTTGTGCTGCGCCAGTGATCTGTACATCACTAACCTATGTATATAATCAGTGTCTCACCAAAGGCCACTTTCCATCAGCTCTCAAATTCACTAAAGTGTACCCTCTTCTTAAATCTGGTTCATTGGACAATGGTCTCCCGAACAATTACAGACCTATTTCCTTACTATCATCACTATCCACTAGAAAAACACACCCATAAAGTAACATTACAGTATTTAGTTCGCAACAAGCTTATTGTTGACAGCCAATCAGGAGTTCGACCAAAATATTCTTGCCATACGGCCCTAACAAACATGATAGAAAATTGGCACCAGAACATAAACATCAACAGTCTATGTGGAACTGTGTTTATTGATTTCAAGAAAGCATTTTATATGATAGACCATGTTATTTTAATTAAAAAACTTGAGACAATGAAAATTGGCCCTAATGTAGTCACTCTAATATCATCTTTTCTATCAAACAGAAAGCAAGTAGTATCACATAATAAATCTCTGTCTCAAACCACTACCTTCAATATTGGAGTACCGCAAGGCTCTATTCTTGGCCCTCTATTATTTGCCATATATATTAACGATCTACCTTTGCATCTTTCGTCGTCCTGCGATCTATTTGCAGATGACTGTACAGTGTACACAAACGCTGAAAACTGTATTTTACTGGAGTCGTCTTTACAACAAGAATTAAATAATGTAGTTAGGTGGAGCTATTCAAACCGTATGCAAATTAACATCACTAAAACAAAAGCAATGTTATTAACAACCAGACAAAGACTTCAAACTCTAAGCTCACATACATCACTTGAACTTCACATCGATAACATGCCAGTAGAAAGTGTAATTGAGCACAAAACATTAGGCCTAATCATTGATAGAAACCTAACTTTTAATTCCCACGTTCAAGCGCTCATTAAACAAACAGTGAAAAAAGTCTACCAACTCGCCAAAATTAAAAACTTCCTTGATGAGGACACAAGGAAACTATTCTATACTTCTCATATACAGACACACTTTGACTACTGCTCCACAATCTGGGACGGTTGTTCTAATTCAAACACCAAGCGACTTTACTCACTCCAGAAACGGGCCATGAGTCTAATTTATAGCAAACATTTATCTGACAATCCTAGCCTGTATAAACGCCTTCAGTTACTACCATTCCGCAAACGCCTGCTTTTCAATAAAGCTAAACTAATTCACAAAATCCTGCATCGGAATGCCCCAAATTACCTTTGGCCATTGTTTAAATATAATGCTAGACACAGTAAACGTTTAAATATACTACACATTCCGAAGCCTAGGACTGACTTATACAAAACAAGCTTAACGTACTCTGCAGCTCAGCTGTGGAACAATCTTCCACAAGAAATGAAAGACATCACCAATCCCTATTCATATAATCGCAAATTATTCGAACACTATCTCAATACGGATTATCTTCCCCCTTAATAATAGAGATAATAATAATAATGATAACAAAACCCTAGTATAACAGCCAGTCCCCTTTTTGTAGGCCAGTATATTCCACATGGCTAATAACAAGTGTCAGACCATTATCTAATATTACTGTGTCGTGTAGTTTTGATGTTCGCATTTTGCCCATGCCTTTATAATGCATATCTTTTATATTGTTGCTGTTCTCTGTTAGCCTTGAATGATGTGTGAATGAAATAATGTATGCAAGAGAGTGATAGAAGGGCAGAATGTTAGACGGGCCTGCGTGCCCAATTCTTAACCCTTTGAAAATAAAGTTTGTTCGTTCGTTCGTTCGTTCACCCTTGAAAGAAGTTGCAGAGAGCAAGCTCCCGCCACAGTAGACGCCGAGGTCAAAGCGCTAATAGATCAAAGCACTGGACACAGTGGTCATTACGGGTGGCTCAGTCGACTGGGACAAGCGGGAGGTATGAACATTCTTATCCAGCTCAAGATGCCAAACTGTCAAGGAAGCAAATGGTGCTTCAGCCGTGATAATTAGCAGCCTTACGATAGAAACAATGGATGTAACCAATGCCCGGAACTGGCTTGGCGTGATAAAGAACCCTCACACATGTATGCTGAGTGACTTAATCAACAGGCTTAATTAAGAAGGCTACACTTGGCACTCAGGCAGGTAACAAGCCAGGTGATCGGTTGGCAGACATGGCTGTGACCAAAGAGCGAAAATAGTAGTGGATAGGCCAGACATCATCAATGTTATGGTGTTTGTCCATCAAGAATGATGATGACCATTCATTTCATCCAGTGGGGTTGACAGTTTGGTGCCGTGGGTTCTAAGATGGCTGATAAGGCCTATTTTGGCTCTAAATGTTCTTTGACAATGTGGGCAAAGAATGCTTGACGTTCCTGGAGGAGGATCTCCTGCTGTGGTTTGTATGTGTGTGTGTGTGTGTGTGTGTGTGTGTGTGTGTGTGTGTGTGTGAGTGAGTGTGTGTGTGTGAGTGTGTGTGTGTGTGTGTGTGTGTGTGTGTGTCCTGTCTTTTTTTTTTCCCCACAGCTCTTGCAATCCTCATTGCTTCACATGTGACTATACCCTTGCATAATGATGTACGTCAGGAATTTCGGTCTTTGGCAACAGTCTCCCAGGTGTCGTGATGAATTCCAAAAGCTTTTAGTGAGATCTTCAGAGTCAGCTTTATAAGAGACCACATTACGGACAGGCGACTTTAAGGACACTTGAGAATTTGCTTCCTTGTCCAGACTGAAGGAGATGGGATTGAGGCGGGGCATCGCCAGAGATGAACATTTTGCCAAGAGTACAAGACATTTGATACATCAACACAGAACTGGTGCGAACAGCTTTTGTTTGTTTGTTTGTTGCGCTCGCTCGCTTTTGAACTCAAGCGTAGTCCATACACAACTATGTATAGTAGTGATGGACTGAATTTTGCGTGTGGGTTAGCTTTCCCTGTTAACATTGACCCTCGTCATCAGGCAAACCCACTCCGCCTGCAGAGGTACTTGTAATTTACGTCCCCAAGTCAAGATCGACAGGTCAACATTTTAGTCCAGCTGTCCGGTGTAGGGGTTGAACCGCTTACCTCGGCATCAGCACACCGGATGTTTAAGACAACGTTCTTATCCATTCTGGCATGCGGACCTGCGAACAGTCATTATACGGTGGTGGGATGTTAAAAATGAGGGGAGGGAGAGATTGGGTCATCCGTGGACCTGTTCGGAGTACGACAATGCCACCCTCGCTAACCCCTTCCCTCAATCGTCCTGGAAGATTGCAGGTAGCGGTCTTGTAATTTGATTATTAGTCCACATTGAGCCTTGAGTCTTCCATTCTTGTACACCCACGACTCAATAGTGGGCTATGTCCTCGTTTGATTTTGCTTTTGAATTAGACGGCAATTTCGATACGACGCCCGTACGCATCCATCACCACTATCTACCTCGTCTTCCTGTTCCTCTTCTTGTCTTAGTTCTCTCCGTCATCGTCAATGTCGTCGTCCTTCTCCCCCTCCTTCTCCTCCTACTTCTCCTCCTCCTTCTCTTCCTCCTCCTCCTCCTCCTCCTCCTTCTCTTCCTCCTCCTCCTCCTCCTCCCCATCCTCCTCCTCCTCCTCCTTCTTCTTCTTCTTCTTCTTCTTCTTCTTCTTCTTCTTCTTCTTCTTCTTCTTCTTCTTCTTCTTCTTCTTCTTCTTCTTCTTCTTCTTCTTCTTCTTCTTCTTCTTCTTCTTCTCCTTCTTGTCGTCGTCGTCGTCGTTGTCCTCCTCCTCCATCTACTACTTCTTGGTGTTTATATTTTTACAACAGACGTGTTATATTTGTACCTCAGACGTGTTATATTTGTACCTCAGACGTGTTATATTTGTACCTCAGACGTGTTATATTTTTACAACAGACGTGTTTTATTTGTACCTCAGACGACCCCACCGACTCCTCAGCATTCGTGAACAGGGTCAGCCCTCCAACATAGTCTAATCTAGCAGGGTAATAACTGTGGTGGGTGGGTGTAAAGTAAACCAAGTTTAAGAATCACTGGGCTCGGATTTCCCTTCTACCCTTGACAAGCACGAGGCACTATTTTCTTAGCGCGCAGGTATATTTCTGCCAAGTATGCGGTCTCAGTGTGCATTTCCCGCTCGTGCATTTTACTGCGCTAATATGGTATGCGTCAATACGAACTACCATCTCATGACATGACCCTGGAATGAAACCAGATATCCAGCCGTTGTTTTTGCCTACTATCTGCCACATGTCACCCGGTCTCCGTTCACTTGATTGAGTTCTGCTTTTGGTTGTTTCCATAACCATTATCGGATGTTCCCATACGCTACTGTTTAGTGTGGTGTCCTCGTTACCCGTTAGAATGTTGCTTTTTATTTTTTGACAGTATTGTGTCTGTCTACCTCCAAATACCACCCCCCCCCCCTCTCTCTCTAGCATTCTGATTGTCTGGTTGTCTGTCTGTCTGTCTACATCTCATTCTCTGAGATGCTCTGTCTGTCACTCAATGAAAGCAGGGAGATATGCAGAGCAGAATGTCAGACGGTTCAGAGTGCTCAATTCTTAACCCTTTGGAAAAAAAAGTTTGTTCGTTCGTTCTCTCTGTCTCTGTCTGTCTGCTTCCTCTCTCTCTCTCTCTCTCTCTCTCTCTCTCTCTCTCTCTCTCTCTCTCTCTCTCTCTCTCTCTCTATCTCTCTCATTCGCTCTGGCGTTCTCAGTCTGTCTCAGAATATTAGCAGAGCCTACAAGACCAATTCTCAACAACGTCAAAAGCATAATGTGCCATGCCGACAAGCGTTGGCGGGAAGTTTTGCCATCTCACATTTTCACCAGAGAAGAGTCTGTATTCAGACCAGTACTCCTGTGCCGATGATGCCTTGTGACCAAGCCACCCAACTTTCCACAATTTGAACTTTTTGAAAGCAAAAGTTCATTCGTTCCCTCTCTTACTCTTATTGACGTGCCCACCCCTCTGTCTCGCTTATTTGAGTGTTTACGAAAATGCATATCTTTTGTGCGTGTCTGCATCGAACCCTGAGCTGTAAATTCTCATTAGAAAATCTGTCATCGGCTGTTTAATCCAAGCAATTTATGTAATATACTACCAGTGTCAACAACCTGGATTCACTCACAGACACGCTGGTTCCCTCACTCGTACCGCATCATGACAAACACGACTGTGTAAGAGTGGTAACTAATACTCGCACTTTATTTCTACATTACATGGCTCGTCCTACGAGCATACACACATTGACATTCACTCAATTGCATTCTCTACATTTTCTACGTATAACTAATGCCCTCTATAACTACAGTCCTGGCAAGGGAAAACACATAGTCCTGTCTCTCTGACTGTCAGTCCCCGTCTACCTGAATTCACAGGTCGGGTCCAGCTATTCGCTCTTTGTCCTCGTGCTGTCGCACGTTCCGCGTGCGGGGTCACCTGCCACGTAGTTTAGTGGTCCAGTCCTCGTAGTCTGTCGTAGTACTAGAGTTCAGTCGTTTTACGGGTAGTCCCCCGTGATTACTGTCCTCTATCCTAAGCTGAGCCGGTCTCTCTGGCTGTGGGGTTACAACACTTTCTCTCTGTAATCCCGTTTATCACGCAGAGTCTCGCAGCGGAGCGAGAACTGAGGTGGTTCGACCCCCGCTCGTGACTTGCGGATACTGAGCCGGCCGCTCAGAAAGCAATGGCAAACTACTGAGCGTAATCTTGCCAAGAGATCAACAGACAGCTGAAAGATGCTGCTGTTGACAGCTAAGTCCTGTAAAAGGATACGCAAAAAAAAACATCCTAAGCTGGGAGTTAATACCGTTATGTCTTAGTCAGGTCCTAGCTATGACACGTGCGTGTCCTGTCTAGGTCTGGTCCTTACACTGGTTTGGAGTCCTATCTCCTTCTACTGTCTCTCTCTATCTATTCTCTAGTAAAAGTCCTAATGATGTCCTGTCTCTGTCCTTTACTTTCCTCCGTCTCTATTCTACTTCTAACTATCCCTAACCAGGATCTTGACAACCAGGCATGCTACCACACACACACACACGCGCGCGCGCACACACACACACACAGACACACACACAGACGCATTTGCTTACAGACGTGTTGTGGTCTCCTTGGCGATGTAGTTAGACTGTCTTCCTCGCGGTCCGAAGGTTGTGGGTTCGATTCCGGGTTCAGTAATTCGGTTCAATGTGAGTGCAGTTTTCTCGAAATCTTCTTGGAGTTGTCGCTAGAGCTAAGGAGTTTGGGCTGTGTGCGACGCTTTCGGCAGACCGCCGTGCGGAAGGACACAGATCTGCATGGGGTAAAACTCAGTGCAACGAAATCCACACGCTCGCCCAGTAAATCTCCGTTTGAACATTTGCTGATATGTCACCAAAACTAACCCTTGAACTTTTCAGCCAAAGTAAAACATGTCACACTACACATACATAACGCCAACATTCAATCAATCAATCAATCAATCATGTGCCATGCCGGAAAGCGTGGGCGGTCATGACTCGCCATTTCACTCGATCACCAGTGTCGTGGATCAGCTCAGTGTTCCTGTCCCGTCCATGCCATGTGGCCAAGCCATCCAGGTATTTTCCTCTCGGTCTTCCTCTTGGTCATTGATGAAACTGAAAAACAAAAACTTTTACAAACAGTCATTTACTGCCTATATAGTACCTTGCGGCGTATGGTGCGGGAGGGGGGGGGGGGTGTCTTGAGCCTGAGGAATTAAGGCTTCCTATCCAGTGCAATCTCCGCGAACTGTGCATTCGAACGCGAGTCTCCCGAAGAAGGATCCGGCATTCTAGCCACTCGGCCAGCCGAGTGCCACACACTGCAAGGTACTATATAGGCAGTAAATGAAAGTTATGAAACTCATAAACATCTCATATGTATTATTTATAAACATTGACATGCACACAAAACACGACACTAAAACACAGTAACAGAATCGGCACGTACAGCTTAGTCAGTTTTCATATGCGTTGCAGTCATGAAAACTGCCATTGGGCAGATAATAAACACAAGGACAAGCGATACAACATGGTAATTTATATTCTGGATAATAAAACTTGGTGTCTATGTCTGTATGTATGTGGACAGTGTAATGAAAGGAAACACTGACAAAGAATCGATAAGCATCGTATGCGATTGTGTAAAGTTATAGTTATAATCCAGGTGTTAGTCAGATATGACTGAGCTACCTTATGACTGTAGACCAGTGGTTCTCAACCAGTGGGGAATTCCCCCCTAGGGGGAAATTTTAGGGTTTCCAAGGGGGGAATTAAGATTATTTTAAGTTCGCATTAATACAAGAACCAGTTACTTGATATTGTTTTTCCCTCTAAATTTTACGGTTCTGTACTTCTCGCCCTAATGAAATTCGTTTTATAACGTAAGTAGACCCGCAAATCATGTTTTATGTAGATGTCTAGACTTGTTCTAGTATGTGTTATTAAATTTAGCTTCAATTTTTATGTATACTGTGTAAGGGTGGGGGGATTTATAGGGAGGAAATTCGAATGGGGGGGGGGGGAATGACGTTCTGAACAAATGGTAAAGGGGGGCATGGGCCAAAAAAGGTTGAGAACCACTGCTGTAGACGCTACTGCCTGATTTACGTTAGCCCCGAATGTTGGGCGGTGCTTGCCAAACCGACACTCTACATTGTGCCAAGGGCTTCAGGTGGGGGAGAATAATTGGGAGGGTCGAACCCTTATCCTGGTGCGAGGAAATGCAGCCTAAAGATTAAATGTCATGGCAGGGCAGACCAGGCCCTAAGCCTTGATCAGCAACTGGTCTAGGATGGAAGCTCCGACAGGCGGACAGTTAGAGTACTGCTTGCTGATCCGGCAGCTTCTGCAGCTTGTCTTGTTCCAGATGTATTGGTATTACCTTTCCTCTGGAGTAAACTAGACAGACCGAGTAAGGGATCAAGCTGCATGGGCAAAACATAATCTCTATTTTCAGCCCAGGTTTTGTGCTATAGAGAGGCATATCTCCATCTCAAGTTCCCGTCATGGGTTGTAGTTATTATGCCTTTGTTTTTGAAGCACAATATAACACACTATCGTCTGTCAAGACGGCAAGGTGCCAGTAGTATAGTTATACAAAATGGCAGTTTAGTAATGTCATGTTTGTATATGTCCATTACATCTGCTAGGAGAGCAAGAGGACGCACGAGAAGAAAATGGATTGACGACATCAAAGACAGTGCACAATCACACGGATTGGCACTATACAATGACACCCATCGGGCACTGGAAAGCCAATTATTCCTCCCCACGATGCTTGACTGCAAATATGGAAGATGATGATGATTATAACACCTCTGTTGCAAAATCTAGTGGAACGTGTAAATAGTGATGAATATTACTTATATATTAATATCCAGGAAAGGTAAACTTTTATTAGTTAACAGTGGAAAAGAGAAGCCACCAATGAATGTCACAGTAAAGGTGGAGATACTTAGACAAGTAACAAGTTTCTCTTATCTTGGACATGTATTAACAGGTAATGCCAGATGTTAAACAGAAATAAAAAATAGAAAAGGAGTAACCAAACATGTTTCAATAACATGAAATCAGTATTAACATCTAGAGAGATTAACAATGCATTAAAAATTAAAATTGTCAAATGGTTTGTGTATTCAATACCCAAATGGCCCAGAAGCCTGAACATTGACAGACAATTAGAATGTCGAAAAGAGGCCCTAAAGATGTGAATATACAGAAGTATATCGTATTTTATAGGGGGAAGGAAGGGGTGGGTGGGAGGTGACAACTATAAAAAAGAGGCTTTAGAAAAGAACCGGGAATGAAAAGAAGTGATGATAAATAAAATATAAAAGAGGCAAGTAAAATATTTCGGCCACTTTAAAAGCCAAGCGAGCAACAGATAGACAACGATACACGTGGGAAAATAAATGACATCAAGAGACGGACGAACAGCAAGCAGTCAGACAGAAATTTCAATTAAGGCGAAAGACAATATAGGGAGTCCATTGCAGCCAACCGTCATCGTGGAGACGTCACCTGATTGATTGACCCCTCTATCGTTTCTTCATCCTACAGTGGTTGAGGTGATTGCGTGTTCCAGTGACTCAAAGTGCTATGCCAACGGTTGCACAGCTACTGGTAGGGTCTCTCTCTCTCTCTCTCTCTCTCTCTCTCTCTCTCTCTCTCTCTCTCTCTCTCTCTCTCTGTCTCTTTCTCTCTCATGAAGATATGTTTCCTCTTCTCCCCAGCAAGGAACCATCTATCAGCAACAACAACGTGCCACTACAGCCTCCTGTTAGCCACGAATCAGAGCCTGTAGTTGGTAGTCGTTACATCAGCTGTATCCATTTCATTGTAACCCAGAATGGTTACACCTCACACGGTTTAGCCCAGCTTCACTTCGTCAAGCACTCATGATGTCGCTGTACCAAGGACCAACACAACCTGATATTTACTAGCAATTCAGCAGAAAGCTACACTGGATCTCCGTACAAGAAAGAGCCTCTCCTCGAACGTTTGTCTGCGTATGTGGTTATTGTTTTATCTAGTAACGTAATAGGTTATACGTGACTATAAACAGTGACTTGTATTGACTCTATATTAATTGATAGTATTTAGTTGTATATCTTTTATAATACTTTTTATTGTGTTTTTACTATGAGTGAGGGAGTCTTGACTGCTCTTCCTTACTGATCAGTATACGTATCCTTATATATTGACAGATATATTACTGTTTCTCTGTACTTTAGAATGTGTATTGTAATAAGGGACATAAGTTGTATTCATTTTGTGTTTTTGAAATGTATGTTTAAATGTCTAATAAGGATGAACACTGGTTCAGCAAAGATGGGCTCAGAGTCGGGCATTTAAATATCTGCCATCTATTAGGGAAGCTGCCAGAAATATCACTTATACTTCATCAAAATTTTTACATGTTCGGCGTTAGTGAGAGTCGATTAAATTGTAACATCTCGGATGATGACATCGCTATCAGAGGTTTTAAAGTTATTAGACGAGATCCTTATCTGAAACAAGAGACGGGTATTGCAGTTTATATTTCTAATTTGCTTAACATCTACCTCAGGCTCGATTCTGAAACCTGTGAGATTGAGTGTGTATGACTTGAGGATAAACTTCACAATCGTATAACCCTAGTAGTTGGCTATCTATATCGAAACCCCAGTGCAGGAAACATCTGGTATGAAAAATTCACCACTATGATGGATGTAGTCTTTAGTAATGCGAGAGAACTCATACTGCTAGGTGACTTCAACATAGACACTAACAAATAAAAAAAAAAGAGGAAACATATTAGAGTCATATAACTTCCAACAGTTAGTCAAACAATCCACTAGAATAACAAAATCATCTGCTACACTTATAGATCACATTTATACTATATGTACTGACAACATCAGAGAATCTACTGTACCTGTTAATGAAATGAGCGATCACTACCCAGTATGTTGCACGTGGCCGAAAACAAGGTACCAAAGCACAAATACATACGTATAAAATATAGAAATTATAACAATGTCAATCAAGATGTCTTTTCAAAAGACTTGCTCAACTCATCTCTGGACTATGTTTACCAACTTCCTGACCCAGATGATGCTCTGGGCCACACCTTTCTAAGTGTATTTGATAAGCATGTTCCATTTAAGGAAGGTCGAGTTAAAAATTACACTAAGCTCCCGTGGATCACCCAGGAGGTAGTTGAAATTATGAGAGACCCAGACAGGGCACATAAAAATAGAGATCTAACCACGTACCTTAGTCTGAGAAGAAAAAGTGCGATATGTTATACACAAGGGAAAAAAACTATTTTAAGAACTTAATAATAGATAAAACAAGCAACACCACATCTCAGAAGATCTCCCCACTGGAAACTTAACTGCACACTTTTACAAAATCAGGACTATGTAGATTGCATAACAAAACTGATCCTCACATACACAAGCGATATACCAGAGGGTAATGCGCGAGAACTCTGGGAAACACTTAAACAAACTATACGAGAGAGAACACAAACACTAGCAGCAGTAATACACAAGCAAAAACTAGAACAAGAAAAAGTATTGGAAAATGAAATTAAGCTCTTACTACAGACAGACAAAAATTCACCACACATCATAGCATTACAGGAAGAATTAGATCTCCACAGACATCATCGATTTCAGGGGGCTTTACTGCGAACAAAGTTACAAACTATAACACAAGAGATACCGAGTAAAAAATACCTATCTTTAGAACAAAACATACAGCGCAGCAGACAGATAGGCCAGATAATTGACAGGGAAGGAAATATACAAGTCGAGCCACAACAAATAGCCTTAGCCTTTGAAAATTTTTACAAGAACCTTTATACAGAGGAAAACACACAGGCGCACGTGCAAGAACACTTTATGAAATTCACAGAAGAACTCACAGAGGAACAGAAACTAACACTAGATACTGAATTAACACTAACAGATATAGCACAAGCGGTTCATGGAATGCAAAAGGGCAAATCGTCTGGCCCTGACGGTATTACCGCTGAATTCTATCAGTTTTTCTTTCCTCTTCTAGGTCCCCTTTTACTAACAGTATTCTCTGAATCTTTCCAAAAACAAGAACTCCCATCCTGTTTCACCACGTCTTACATCACTCTTATTCCGGAGGAGAACACCGACAAGACGCTTTTAAAGAGTTACAGACCGATCTCGCTTTTAAATGTAGACTACAAGATTTTAACAAAGGCTTTGACGAATAAATTGAAACCAGTAATGTCATCTCTCATTCACGAAGACCAGCAATGTAGTGTGCAACACCGCAATATCCAGCAACACACACACTTCATAAGGGACATCATCAACTACACACATTTGAAAAACTGTCAGTCCTCAATTCTCTCTTTAGATCAAGAAAAAGCATTCGACGGAATATCTCACTCATACCTCCACAAAACTCTCTCACATTGCAACGTGGGAAATTATTTTCGGACATAGGTCAAAGTTTTATATATGAAACCGGAAAGTCGGATTCTATTAAACCATACCCTAACCAATTCTTTCAGGTTGACTAGGTCAGTGAGACAGGGATGTCCCTTGTCCCCATTACTGTACGTTGTCGCTCTAGAGCCACTTCTAGAAAAGATACGACAGGACGACAATGTCAGGGGTACGTTCATACCAGGGAAGGGTGAACAAAAGCTGCGTGCTTATGCGGACGATACCATTTTCTTTCCGACAACTGAAAAATCTGTACGGATCATTTTGGAAACGTTCTCGTTTTTCGGCAAAGGGAGTGGGGCAAAATTAAACGTCCAAAAATCTACTATAATGGGCTTAGGCAAATGGAAAAATAAGGCGGGTTTTCCATTTGACTTAACATCAAACAATCTTATAAAAGTGTACGGAATAGTCTTCCCATGTCAACCAAATCAGACACACAAAGACACTTGGCAAAATCTAGAGAAGAAAATAACAGATATGTTACAGAGGTACAAATACAAAAGAACTATCATATTTGGTAGAAGTACCATTGCTAATACATATATAATTCCAAAAATACTATATCTGTGCACAGTCCTAGATCCTCCACGTCAGACTGTCACAAGCATAAACAAAGAGATTAGACGCTTTGTGTTTGGCAGCACCATCTACAGTATCAAACATACTACACTCATGCAAGACAAAAAAGATGGAGGTATCGCCCTCCAAGACATAACAACCAAAATACAAGCACTTAGGATCAAACACGTGGGTCCCCGGGAAGGTTAACCCGGTCAACAAATGCCCGCAGAAGTCGGATGTGTCGGCCTAACGGCGCAAGAACGCAGCTCTGCTGTAAACAGGCACAACGCAATCACGTCCGAAAAAAAACTCCGGATGAACGAAGAAGAAGAAACACGTAGGTGAAATCCTACAACACCCAGAAAAACACCCTTTAGCACACAATTACATTGGAATTAAGCTATCTTACTTAAAACCTATTAGGAATACATCCTCACATTACTTTGGCACTCTCCCAACGTTCTACAAAACATGTATTTCAGCCATTAAAGGACACGAAAAATTACTACACAAGAAAACACATACAATCTACAGGCATTTAGTTAAATTACAAGCAACTCCGCTACATCTCAGAATTAAAAGAGGACACAGATATTTCATAAAAGATTATACCGAAATTTTCTCTAATATTCACAACAAGCAGATTACCCCAAAAGCAAAGGAAATTACATATAGGCTTGTTTACAGCATGACCCCAACAACAGAGAGAACAGCAAATATAACTAAACAAATACTACAGTGTCAGCTTTGTAGACGGAACGTCCAAGAATCAGAAGAGCACATCTATTACGAATGCAACACAATCATGCCAACAAGAAATCTCCTACAAAACATCCTAAACACTCATACCAAACAAAGAACAGATGTTTACAAAGCAATAATGATAAATTCCATTCCTTACTCCACACAAGACATCCACACAAAGCTACTTGTGCTATTGGCAGAGTACAGAAATCTTATATGGACATTAAGAAACAAAGCACTATACAATTACAGAACAATCAACAAAGAAATTGTCCAACAACTTTATCAACAAAAAGTCGCAAACATTCTAATCTTAGCCCCACAAGCGCAAATCTCGTAAAAGATTTGGCTGAAGACAGCACATATTACATATTACATTTGTTTTAAACAAAGGATACTACAACTATAAATGTGTTTATTGATGGTATTAATAATCTTACAATTATATTATTATTATTAAAAATACTATTATTATTACTGCTACTATTATTATTAATTTTCCCATTATTATATTTAAATGTGCAACATGAAATATATTGTGGATGGGTGTCTATGAGTGTGTGCGAGCGCGCGTGCGTGCGTGCGTGCGTGTAGCAGCCTTTAAACCAAGTCGGTATCTCAAGTAGTAAAATGATGTTATATGGTAATGATATGTTTCAAAAGAAAAATATGCACCACCATGTATAAACAAATTGAATGAGCCCTTTCAGTACCCAGTAAGCTAAGGTGGCTTTTAGTGATCAGTTTTTAATTCCTTCCCATTGCATATGAAACCCAGACACTATCACAACTTTGGACCAATTATCTCCCTGGAGACAGACCATGGACTCTAATTACTAGTAGTAAATCCCTGATTCCTGTTCCCCAAACAAAAGGTATCATGGACTAGAGTGTCACCCTGTAATTTGTCATCAGGCAACAACACCAACGACCTTCGCCTCAGTAGCTAAGTGACCCAGAAATTACAAAGAAGCCACATTTAATGGAAATGATAGTTTAAAGTTTATTGCCCAAGCGCGAGGCATTTAAATGTACTGCGGTCTCCAGAAAGCACGAGATTGTGTGTGTGTGTGTGTGTGTGTGTGTGTGTGTGTGTGTGTGTGTGTGTGAGAGAGAGAGAGAGAGAGAGAGAGAGAGAGAGAGAGAGAGAGAGAGAAAGAGAGGAGAGGGAGAGATGGACAGGTTTTTCATGCATTCCGCTTGCGGAAGTGGAAGTGAAGCATATGCAAGGAATGTGTATATACATGCACTATGCCACAAATGCCATATTATCATAACTGTATATATGTATGTATATGTTTTATTCACAATGTCACACTTAACACTAACAAACGGCAACGCTCTGTAATATACACAAACAAAAGAAACACACACTGCAACTTCTAAATACACATTGCTTTGTATGAAATAAAAGTTGAAAAAAAAAAGAAAAAAAAATCCAAAAAGGGATTCTCGGGTTACCTCGAGAGATGGACTAAATCATTCTCTGTCATATCGACTTTGGTCTTCTTCATCGAAGGGTCGATATGACTGGAGGTCGATCACACCACGTGACCACACACACACACACACACACACACACACACACACACACACACACACACACACACACACACACACTGGGACTCAAACCCAGTTGCCCGACAACTATTTGGTCTACTTTTATAAGTATTCCACATGACCAGGGCTTGTCTCGTTTCCGCCCCTCCCGCCCCGCCGCCGCTGCCCCGCCTCTAGACCGGAAGTAGACATCACGACAACCGGAAGTGGTCATCCAAACCCAAGAAAAACACCCGCCAAGTTCAAAATATCTGGGTCAATTGCGGGCCGTTTTCACGGGGGCCAGTGTGGGAGGTATAACATTCATATAGGGAAATACGACTTCCGGCCCCCCTCGATGGCCCCCAAATGCTACTTAGTTAGGACCCACCCTACTACTTATATCTTTCGTCATCCTGCGATCTATTTGCAGACGACTGCACTTTATATACAAATGCTATAGGTTGAAATGAACTAGAATCATCTTTTTTCTTCTTCTTCAGCGTTCCGAGCCATTGAGGTTCTTTGCTGCAGATACAAGCCGTCTCCATTCGTCTCTCTGGTTGACCGTCTCTTGCTAGTCGCCGATTCAAAGTGCTTGTAAGTCTGTATATATATATATTATCTCTCCGCTGTCTTCTTGGTCTACCTCGGGGTCTACGGCCATTTATTTCCTGAGTGTAAGCCAGTTTTGTTTCCCTATTATCTTCCATTCGTTTTATATGCCCCAGCTATTGCAGTCTATTAGCCTTCATGATACCAGTGGTTAGCGGGGACTTAATCAGATCATAAATGTCTTTGTTGCTTCTTCTTTTCCACTCTCCACTTTGTGTATCCCTAATGGGCCCAAAGATGAGTCTTAAGACTTTGTTCTCAAAGATGTGTGACAAGGCTTCGTCTTCTTTAGTTGTACTCCAGTATTCAGAGCCATACAACACAACTGGTCTATTCAGTGTTTTGTATATTGTGATCTTGATGTTATGAGATAGCGCGTTTGATCTTAGCAGATGTTGTAGTGCATCATCATCATCATCATCATCATCATCATCATCATCATCATCATCATCATCATCATCATCATCATCATCATCATCATCATCATCATCATCATCATCATCATCATCATCATCATCATCATCAAGTGCCCTGCCAGTTGGCGTAGGCGTTCATGGCTCTCTACAAATCTCAGTCTTTGGTTTTCTAGATCAACTCTGCTGCTGATATCTTATTTTCAAAGTTGGTTCTAGTTTGTATTTCTTCACTTATTATGTTGGAGCAGTTGAAGATTGTACCCAGGTATTTGTATGTTTCCGCTCTTTTAATGGTCACATTATCTATTTGTATGTGGCCAGAGTTTTTAGCCGTTCCTTCTCTTAACATTACCATATATTCTGTCTTACCTTGGTTGATAACCAGCCCCATTTGTTGAACTTTTTCCTTTTAGTGAGTTAATATTTCCAATGCCTTTTGTTCATTTTCCCTTATAATATCTATATCATCTGCATAACCAAGCAGTCTGGATGTTCCTCCAATAGCACATTCCTCATTTACCTTCCTTACAACTTTGCAACAGGAAATAAATAATATAGTTAACTGGAGTCATGTAAGCGGCATGCAAATTAACATTTCTAAAACAAAATCTATGTTAATAGCAACCAGGTAAAGGCTTCACATTATAAACTCGCAGAGAACTCGTCAGCTGCACATTGGTAGCACGCCTATAGAAAGTGTAACCAAGCTCAAGGCACGGGGTCTTATCATAGATCAAAATCTAACCTTTAATTCCCATGTTCATGCTCTCGTTAAAAAAAAAAAGAAAAAAAAAAAAAAAGAAAGTATGCCAACTTGCAAAAATAAATTTCCTTGGCGAAAACACAAGAAAGATATTCTATACTTCTCACACACAAATACATATTAATTATTGCTCCACAATCTAGAATGGATGCTCCATTCAATAACAAAACGCCTTTATTCACTCCAGAAAAGGGCATTGCATTTAATTAACGGTCAAAAGCTTACCGACAATTCTAACCTACATTAACGCCTACATTTTAATAAGGCTAAACTAATTCACAAAATCCTATTTCAAAATGCTCCAAGCTACCTTTGGCCATTGCTCAAATATAACGCAAGACATAGTAAACGACTAAATTTACTTCATGTCCCTAAACCTAGGATAGGCTTATATAAAACAAGCTTAGCATACTCTGCCGCTCAGTTGTGGAGTAACAGTCGCAACCTGTTTGAACACTACCTCAGTACAGACTACATGCTCCTAAAAAAAAAAAAAAAAACAATAATAATGGAAAATTATCTCAAACGACAACTAGCCAATAAACATTCCCATATGTATGGTATGCTACACCTTCCTTAGGTATTTATAATACTCATGTTAAACATTGAATCAGTGTGTCATGTATTATTGATTATTCTTCATATGTTTTAATGCTTATTGTTCTTTTGTTGTCTAATATTAGCTTCATAAGTGATGTTGAATGATATAATGTATGCGAGGAAATAGAGAAGAAGGGCAGAATGTCAAACGGGCCTGCGTGTCCAATTCTTAACCCTTTGAAAATAAAGTTCGTTCGTTCGTTCATTCGTTCATTCGTTCTCTCTCTCTCTCTCTCTCTCTCTCTCTCTCGCTCTCTCTCTCTCTCTGTCTGTCTGTCACACACACACACACACACACACAAACACACACACACACACATTCACACACACCACACTTACATACACACATACACACATATTCACATACACACAGGCACGCACAAACATTTACACACACGCACACACACATCACACACACTCTCGTACACGCACGCACGCACGCACACACATTCGCACAATGACTGATGCTCAACTACAGGAAAACCACACGTACATACAGGCACGCACACATTCACACCCACACACGCACACGTACACGCACGCACGCACACACATTCACACAATGACTGAGGCTCAACTACAGGAAAACCTCACGTACGTACAGGCACGCACACACACTCAAACACACACACACATACACACACGCACGCACACACATTCGTACAATGACTGAACCTGAACTACAGGAAAACCACACGTACATACAGGCACGCACACACATTCACACACACTCAGACACACACATTCGCACAATGACTGAGGCTAAACTACAGGAAAACCACACTATATACAGGCACGCACGCACATACACAAACACACACACACTCACTCTTGTACACACACGCACGCACACACATTCGCACAATGACTGAGGCTCAACTATAGGAAAACCAAACATACATACATACAGGCACTCACACACACATTCACGCGCACACACACACACACACACACACACACACACACACACTCGTACACGCACGCACGCACATTCGCACAATGTCTGAGGCTCAACTACGGGAAAACCACACGTACGTACAGGCACGCACACACACTCACACACACACACATACACACACGCACGCACACACATTCGCACAATGACTGAGGCTCAACTACGGGAAAACAGGCAAACGTTTCGACCAAAGTCTTCACAACCCCTCCCTCCAACATCCCCAAATCTATCTACCTATAGACAGACAGACAGACAGACAGACAAACAGTCGGACAGACAGACAAACAGTCAGACAGACAGATAAACAGTCAGGCAGGCAGGCAGGCAGGCTGGCATGTGGGTAGATGGGTAGGTATTATGTATGTGGGTAGGTAAGTATAGATTTTTCGGATTTATTGTTAGATACGGTCAGTCAGACGTACATGGTTAGTTTAACAGCGTGAATTTGGTTGGTACGTAGGTAGGCAGGAATATAATTAGTTACGTAGGTAGGAAGGTAATTAGATAGACTGACATGTATGAAGCATATAGTTATATTATCATAACTTTTGACAGCTGTCGCACTTGCTGTACACAGTTGTAATGAACGACGCTGCAGGTAATGTCCAAACCTAAGCTGATGACCAAACCCGGGAACCGTCATCCCCCAGAAGTGGATCGACCCTATTGATACAGAAACATGTCAGTAGCTTCGGTGTACGCAGCTGACAGGAGCTCACGCACCTTGTCTCACAGCAGATCGACGATAGCTCCATCTGAATACACTGCTCAGCTTACATCTATCACAACCGCATTGGGTATTAGATACAGCTCCCGCATGGGCAGCTCATTGTGCACGTCGTTCACCTTGGAGTCAACAAGGCGACCACTCCACGAACTGTGACTCTTGTATGTTCCTGTTGTCACAGCTGCTTCTCCGCCGTGAGCAGATGCAATGTGTGGGATTTTCTTTCTGTCTTGTATCGTTTTCTGAAATCTTCAACTCGCGTCACGACATACAGTTTGTGTCTACATAGGTGGTATCTCTTCGTCGGAATTAGCAATATCATTATCTCCCCACCCACTTTCCACTTTTCTTACGTCGCTTTTTTCCATTTCTTTCCTTGTTCATCGACACAACTTCATTATCACCGCTCGCATTGCCATTTAATGTGATATGAGACAAGATTGCTTTGAGTTGATTTTCGTAAAAGGCATAAGCGTCGGCCATTCAGAAAGCCTTGGCAACCTTCTTCTTCTTGTATCCTCTGTCTCCAATGGGGTCATAGGCCATCTACCACATCAATCCAAGCCCCTCCCCCCCCCTCATTAGCTATCCCACGTAGCTCTGTCCATGCCCTTCTCAGTTTTGTCCATTTCTGTTTCTACAGGGTGTATTTTTAATGACTGTGCAGTGTTTGACAATATTGCCTGTCCAAGTTTTGTATTTATCTATTATGTTGCATGATGCCATGGACCGATATGAGAGATACAGCGGGAAACGGACAGAGTAAGAACAGGGTTACAAGAGAAGTCGGTGGAGCAACAGATGATGATGAAGAAAGGGAAGTGACTCCAATGAGTTGTGCATCACGTGACATTAGTTGTGTGGCACACGAGACAGACGGCAAGACCGAGTCAGTCTTGCCAGGGTCTTTGGACACGACGGTTGTGAAAAGCGAGTGCAGAAGTAAAGCGACATCAATTCGGCACACGCCGATGTCAAGCCAAGGTCGAGCCAAGCCGTAAGTTGGTAGTGAACGTTAGATAGAGTGTTTTAGAATCATCGCATGTCAGCCCACACCTGTTGGTAATGAGTGTATAACGGCGGCGATGACTTTCGAGAATAAACACTGATTACAATGGCGAGGACATTGGTTTGTTTGATATTCTCCGTTGTGACCTGTTCCTGCTTACAACTGTCCTTGTGGCTGAATAGACGAGCCGGTAATCAGCTACTTGGCAAGTGGGAGGCTCGAAAATAATAAAGCAGGAGCACCGAAAGTAAAAGTTACCTTCAAGAAAATTCGGTAACATTCAGACAAAGAACAAGGAAGGTCACCTTGAACGCCATTTGCAATTTTGAATGAAGGTGTCAACAAACAAGTTCAGCTATCAAAGCGTGGTGTGAATATTGCTTTCTAATACAAACATTTAAGCCACAACGCTGAACACAACAAATGAAATATTAATTTTCATAAATATTGACCCTGGCTGAGAAAACGTTAGAGTTGTAAACTCCGAATAAACTCTTAAATACATTCACGAGTGTCAAGAACTAAGTGTCAATAAGTCTAGAAAGAAAGACTCATGAATTACCGGGAGACATTCGACAATCGAAAATAAAACAGAGTCAAGAAAGTGAACACATAATTACGAAGACGGCACATGATCAGTTGTTCAAAGTGCTAACAGACAGTCCTGTCAACAGTTACAACGCATCAGATAAGAGAATATATCAGAACAACGATGATGGCTGAATTCTGACTGAAATCTTGCAACTACAGTTATATAAGTAGTAAGGAGTGTGACAATCGAGTCGAGTTTGGGGGACAATCAAAGTTTCAAGCAAATACTTCAAAACGACAAAGATGATCATAACTACATGTGGAAGAAGGGTAGAAACCATCTAGCAATCATATACCAAGTTATTTTCATCTGGATTCAAGAATCAGACTTTTTCTAAGACATTTTTCCAGAATTCAACTTTACTCTCCAACCAACATGGAACATTGTAAACAACCGAAATCAACATATCGATTCAGTCCAGAACAATAACACGACAGCACCACAGTGCATCTACAAAATATTAAAGATTTTCCATTCAAGTTACAGAGAAGGCAAGAATTTCTTGACAAATCTATCTGATGTTTGAGCTTACGTCAACTAGCAACACTCAAGACCTCGACTACTAGAGGGAAGACACCGAACCAGTGAAGAACCGCACCTCAGCAGCAGCAACCAGGCATCAGATAAGGCCAGAATTTCTTGACAAATCTATCTGACGTTTAAGCTTACGTCAACTAGCAACACTCAAGACCTCGACTACTAGAGGGAAGACACCGGACCAGTGAAGAACCGCACCGCAGCAGCAGCAACAAGGCATCAGGCGAGTGAAATTGTCTGACTGTTGTTGTATCATTTTGTGCGGCTGATTAGAGTGGATATTTGGTTATTTTCTCCACAGGGTTTTGTAATTTTTCTCCATTACAGGTGTTGAGCTTGCATCAAGCAAAAATATTGAGATAATTTATGAATTAATTCAAGATCTCAATAAGAATTTTCAGTGACCAAAAACAAGATTCACGAGCATCACACATATGTTCGGAGTGTTCCAGTGCTGATAAATTAAGATAGTATACTTCAGATAGACACTCATAGTATACATCACCTATCTTTTCTGGTGTAGAATTTAAAACCTGGTGACACCACGATGACATTACACAAAGGTTACTTCTAGTTGGGGGTATCATTGAATAACGTCACATAGATCAACTCTAGATAAGCACACCATCAGTCACCACATAACCAAAGACAGCATATGCTAGGTACTATTGATACCTTGAGCTGCTAAGACATCATATTCTGAGCAAAGTAGTTGAGCATATTCAAGAAACATGCCTTCAATACAAGACTACATAAGAAAATTCTGTTACAGTGGAATTACACTATTAACATGGGGACAAAACAAACTCAGAAAAGTTCGAAACCAGATAAAAGAAAATAAAGAAAAAACTAAAAAACCTAGAGAATCAGAAAAGAAACAAAGGATTGGAAAACTATCTGGCGAAAATACAAAACCAATACTGACAAGAAGAGAAAAATATCGATCACACAAGACAATAACATCAAACCAACAAAATGTCATCTTTGACGTAGCTTTGGTCACGACGCAAAAAAATTGTAGACTGAAGCAAATAACCACAACAAACACACTAAATGAAAAGAACATAAAAAGACCTAAGAATATGAATCAGAAATACGACAAAAATATAACAATACAAAACGTAAAGACAGCAAAAATCGATAACGGAAGTCTAATATTTCAAAAGGCATTTGTCAACGGAATAATAACTACACGCCTACAAGGGTAAAACAACAACTAGTTAAGACCGAAGACTACACAGGAGAAGAAATTAAGTGTCGAACTTTCGGTGGAAACATCGAAACGTATGACATAGCATGGATCACAATCAATAGCCGATATTATACAGGCAGAATAAAAGCAGCGGTACTACCGGACCCGTGCGCTGGACTAATCATAGGCAACATACCACACGTAAAAGATACAGTAGTGAATGCCGTGACCAGAACACAAATATCCAAAGAAAAAAATGAAGGTATCGAACTCACTCGACAAGCGACACCAACCACCAAACCTAAAACAAACGAGAATAATGACCAGCAAAAAGCGGCCCAACCATGCTCAAGTAACGACGATGAAAGTCCAGGCACAGATAAATTACTTAAACGGCTAACAGATACAAACATAGACGGGAAGTCACTATCCGTCCGAGAGGAATTAAGCAAGGAAGAAGACAAAGTAAACTTCGCAATAGAAAAGGTTAGTAAATTGAATCCATCAGTTAGTAAAAGCACAGTAACATCAAAACAAAGCAGAAGTCCATATCTAAAAGAGAAAACAATCAAGTGTGGAAATACAAAAACAGAAAAAGCACAAAACGGAGTTACATGTGCTACACAAAAATATCTCCCAGATTCAGGGGATAAATCTACCTCACCTTCTGAGGAAGAAGATCTACCTCAGCCAATAAAATCAAAATATAGGGTGACACCCCGACAAAAGGATACAATCGACTATACTGTATCATGGTGGCAAGAGAAGACCCCACCAAAAATACCTAATACATGCTACACCAAAACTGACAGACCAAGAGAAATCGGGACAAAGTCAGTGATATCTAAATCAGAGATAGATACAAGAATACAAAAAATTAAAATAACAAACTGGGAAATATATTGGAAAGGTATAGGCTTAACAAAAGATGAAATACAACACAAAAGACAAAAATTAGATAAATATGACATCAAAATATAACGACAAAAGACACATTGAACTGCACAGAAACAGCCTACCATCTACACAGGTCAATAGCAGTTCAATGGAATAACAACAGTTATCTTATCCCATTATAAAACTGTGATAATAATTAAATTAACTTTCACTGATATTATATAAATATCTTATTGTTTTAATTAGTTTGTTTAGGATACAGAAAACAAACAGCACTACCATACACATTGAGAACACAGTAGAATCAAAATATAAGGATATCACCTTGTTAACAAATAAGAAAAGAAACATCTCTTTACATATACATTCAACATTCAAGTTACTTACCATCTCAACCTATCTTGTTATGCACCTAGACACATACAGATACAACTAAAGACAGTACTATTCACTACATACATACTCCACACTACATACACAATAAATACAACAATTGTTTTTTAAACTTCAGTACATAAGAAAGATACTATACGGTAATGAGATAATTTAAAACAAGTATAGTCAGAGTACATTAAGGGTAACAAGGAGACACAAATATCCAAATATTACTTAAAACTCTGAGCTGCCGTATAGAATGACTACAGATACCAGCAGTCAATTTGACATTGTACTTAATTAATTAGTGAGAGTCAGATATGTACATATTTTTTCCATTTTTATTAATTACCAGAATGCACAGAAGATGAATGAAAGAGTTGGAGAACCGTGCAAGCACCACCGTAAATCCATCTATATACCTGGAAAAGATACCATTCCTGGTCTACAATCCGAGGGCGCCAAACCAGCATAAACCAACTAGCTGAAAAGACCAGCCCAGGTTAAACAAGGACGACAAACCACACCCAGGGTTAGATAACTGAGTGATAGTAGGTTTATTGACGGGTAATATGAATTCATCTGTCATGCTGCATATTCCATCAGTCAAATATAAATTATCACATTACATATTCCATCGATCAGGTGTAAATTATCACATTGCATATTCCATCAATCAAGTACAAACTATCATATTGCATATTCCATCAATCACATGTAAATTATCACATTACATATTCCATCAATCAGATGTAAATTATCATATTCCATCTATCACATGTAAGTTATCAGATTGAATGTTTGATTCATTATAAGTAAGCTATCAGCCAATACAGGTATAATAGCCAAGTTTCAGATACCAAGTGAGAGAAATCTACGGTATCGAAAATAGAACATACCATAGCTGAAAATTGAGAATATTACAACAGACGACAACAATATCAAGCACAAGTACAACGAGAGCACTGATGTCATCAAAGACCTAATGATATCGACACAACCTACTGTGATTAGGTCCAAAGTAACGGCAAGCCATCATAGACCATGGTATAATCACCAAGAAACATATCATCACACATATTACAATGATGATAACAAGATATCATTGTGCCATTGTGATATATAAATTTTCATACACATTATTATTCATATTACAATTTTCTTACATATGCAGAGTGTGGGAATACTTAATAGTGATCTTTTGCAGCAAGAACACAAGACGAGAGAAACACCAACCAAGACTAAGCAAGAGACACAAATCATATAGTATAATAACGGTGGCAACAAGAGTAACATAAAATGACACGGTCAAGAAACAAAGTTGCAACAAATGACACGAGTGAATGGTAGTAGTTCATTTTAATATTGATACTACAACATATAAACACATTGATAATGTAAATCAATGTCACATTTTTAATTTGCTGTCAGTGTATAATATTGCATGAATATCTCATATATGTCAATGAAATGTATTGATGATAATTTTATTCATTGATTGACATATTCCATAATAGAGATGACCATGCATACAAATGTACATATATATTAAGGTACATCTCCATTGTTCAACACTGAACGAATCTAGCATACCAACATAATGCTAAAAGACGGCATTGGACCAGCATGAAGAATGCAAGTAACAGAAAGCGGTTCAACATCGACCAACAGGGAAGGGAGAAGATCAAAGTATTATAAACTTTGACAGACAAAATGATATTGATAAATGAGTCTACAGTATACATCTATATCGGCAAGAAGATGAACTTGCGGTTATAATACGAAAAGACATCTTTCACGAAGAAGAAGTAATCACCCTAGACAACTGAAATATAAGTAGACCGCAAGCAGACAAAGGCTTATGCAATGACCCCATCTATGAGTATTAAATTATTACGTCACATGGGAAACCCAAATGACAACCGAGAAATACAGCGGTACACAAGTCATGTACACATTGCTCATGTTCCACGATACCATATATAAACAATAATATAGATGGTAATGGTACATATTAACCACGCATATCCCCTCATTCGGACGTAATGGTCTTGATAGGTTTGAGGTTGCTTGTCTTTAGGGCAAATGAGGGACTACTATGGGGAGGCCACGGGACCTTATGAAGCTCATAGTATGTTAGAATAACCCCCCCCCCCCCCCCCCCATAGGTTGGCTACACGTCGCCTGCGCGGAAAGTAGGTTGATAGGGCGTGCCTGAACATAATAATAATTTTCTTTTCATTTTCTGCAGTGGTTAATAGAATGCCATGCTATCATATTATCAGACATAATAGGGTTTTGGAAGTACAACAATATAGTATAGAGTAATAACCTGACTACTCATATCGCTTCATATCATGGGATTAAAAAAAAACCAAATAGACTGTGAAAATGGCTACACCATTTTCAAAAATTGGGGGGGGGGCATAATGCCATGGACCGATATGAGAGATACATCGGGAAACGGACAGAGTAAGAACAGGGTTACAAGAGAAGTCGGTGGAGCAACAGATGATGATGAAGAAAGGGAAGTGACTCCAATGAGTTGCGTATCACGTGACATTAGTTGTGTGGCACACGAGACAGACGGCAAGACCGAGTCAGTCTTGCCAGGGTCTTTGGACACGACGGTTGTGAAAAGCGAGTGCAGAAGTAAAGCGACATCAATTCGGCACACGCCAATGTCAAGCCAAGGTCGAGCCAAGCCGTAAGTTGGTAGTGAACGTTAGATAGAGCGTTTTAGAATCATCGCATGTCAGCCCACACCTGTTGGTAATGAGTGTATAACGGCGGCGATGACTTTCGAGAATAAACACTGATTACAATGGCGAGGACATTGGTTTGTTTGATATTCTCCGTTGTGACCTGTTCCTGCTTACAACTGTCCTTGTGGCTGAATAGACGAGCCGGTAATCAGCTACTTGGCACATGAACTTTACAGAGTGTGAATACAAAACATGGACCGGCAATATTTTCAAACACTGCACAGTCATTAAAAATACACCCTATACTTGTCTTCTCTGTGTGTGTGTTTTTTTTTTAGGTCTTCCTTTATTTATTTATTTATTTTTTGTCCTGTGTGTTCCAGACAAATACTTTTCTAGTTATAACGTAAATCTAGCGCCAGCGTCCCTTTCTTCACCTCTGGGCTCACTGGTATTTAAAAAGTTCTTTTCATGAGCTCCACACAACGCTGGCAAACTACGGAACGTAAAATTACTTTGAAAACCATAAACAGCCAATACAAGCTGAGTTTTATTGCGACGTCCTGTAAAGCACCTGCAACGAACGTTTAAATAAAAATAGATCCCGTCGTATGAATCGGACGTCAACCCTTCTCAAACAATTGCCAAAAACCTGTGTGCACGTCACGAAATTTAAAAATCCCTCAGCGGTTCACAGTAGAATAAAGCGGCCGAATATGCAACTGCCCGGGCTGAATTTCAGAATTAGAAAAATCGCTCCTCAAAAATATAGTAATAATAGCTTGTGTGGTCCTGGCATACATATAATGGGATCTTCGCCCGTGCTACGGAGTTCGTGCACTATGGTGAAAATCTCCTTTTGTGCTCTATGAATACAATTTCACAGCCTGGGATTCTGAGTTTCACAGCCTAGGATTTTGAGTTTCACAGCCTGGGAATCTGGGTTTCACAGCCTGGGGTTCTGGGTTTCACAGCCTGGGATTCTGGGTTTCACAGCCTTCGATTCTGGGTTTCACAGCCTGGGATTCTGGGTTTCACAGCCTGGGATTATGGGTTTCACAGCCTGGGATTCTGAGTTTCACATCCTGAGATTCTGAGTTCCTGGGATGTTGAGATACTTTTTCGTTGTCTGTTCATTGCTCACATTTTTTGCTGGGGTTTCATCTGTTCATTCTACTCATTCGGTTAATATGTCTTAATGTAGTCACTAATTAAAATGTTGGAAGATATCAACATTGTTGGGGAAAATCTCAGAACAATAACAGATATTTACTGGAACCAAGTAGCAGCAAGTAAAATAGAAAATAAATAGAGCAATTATGAACAAACAAAGCTGTGACAGGATATGACAGGGGTGTGTTTTGTCACCGGCTCTCTTCTCCATCTAAAGTGAAGTAATAATGAGAGAGATAAAAGAGAAGCCGGGAATACTAATTGGAGGTGATAATATAAACAATATACTCTGTGCAGATAGCACAGTATCGGTGGTTATTAATGCAAAAGATGTACAACAATTGTTGGACATTGTAGTAACAGAGAGTGCAAAGAAACGACTCTCCATGAATATAAAGAAAACAGTAACAATGGTGATATCAAATAAAAAGGTGACACTAAAATGCGAAATAGAAATAGAAGGGAAAATTCATAACCTGGCATGGAGGAATATCATCAGCAGAGTTGATTCAGATCATCAAAGACGGAGCTATGTGAAGAGACATGATGGCCGACGTAATCTGGCATCGCTCTTGATGATGTAGTCACAGTCATGTGATCTCAGGAGATCCAATGCTCTAATCCCGGATAGTTGACTATTATCTACAATAGACTGAAAGTTAATTTCCCTAACTTACTCTTCACACTCTCAGACACAAGTTTTCACGAGGTCAACACCTAGAGGAATGTTGCACATTGATTAGAGAAGTGTGGAATAGGAAGATAGTTTAGACATGCACATATAACAGGATCAAAATCAGGCGTATGATAGACCAATCAAGACACAAATTCCCACTCGTTCAGTGAATCAACAAAAGAGTATGTTAAAATTACAAATATAAAATTTTAATTTTAATAAAGAAGAACTAGACGAGTGAGACGTCATATATCCTCTGTAGACAACAATCACCTTCAAATTAATATCCTATTTGTGGCTGACTCAGTCACAGGATTATTCATGTGCGCCAAGGATGGACCCTAATGTAACTTCTCTTTAAGGCTGAAAGGTGTAGGTGTAATAGTATAATCAAAATCGAGGAACACAACCGAAATAGTCCGTGAGAAGAATATGTCTGATGTAAAAAGTGATGTTTTTTGGATGTGGGTGTCATCACTAGAAGGTGGATCAAGATGAATAATGTAAGTGATTGTTTGTGGTTGTTTGAACTCTAAAGCAACTGAAAAACAGATGAATAATGTAAGTGATTGTTTGTAGTTGTTTGAACTCTAAAGCAACTGAAAAACAGGTGAATAATGTAAGTGATTGTTTGTGGTTGTTTGAACTCTAAAGCAACTGAAAAACAGGTGAATAATGTAAGTGATTGTTTGTGGTTGTTTGAACTCTAAAGCAACTGAAAAACAGATGAATAATGTAAGTGATTGTTTGTGGTTGTTTGAACTCTAAAGCAACTGAAAAACAGGTGAATAATGTAAGTGATTGTTTGTGGTTGTTTGAACTCTAAAGCAACAGAAAAACAGATGAATAATGTAAGTGATTGTTTGTGGTTGTTTGAACTCTAAAGCAACAGAAAAACAGATGAATAATGTAAGTGATTGTTTGTAATTGTTTGAACTCTAAAGCAACAGAAAAACAGATGAATAATGTAAGTGATTGTTTGTGGTTGTTTGAACTCTAAAGCAACTGAAAAACAGATGAATAATGTAAGTGATTGTTTGTGGTTGTTTGAACTCTAAAGCAACTGAAAAACAGGTGAATAATGTAAGTGATTGTTTGTAATTGTTTGAACTCTAAAGCAACTGAAAAACAGGTGAATAATGTAAGTGATTGTTTGTGGTTGTTTGAACTCTAAAGCAACTGAAAAACAGGTGAATAATGTAAGTGATTGTTTGTAATTGTTTGAACTCTAAAGCAACTGAAAAACAGAATCATCGTGTAGGTCTCCACTCGCTTGAAATGACGGTATGACGAAGGTCGACTTCTACCACTTTGACCCATAACACAGTCAACAACACAGCAACTTTGTGTTCACTCTCTCGGGATTCTGACAATCCTCCTGTTTTTGGCTAACGTTAATAATGGTAGATCGTTGAATAATTTTGAATGATGTATGTGTAGAAGCCGGTCTCTCTGGCCGAGGGGTTACAACACTTTCTCCGTAATCCCGTTTATCACGCAGAGTCTCGTAGCAGGGCGAGAGCTGGGAGCGGTTCGACCCCCGCTGGTGACTTGCGGGATAACTGAGCCGGCCGCTCAGAAAGCAATGGCAAACTACTGAGCGTAATCTTGCCATGAAATCAACATACAGCTGAAAGATGCTGATGTTGATAGCGATGTCCTGTAAAGGATATGCAAAACATGGTTTTGTAGAAAATGGGGATCATGCAATAGACAAAAGGAGAACCAGGTGAGTATTTCCTGCCTTATCCTGACTTTCATCCTCACCCCTCATTATACACTATTATCCAACTCAAGACCTCCTTCAGATCGCAAAGAACAGACCAACAAACGATCTACCACAACCAGGCCCTATCTTAATTTTTCTTCGGAGTCCATTGCTACATTATGAAAACATGAAGATGTTATATTCACACACAGCTGAGATTGGAAACTTGTAACATCCTTTGCGGACAATACAAAACTAGCAACACAAAAATTAACCTGCTTTATTTGGTCAAATATTTAATTAACCCAGTTCTAATGTGGTAGCTGGAACTGTTTCTCTTTGATGAGGCGTGTGGTGTTAGCTGGTACTGAAAATGTTGATATTCTCAACTAATTTTTCAGGTTTGCTTCAATCAGTCTGGAGCTCAGCCGACTCTCTTCGGTGATAAGTTTTGAAAAGAACCGCGCCCAGCTGTAAGCAGTCCCGAAAACAGATGCATATTTCAGTGCATGACTTCTCAAGTGGGAAATTCGTTATTGCTTATTTAACATTTATGGAAGATTTACTGAATTTCAAGTCCCGCTTGCGGTTACCTTGGCAGGGCCAGATCAAATGATTTCGAGGGCCTTATACAGCCCGCAGGCCAGACGTTCCCAGCCAGTAATATAAAGGAAAACCGAACAACGCATAGTGAGCAGTTTAATATAGATCTTATAGTACTTTACCTCCTCGCGCACGCGCGCTCGCTCGCGCGCGCGCACACACACACACAGCCTTAGCTTATCCGACAGAGGTCAACGGGTTATGCCCAGAGGCGTAGTTGAAAGTTGGGGGTGGTGGAGAGGTGGGTGGGTGGGGGGGGGGGAGTGAAGACCATATAAAGGAGATAGTTCAAAAACTCAAGGCGAACATCCAGTGTTGGTTGTTCTTAACGCGCATGTGAACTAGGAGCCATTACTTAAAAATAGGACACGAGGACATGGGTCGCCACCCCTTTGCTTCCCAACTACGCCCCTGGCTTGACACAGGGGAACTCACTCAAGACACATACAGTTATCACATCCACGGAGACACCTGTTTATCTACACTTGGATCTGTGAAAGCTGGTGGTCAATGAGATGCAGAGGCGCTGATCTGCCCGTCACTGACATTCAGCTGACCAAGAATTCTCTGTACCTCTCCGCGGGGCTTCCGCAGAAACAGACACAAGTCTGGCTAGCAAAGGCAGGATTGGCCGTGTGGTCTCCTTTGTAACGAAGCCTCTCGAGACCATCAAACTGAACACAAAGAGCGATTGCAAGAGAATCATAGCAATTCTGCCTTTTTTACTCCCGTTCGCTCGCTTTGCACTCGAGTGTAGTCAAAGCCTGTCGATTAGCTTTCACTATTACCATACTAGCACACACACACACACACACACACACGCGCGCGCGCGCGCGCGACATACACATGCACACATACTTGTATAATTCAGAAATAAGAATCTGAAATGTCGATGTTCTCTTCTGAAACAGCTTTCTCTATGCGCAGGTCTATATGTGTATGAGTGTGCGCGCTCGCTCGCCCGCTCATTCAAGCTCTAAGAGAGAAATCTGCTCGAACCACCGATCGGTGCTATTATTTCTTTCACGAAAGAAAAGCAGAAACGAAATGATCACCTAGAAGGGAGAAATTACAATCTCTTCAAAGCAATGACCAAGAAACTGCTACGAGTAACTTCATCTCGTGAACCAGAGATACTTCTTTCTTCATTCCCCCATCACCTGAAGCCATTGTCGAAGAGGAAGTATGCAAAGGGAAAACTGAAAACACGAGAAGACGAGTTTTCCGGTGCTGGCAAAGTTCTCAAAGATCGAGTCGTACGCCGAGGGCTAGAAACAGAAATGTTAACGAGGGAACCAAATTGTTTAAACCTTCTCGTGTTTTCTCTCGCGATCTGTCACATTTCCTTGGAAACCAGTGTGTTTAAATGTCTGGAATATTTTCACTAAACTGTTGACAGCTCATATATTTAACCCGGGTTGCACTTTCTGTGGGGGTTGTATTGATTTAAAGGAAGTTATATATATATATATATATATATATATATATATATATATATATATATATATATATATATATATATATATATATATATATATATATATGATACTCCTCTGTCTGTATGCTGTCTTCCCATATATCTTCTCTTCGGGGCACGACCACAGATAAACCTGATCAAAGACGGAAAGAGGGGCAGATAGACGGGCAGAGAGAAAAAAAAAAAAGAGAGAGAGAGAGAGAGAGAGAGAGAGAGAGAGAGAGGGGGGGGGGGGGAAGCGGGGATACAGAGACAGAACAAACGAACATTATTTTCAAAGGGTCACAGATTAAAGTTCGTTACAGGGGATAGAGAGGCAGAAAGAACGAACGAATTTTAATTTCTGACCCCTTGAAAATAAAGTTCATTCGTTCGTTCGTTCGTTCGTTCGTTCGTTCGTTCGTTCGTTCGTTCGTTCGTTCGAAAGTCTAGAAAATCACAAAGAGCCAATAACATGCTGGGATTGGTTGTAACATCTTGTAAGGGACAATAACAAACTTGATCAATTTACCTAGCTAACGTGTATTAAAACACTAGAAGAGAATGAGATAGAAGTGTTGATATTCGAAGTAGCATTGCATTTATAGGAAGACAACAAATAAAGCGAGTGATAAATTATGTGAAAATGAAGTCCAATGAACTCCATCGTTATGTCAACAGTCAGTGAAGCTTTCACCATAGAGCCTGGGTAGATCCAGCTATCTGAAGGGCAGATTCTAATAAGGGCATACTATAAATACTCATAGTAATCAATACGAAAACCAAGTTTCCCTTTCTGATTACAGCTAAGTATTCTGTAATTGTCTGTGTTTTCTTCATTGAAAAAAATTGTCCAAACGTTGGCTGTTATGTATCAATAGAAAACACGAAGAATAGGTCAGATTGAAGTGATTATAAAAAGACAAAACAGATGGGGTTGTGGGCACAAGCCTTTATCTGCAAACAATAAATAAACCATAACACAAAACAAAACAAAGACAAAAATGAGCAGAAAGTAACTACATAATAGTATCTTTATCGTAAATTTAAAAAAAAAATTTTAAAAAAAAAAAAAAAAAAAAAAAACGAGTTGCTGCTGCACTGTTTCGTCAAGCCTATGGTCATACATCATACTTCGACAAGCAGTTTGTCGGGTTGGCCTTGGACTGTTCCTGATCTACCTAAAGGGCAGCAGGCTTGTGGATGTCTTCGTCTGGGACTTTTCCTTAAGTTATCAAACATGGGAGATCCTTTTGTCTCTGTAAGCAGTCAGTTCTCTGTTGATTTGTTGAACTGTGGAGCTGCCAAATAAAAGACAATCAGATAGACAGACACAGTTACGGACAGAAATATACAGGAAATAGACACAATTGACAGCCAAACTAACAATCAGACAAGATGTTTCAAGGCGGAAAGTCTACAACAGACGGAAGTTACATTTCATTTGCGGAAGTTATATTCCATTTACAGTAGACGTTTACACAGATACAGAAATACAGACACAAAAACACACACAGAAACACACACACACACACACACACACACACACACACACACACATACGAGAGGTTCCAAATTGCTGTATGTAGCCGGGGCGCAGTGTTGGGGTGAGCGCCCAACATAGCTTAAATACCCCAATGGCTCTTGAATACATAAACTCTGCAGCAAAAGTCCAACTCCTGGCCTTCACGTGGCGGAACTGTTTTAACTAACAGGAGAAGGGGCGACGGCGAGTATCTGGCGCCGGAAAATAACCAGTGTGCTCTAGATGTGTATACACATACATGCATGTGCAGACACGTGTGTGCGTGTGTACACATCTAAACTCGAGTGAGACCACAGTCTGCTCTAGCAAAGGAAAGGTGCTGAAGACGGAGGCAACCCTCCAGGAGGCGCACCACAGAAATCAGGATGCCACGCAATTACGCAAAATGGAATATGTCGACTGCTGATAAACGTTATGGTGCTCGCCCTGCTTTGGACCCCCAGGCAGGTGCAGTGCCGGGCCCTATGTCTCGAAAGGGTCCAACCCCAACTACTGGAGGTCCTTCTCAGATGTCCTGTGGAACCAGGGGACATGAGAATAGAACAGCTGGCCATACTAAATTAAGACTTAAAATAATGCACTGGAATGCGGAGGGAGTCAGCAACAAAAAAGTAGAATTAGAAAACATCCTGGACAAAGAAAAAGTAAGCATATGTTGCTTGCAAGAAACTCACCTCAACGAAAATATAGCCTTCAAAATCAGAGGCTACCAGTGTTACCGATCTGACCGAAAGGACAGGCGAAAAGGTGGGATACTTACCCTTGTAAAAAATAACATCACTGCTTCCCAAATTGAAGTCTATATGGAAGGGGCTGAGTATCAGACACTTAAACTTAAAACAGGCTATACAGACCTACATCTGATCAATTACTACTGTCCAAGTGACCGTCCACAGGCACTGGACACACTACCATTAACAGAAAAAATGATTGTGTGCGGCGATTTCAACAGCCACTCGCAGAGCTGGTTCTATGATCACATGGACCAGAGAGGAGAGAGACTGGAAGATTGGCAGGATGAGAATAGATTCATCTTGGTTAACAAGCCGTCCGACCCACATACTTTCTACTCGAGATCATGGCACTCTACAACTACACCTGACCTGGGTTTTCATTCACCAGACCTGGAGTGGAACATTACACGAATTGTTGGGAAACAACTAGGTGGCAGTGACCATCGACCAGTCTTTCTAACTGTAGAAAATGAGCTTGTAAGTGAAAGCAGCACCCTCTCGAGGTGGAACTACAAGAAAGCAGACTGGGCAGTGTATAAGCATCTCACCAGCATACTGGTTAGAAACCTGAACACTGAGAAAGACATAAATAAAGTAGTTGAAGAGTTTGGGAAATGCATACTACAGGCAGCGCGAGAAACAGTACCAAGAGGAGCCCGTAAACAATATAAACCCTACTGGAGTAGTGAACTGGAACAGTTGCATAATGATGTGGAAGTATGTAGAAAGCAAGCAGAGGCCACACCCAGCCAAGAGCACCACAATAAATTCCAGCATGCAAAAGCCAAATTTCAAAGGGTCAAGCTGCAGGCTAGACGGAAAAGCTGGCAGGAAAAAAACAGAGTCTCTGAACTTTGAAAGAGACACAAGGAAATTGTGGAAGCTAATACAACAACTTAACGATGAGGGCACAGGGAGAAACTCAAAAATGGCACTACATAAAGATGGAAACATCTTAACAAGAAAGCAAGCAGCTGACCATTTTGCGGACTCATTCGCACAAGATAACAATATCAAAATCAGTCCAGAGAAACAACAAGAGATTCAAGAGAAACGGCAACATACAGGCCAGAAGGAAATAGTACATGAGGTTCTGGAGGCACCCATCACAATCAGCGAACTGGAGCAAGCCATGTCAAAACTGAAAATGAGAAAGTCACCAGGAGCTGATGGTATCTCCAATGAAATGATCAGGAACCTAGGAACAGAGGCCAAAGCAAAGCTGTTGCAGATCTTCAGTAACAGTTGGACCTTAGGCAGTGTTCCACAAGCCTGGAGAGAAGCAATCATGATACTTCTTCTAAAATCAGGGAAAGATAGTTCCATTGCCTCTAGCTACAGACCAGTTAGCCTCACCAGCTGTCTCTGCAAAACACTGGAGCGCATCATCAATCACAGACTGCAGTGGTACATTGAAAGTAAAAACATCCTTGTGCCACAGCAGGCTGGCTTTAGGCAGTGCTACTCTACGGAAGATCAGACAACCTACCTCTCTCAAGAAATTGAGGATGCATTCCAAGAGAAGAAGCTGGTGCTTGCGGCATGGATAGATTTGAAGAAAGCCTTTGACAAAGTCTGGAAAGAAGGTCTGATGAATAAACTGAGAAACTGCAAAGTCAATGGAAGAATGTACAAATGGGTGAAAGCATACTTGCACAACAGAAGAGCCCGAGTACAGATAGACGGACTAAAGAGCAAGAAAGTACTACTGCGTCACGGAGTTCCCCAGGGCGGAGTATTGTCCCCCACACTCTTTCTAATCTTCATCAATGATCTCGTTGCTAATCTACCGCATGGAATTAAAGCCGCAATGTATGCCGTTGACCTGGTTCTATGGAGCACAAATGAACATGCATCAGTGACCACCAGATTACTACAAAGAGCTGTAGATACATTTGCTGCATGGGCAAATAGATGGTGTGTCAGCATAAACACTGACAAGTGCAGCACCACCCTATTTACCCTCTCTCCGAAACAAAAGGCAGGGACCATCCAGATAAATGGAACACCCCTACGAGAAGATAAAGAACCAACATACCTTGGAGTAACATTTGATGGCAGACTGACATGGAAAAAGCACATCAACAAAGCAGTAGCAAAAGCCAGAAGGAAAATAGCCATCCTGAGAAAGCTAAGTGGAACCACATGGGGAGCCAGTGGGAAAATACTTAGCAAAGTTTATCAACAGAGCATACGACCACACCTGGAATACGGGTCAACTGCATGGTGTTCGGCAGCAAAAACCACACTACAAGAGCTGGACAAAGTGCAAAATCAAGCACTTAGAGTCACCACAGGAGGGATGAGATCAACCCCTATAGTGGAAATGGAGAAGATGGGGAGGACACAAGCACTGAGTGAGCACAGAGATACGAGAACGCTAATACAAGCAGAAAAGTTCCTCAGCTTGCCAGGCCACCCAATGAAGAACAGATTTGAAAACCTAGCTATGGGGCGGTTGAAAAGAAGTAGTTTTATCCACCAGGCCAAACGACTCTGCAGAGAAACCACCGATCTGCCCACAGTTGGTATCCCCCTAACAACTATTCCAGAGCGAACTCCATGGAATGATGAGCATAGACTATCATTACAAATCCAGACAAAAGTGAGAGGAATATTTGACAAGGAAGATCAGAACAGTGTGCAGCGCAGAACAGCCACTCTCAGCTTCCTTGATGAAGAATACCCACAGGACCTCTGGATCCGAGTCTACACAGATGGGTCAGCACAAAATGCTGTTCGAAATGGAGGAGCGGGAGTGTACATAAAATACCCAAATAATATCAGGGACACAGCTAGAGTACCGACAGGAAAGTACTGCCATAACTACGATGCTGACATTGAGGAAATCAAGATAGCAACAGAGAAATTACTAAATACCAGCAATGGTACACAACCTGTGGTGCTATTGACAGATGCAAAATCAGTACTCGAGGCGCTCCTGTCTGGGAAATTGCCAGTACTAAGGACACTACTTTCTGAACTTAGCAGTCAGCATAAGGTCACCATACAGTGGATTCCATCCCACTGTGGAGTACCCGGGAACGACAGAGCTGATCAATTGGCTAAGGAAGGAGCCAAAGAAGAACAGCCTGATGTGCCTGTAACATACCACCAAAAGAAAAGAATGATAAAATCAGTCAGAAAGCCACCAAAACCTGCTCAAGATGACTACCACGTTATGGATAGACCAGAACAAGTCATTATTCTGCGCCTCAGAACAGGGCACAATAGATTACGCAACCACATGTATACAAAATTCAAGATTGGTGAAACAGCCATGTGTACATGTGGATTGGCGTCGCAGACAGCAGAGCACATACTCCAAGACTGCCCAAAATATAACATATCTAGGCAAACCTTCTGGCCTAGAGAGACGACAGTGGAAGATAAACTCTATGGACCTCTGTGTGAACTGAAAAAGACAGTTCAATTCATACAAGAGACAGCACTGCAGTTATAGACATATTTCAAGCGAACGAAAGAAGAAGAAGAAGAACACATACGAGAGCGCCACATCTATCGCAAACACACACCACGTTCATTTGAGAATTACCAGTAGCGTAGCATGAGTCAAGAAGAATTGAACCCAGCCTGTTTAACAACGAAGCCATGTCCGCTCCCTCCGAGCCACCGGGACGCCTCAGCGCACACAGGCCAGGAATCACCATGGTTTGCCGGGTTTGGTCATGTAAGCAGGCAGAAAACAAAGCAGCCCCTTGAGAATCAACCCTCCACAGTGGTGGTCAAGCATGGCCGGATGGACACGAGCACTTGCTCTTAAACTTCCGGTATGCTGATTCCGAGGTAGCGGGTTCTACCCCTACACAGGTCTGGTTGATCTAAAATATTGACTTCTTGTCATTGGCTTGGGGACGTTACAAGTACCCCTGAAGTTGGAGTTAGTTCGCCTGATGGCGAGGGACACTGGTAATAGAGAAAACTAATCCACATGTTATGAGGAGAAATAAATTAGAGAACTTGGTAACAACTGGCAAGATCGATGGGAAAAAAACAAGGGAAAGACAGAGAAGTAAATACCTGGATGGAGTGACCACATGGCAATGTCGAGACAAGAACACTGCGCTGATTCACTACTCTGGTGATCGAGTGAAATGGCGAATCATGAGCTCCCATGCTTACCAGCATGTCACATGATGGATGGATGGAATCCACACGTAAAAATTCAGTCCACTGCATTAGAAGTAACTGCACATGTATGGACTACGCCTGAGTTCAAAGTGAGCCAACGAAAAAAAAAAAAACCCATCCGCAGTTAGCAGACGTTATGGAACGGACGCCATGGCGGCCCATTCCCCCTCTTTATGCTTAAGATAAGACTGATGGGTTCTTCAAAACCACGCCAGGCCTCACACGACGATGAGCATATTTCCACGGGGGCAGGGACGGTTGGGGACGACGGAGAAGAAACGCTGTTATCTGTTTATAGGTAGAACTTAATACTCTCTTTGATAAAGCTCTTTCGTCAGCTCTTAAACTTGTTAGAGTTTCCTCATTCGCTGCGTGCTTAATTTGGCGGCGTCCTCTTATATGCCACCGAGGAAAGGGATAAGAGGAAACCGCCGGTTATTGGATTTTGAGCTTGCATGTCTGCGCGCTGTAGACAAAGCTGGAGAAACAGATAGAGATATGAAAATAAGGATATACACGGCAAGAGGGACTTTCATAGCACTGGGATATGTGTGGAAGTCACAAGAAATTAAATCTGGTACCAAGATAGAATATTTAACTCTAACAGCAAGTCGGTAGCTGTGACATGGTGGTAGTAGCAAATATAAAAGGGTTAAATTGGTAAGGAACGTATGACAGGTCTAGCAAACCGGTAGGGAATTTACTTGATACTAGAAATATACTGCTCTTGATTCATGGAGGAAATTGGAGGAAAGGCGTTGGACAGAGGCGCTGGTACTTCAATAACCCCTCCCTTCGACGCCTGACGGCAAAAATGGAAGAAGGGAAGAAGAAGAAGAAGAAGAAGAATACAACAACAACAACAACAACAACAACAACAACAACAACAACAACAACAACAACAACAACCACAACCACAACCACAACAACAACAACAGGAATACAACAACCACAACCACAACCACAACAACAACAACAACAACAACAACAACAACAACAACAACAACAACAACAACAACCACAACAATAACAACCACAACAACCACAACAACCACAACAACAACAATCAAGTCAACACTGTTGTGTGATCAGATGCACGGAGAACGATTGAACTAATTACTAATAAACTACAGCCACTTATTGATATGTACAGTGCAGAATAGAGGGACTAGAAATATATGCCACAACCACCAACGTGGGGCTCTTTGAGAAAATTAAACAACTTCCAGCTTTTTAATTACGAATGACTTCCGTAACTCCATCGCCACGGAGCAGGCAAGAAGTGAGAACAACATGTAGGTGCTGGATAGGGTACGCATTGAGTAAAGCTTATTAATAGAATAACCAAAATGTCTTTCCTCTACAATTCAAAGGGTAAATGAATTAAAGAGAGACCTAAAAACACGTTAGCAGAATTCGAGACAGCGATGTCTGGTATGGTGAGAACATGACCTTGTAACTCACAAACAGCCAGTAGGTCTTCATGACCGAATGGGTAAGAACGCGTGTTCGTCAACATCCGGTGTGCTGATGCCGAGGTAAGCGGTTCAACCCTTACACCGGACAGTTGGACTAAAATGTTGACCTATGGTCCTTGATTTGGGGACGTAATTTACAAGTACCTCTTTTGTCGGAGTGGATTCGCCAGATGGCGAGGGAGACTGTTAATAAGGAAAGCTAATCCAAACGCAAAAATCCGTCCAGCACTACCGGAAGTAGTGTGTTTTGACTACGCTTGAGTTCAAAGCTAGCGAGCGCAAACAAATACAGCCATACGGATTCCGAAATCGAATACACAACCTCCAGAGGACGAGGCAGGCTGTTGAACCACTCCGCCAAGAAGACCCCCCGAATACAGATAATACGAACCAAATCAACAATTTCGCAAGATGCCTTAACGCCATGTAAAACACGCTTGACTGTTAACTTTCTCGCCAGAAATTGGCGGTTCCCGTCTTTCGCTTCAGGTCGCTGCAAGTGCATCTGGAGAAACGGCAAATCCCGACATGTTGTCGGCAAACAGTTTTTGCTCACCCTGGAGGAGCAACTACTGCAGTAAATCATTTTTACGTTGTCGTTGCTTCAGCCAACTTAAGTCGCTCAGTTTTGATGCTTGCCTGGTGGGAGGAAAAGGGGTCGCGCTTCTTTCGTCACTGGAACGTTAAATGAAGTGAACTTAAGTGAACTCCAATGAACATGGATGGCGGCCAAACTGGAAAACATTAGCAGACCCAGTAGTGGTGCGAGTCGAAGGCAGGCTGTGATTTTTTTTTTTTTTTTCCTGTCAGCGCACGGTGTCGTAAATTTTTACTAAATTCCACTTTTTAACTTCCTGGTAGTCAATCTACAGTGTAGGGGCTTTCTCTTATAACGGGAGGACGGAAGGAAGGGAATGGTTTGAGAGAAACGTGTATCTCTTAAGCTCCAACCCCCCCCCCCCCCGTGACTTCATTGGAGCCTATAAATAACACACTTCATCTACGTTTTCAACCCCCCCCCCCCCACACAAACACACACACACACACACACACACACACACACACACACACACGCACATAACGAGAGAAAGCGAACGAATGAACAAAAGAAAGAACGAACTGTATTTCACAAAGTGGGAACTCAGGCCCGTCTTACATTCGGCCCTTCCAACCCTTTCATACATCAATAAATATCATTTGTTCAGGTTACATTCACCGAGAAAAAAAACACATTGTCGATATGAACATAAACAATACATGTCATCATGTTATGAGACATGCAGGCGGGTAGATAAAAAAAAAAAACACACACACACACATACACACATACACACGTGCGCGAGAACGAACGAATGAACGAACATTATTTACCATGAGTAAAAATTTGGCCACGCAGACAATATGCCCTTCCAGCCACTTATCTTTCCTACATCAATAATCTTTTGTGCATGTTTGTGCATGTTACATTCACATAAACAAAAACGCACATTGTTAAATGCTTACTGTGAACATAATCAATGCATATTACCATGTTATGAGACAGGCACACGCACACGCGCGCACACATACACACACGCACGCACACACACACGCACACACACACACACACGCACATACAAAGACATTCACCCATGCATAAACACATACAAACATGCCTACATACACACATTCACACACACACACACACACACACACACACACACACATATATATATATATATATATATATATATATATATATATATATATATATATATATATATATATATATATAATTTACACAAACTCTCACAGAATTTATGATCAGTTTCCCGAGGAGAGAGAGAGAGAGAGAGAGAGAGAGAGAGAGAGAGAGAGAGAGAGAGAGAGAGAGAGACAGAGACAGAGAGAGAGACAGAGACAGACAGAGAGAGACAGACAGAGATAGACAGAGACAGAAACAGACACAGAGAGACAAGGACAGACAAATAGAGAGATAGAGAGACAGGGAGATATATAGAGACAGACAAAGAGAGATAGAGAGATAGAGACAGACAAAGAGAGATAGAGAGACGGTTAGAGGTTAAGAGACAGAGAGAGACAAGGAGAGAAAGAGAGACAAGGAGAGAAAGAGGCAGACAAAGAGAGACAGAGAAAGACAGACAGATAGAGAGACAGAGATAGACAAAGAGAGACAGAGATAGAGAGAGACAGAGAAAGACAGAGACAGGTGAAGAGAGACAGACAGAGACAGACAAAGCGAGACAAAGACAGACAAAGAGAGACAGGGAGAGACAGAGAGATACAAAGTGAGACAGAGAAAGACAGAGACAGATAGAGAGACAGAGACAGACAAAGAGAGACAGAGAAAGACAATAAGAGTCGAAGAGAGACAGAGATAGAGAGAGACAGAGAGACAGTGACAGAGAGAGAGAGAGAGAGAGAGAGAGAGAGAGAGAGAGAGAGAGAGAGAGAGGTCGAGATACACACAAACAGATCCAAACTTATCTGGTGGGAAGCGGTCCCGCCTCCTCTCATCAAAAGATGAAGACGGACATCGACAAGGGAGCTAGCAAGGTACGAGGTTTTCTCAGGCGGGCCGTCATGAGAGTGACCTTCTGGAAAGGACTTGCTCCAGGATGAGCCGGATCGCTAGTTTCAATCATTCAATGCTACAGTGTTATTATTTTAATGTGTTTATGCCCATACAGTATTTGTTTAAACCATCGAGTTCCACAGAAAAGCCAATGGGCACGTCCTACCAGAAACAAATGAGAACCGGCAATTGATTAGAGAAATTATACATAGACAGTCAACATTGTTTGGACACGTTATGAGAAGAAATAAATGAGAGAACTTGGTGACAACTGGCAAGGCAACTCGAAAGGCACAGATGTAAATATCTGGATGGCTTGGCCACGTGGCATAGTCGACAAAAGAAGACGGAGCTGATTCACTACTCTGGCGATCGTGTGAGATGGCGAATCATGACCAACTACGCGTTTCGGCATGGCCCATGATGATGATGACAACCTTTTAAGGGGTTGAGCCCGCTACCTCGACATCAGCACACCGGAAGTTTATGTGTGAGCTCTCTTATCAATTCGGTCATGCTGACCCCCCAGTTTTTTGTTTTTTTTTGTTCGCATATCCTTTACAGGAAATCGCTGTCAACATCAGCATATTTCAGCTGATTGTGGATTTCTCGGCAAGATTACGCTCAGTAGTTTGCCATTGCCTTCTGAGCGGCCGGCTCACATACCCCAAATGTTACCGACACGGAGAGAACCGCTACCAATTTTCACGAACGTCACGTTACTCACGAGGGTATACGGGATTACGGTGAAGGTTGTGTAACCCCTAGACCAGGGAGATAACCCCCAGTTACGTCGTCAATATACCTTGAGGTACTTTTATCTCAAAATATATGTATGAGGTACTTTTATCACAAAATACATGTATGAGGTACTTTTATCACAAATTATCTGTATGAGGTACTTTTATCACAAAATACATGTATGAGGTACTTTTATCACAAAATATCTGTATGAGGTACTTTTATCACAAACTACCTGTATGAGGTACTTTTATCTTAAAATACCTGTATGAGGTACTTTTATCTCAAAATATATGTATGAGGTACTTTTATCTCAAAATACCTGTATGAGGTACTTTTATCACAAAATACCTGTATGAGGTACTTTTATCACAAAATACCTGAATGGGATACTTTATCTAAAAATACCTGTATGGGGTACTTTTACCACAAAATAACTGTATGAGGTACTTTATCTAAAAATACTTGTATGAGGTACTTTATCTCAAAAAACCTGTATGGGGTACTTTTACCACAAAATACCTGCATGAGGTACTTTTACCACGAAATACCTGTATGAGGTACTTTTATCACAAAATACCTGTATGAGGCACTTTTATCTCAAAATACCTGTATGAGGCACTTTTATCTCAAAATACCTGTATGAGGCACTTTTATCTCAAAATACCTGTATGAGGTACTTTTATCAGAAAATACATGTATGAGGTACTTTTATCACAAAATATCTGTATGAGGTACTTTTATCACAAACTACCTGTATGAGGTACTTTTATCTTAAAATACCTGTATGAGGTACTTTTATCTCAAAATATCTGTATGAGGTACTTTTATCTCAAAATACCTGTATGAGGTACTTTTATCTCAAAATACCAGTATGAGGTACTTTATCTCAAAATACCTTTATGGGGTACTTTTACCACAAAATACCTGCATGAGGTACTTTTACCACGAAATACCTGTATGTGGTACTTTTATCACAAAATACCTGTATGAGGTACTTTTATCACAAAATACCTGCATGAGGTACCTTTATCACAAAATATCTGTATGAGGTACTTTTATCACGAAATACCTGTATGAGGTACTTTTATCACAAAATACCTGTATGAGGTACTTTTATCACAAAATACCTGTATGAGGTACTTTAATCACAAAATACCTGTATGAGGTACTTTTATCACAAAATACCTGTATGAGATACTTTTATCTCAAAATACCTGTATGAGGTACTTTTATCACAAAATCCCTGTATGACGTACTTTTATCTCAAAATACCTGTATGATGTACTTTTATCTCAAAATACCTGTATGAGGTACTTCCATGTTTGTGTCCTTCGCCTAGTCAGCTCTGTGGTGAAGGACTTAGAACGCATTTTGTAATCTCATATATCGCGTTCGAAACACAGCGATTTGACAACAGGCCGCCTTGCGTTGGTTTTTCAAACAATATGGTGCTGGTCGTTCAAAAAGCAATGGCAAACAACTGAGGGTAAACTTGCCAAGACATCACAAACAACCAAGCAATGCCGGGGTAGACTGCGACGTCATGTAAATGATACGCATCATCATCATCCAGTGCCTTGCCGGCTGGCGTGGACAATCATGTCTCTCCATAAAATGCTGTCTCCGACGGTATGGATCAATTCGTGTGTTGACTCCCTTGCGTATCATGACACAAGACTCACGAATATTCTCACGGTGTCATCCTCAAACTCTCTTTCTGCAAATATCTCCGGTTGTCAAAATAATCTGCAATTAACTGTAACTGTCCTTCGCCTTATCATGTTATTATATACCAACTATATTCTTACATGTTCCCCTTAGAAAATCCCCCAGGCAGTGCCCACACTTTTTCTGCATCTCTCCATCATTTCTAACCACCCCAGGTTCCTGTCACGCTATGCCACGCGCCCTCCTGTCTCAGTCACATTTGTCAAATGTTCATCTGATGTATGCCTGTATTGAGTAACTGAACAAGCAGCGTTTCTCTGGGGTTATGGGCCGGCCGCTGTGGGAATTATTGTTCTGAGTCATTTGCCTCCACTTCAGGCACGCCGGCCGTTGCTTCTAGCAGCGGACTGGTTTTATCATCAGGAGCTGGGCGTGAAGAAGCGTGACCTGAAAAGCATGACAAGTTAATAGTGAGGTGTTTTCCCTCCTTCCATCGCGTTCTTTCTGAAATATGCAAGACGTCCTGGCATGGGAGTTAGTGCATTCGTCAGCTGGGATGTGTGGACTTGAGTTCCAGTTCTCTTTAAGGTATAATTTCTTTACGTGAGCACGTATATGCTAGGGTATTTTCTGTTACATAAATAAACACACGTAGTATTGTTTGGCGCTCACAGAAGGAGAAGAAAGAAATAGAGACTAGAGGACGCACTAGACAACATAAAATCTGAAAGCTATATTTACCGACCGGGATTCGAACTAGTCACCTCCAAATCGCGACAGCGCCTCGCTGCAGGAACAAGTGTACTTCAACGCATGACCAACTAGGTATTTTCTGCGATGTCGGGTGCGAAGCGATGGGGACTGTTTAATATAGGTCAAACATGGACTAGACATAGCAGTGCAGTAGTTAAACAATATCTAGAGCCTATGCCACAATATCAACACACAAACTAAAGTAACATTCTTGAGAACACTCATCTTTCCATCATCACGACCTGAAGAGAGTGGTGCTGTAGGGAGTGATCAGATGATCTGGCCGACACTCAGGACTCCGAGGAAAGGCCAACCGGACACATAATCAGACTGCTACTGGCACCATTAGTATTGGGACTCTTCGCTGGCTGTTGAAGATGAGCAAGGAGCACGTATAGGAATGTGATGTTAGTTCTTGACTCAGCACAACTCAGCTCTTTTCCAATGTACACTTGTCTCTTTCTTGTGACAATGTACAAGTGTTTCTTTCCTGTGGCAATGTACATATGTCTTTTTCTTGTGACAGTGTACATATGTCTCTTTCCTGTGACAGTGTACATATGACTCTTTCCTGTGACAATGTACAATGTCTCTTTCCTGTGGCAATGTACATATGACTCTTTCCTGTGACCGTGTACATATGTCTCTTTCCTGTGATAATGAATAGATGTCTCTTTCCTGTGACAGTGTACATATGTATAGAAATGTGGTGTTACTTCTTGACTCAGCTCAACTCAACTCTTTTCCAATGTACAATTGTCTCTTTCTTGTGACAATGTACACGTGTCTCTTTCCTGTGGCAATGTACATATGTCTTTTTCCTGTGACAGTGTACATATGTCTCTTTCCTGTGACAGTGTACATATGACTCTTTCCTGTGACAATGTACAATGTCTCTTTCCTGTGACAATGTACAATGTCTCTTTCCTGTGACAGTGTACATATGTCTCTTTCCTGTGACAATGTACAATGTCTCTTTCCTGTGGCAATGTACATATGACTCTTACCTGTGACAGTGTACATATGTCTCTTTCCTGTGACAATGTACAATGTCTCTTTCCTGTGACAGTGTACATATGACTCTTTCCTGTGACAGTGTACATATGACTCTTTCCTGTGGCAGTGTACATATGACTCTTTCCTGTGGCAATGTACATATGACTCTTTCCTGTGACAGTGTACATATGATTCTTTCCTGTGGCAATGTACACATGTTTCTTTCCTTTGTCAATGTACATATGTATGTCTCTTTCCAGTGGCAGTTTACACATTTCTCTTTCCTGTGACAATGTACATATGTCTCTTTCCTGTGACAATGTACACATGTATTTTTCCTGTGGCAATTTACATATGTATCTTTCCTGTGACAATGTACATATGTTTCTTTCTTGTGACAATGTACATATGTATCTTTCCTGTGACAATGTACACATGTTTCTTTGCTGTGTCAATGTACAGATGTAAGTCTCTTTCCTGTGTCAATGTACAGATGTAAGTCTCTTTCCTGTGTCAATGTACAGATGTAAATCTCTTTCTTATGGCAATGTACAGATGTAAGTCTCTTTCTTGTGTCAATGTACAGATGTAAGTCTCTTTACTGTGTTAATGTACAAATGTAAATCTCTTTCCTGTGGCGATGTACAGATGTAAATCTCTTCTCTGTGTCAATGTACAGATGTGTCTTTCCTGTGGCAATGCAATGTACAGCTGTCATTTTCCTGTGACATTGTACAGATGTTTCTTTCTTATGGCAATGTACAGATGTAAGTCTCTTTCCTACGGCAGTTACAAATGTCTTATTCATGTGGCAATGTACATATATGTCTCTTTCCTGTGGCAATGTACAGATATTTCATTTCTCTGGTAATGTACAAATGTAAGTCATAGACCATTGGCAAACACCGAAGAAGAAAATTAAGGATGTGAACTTAAATGTCACAGAATATTTCTGAGAATATCGTTGACAAGTTCAGGTTAGTTGCAAATCCTTTACAGGACGTCACATTCAACGCAGCATTTTTTGGCTGTGATTTCATGGCAAGCATACATTCGGTAATTTGCCATTGTTTTCTGAACCATGGGCACTCATTTCATTGTATAAAACCCAGCTCAAGGCGGCCTGCTTCCAAATCGCCCGCAGCTGTGTTTCGATCGTGGTATGCGGGATTGCGAATTGTGAACTGCGTTGGTAACCCCGTCTCCACAGCACCTGCTCGATGACCCAAAACAAGAAAAATACTTAATTCCGGAAGATTTGAACAGCAAAGAAAAGTAGATCATGACCAACAACATGTCTCAGCAGGGGAAATACTTTAGCTGTACTATAAGTTACAGTGCAAGGGACGCCTACGTGATCATAGTGATGGGTGGCGGTGTGGCGTCCATCTCTGGCTGAAGCAAATCTCCTTCTATTCACGATGTGGACTGTATGATGTTTACACATAGTAGTTCTCCGGAGGGAGAATTGTGAAGGAGGACTCTGGTGCTTTCACTGAAACCACAAGTAGCCTGACCATGGAAGTCATGGCAGTAAGTAAAGCAATAACATGGCTCGAGACACAGACATTCACTAGGGCTTGTTTCCTTAGCGACTCAATGAACATGATCAAGAGGATAGAGGAGGGGTCGATCCGAAGAGAATGGTTGCTGCCTCTGGAGCGGTCTCGACTGGCAAAGATTAGTTTCATCTTCGTGCCAGGGCATGCGGGAGTACAAGGAAATGAGCGGGCTGACAAGCTCGCAGGTGAGGCTACTGTGGAGGGCGGACGCGCCATGGACCAGGCCGACATTCTGAATGCTCTACGAGAAGTAAGACTTTTGCGAGAACCAAGTGATGACTGTGAATCTACAACAATGGCCAGACTGCGAGAGCAGCAAATTAAAAGAGGTGTGGCCAAACAAGAACACTACGCAGGAAGCCAAAGAAGATTGATAAACCAACACAGAACTGGCGTCGTTAGCCGCTACACGCTGCGGGATTTGCTGAGGAGGGGATCCGAGCACTTATGGACTGAATGGTCCGATGTGCAACGAGGATGATCTGTCGACTAACTAACTAACTAACTAACTAACTAACACATAAGTTGCGACTGACTTGACTTTACTTAAACAGGGAAACAGTCGATAGCCACTCACGGCACCGTTGACCATCAATACTGCCTCACAATAAGCTCACGGCGTCCAGGTAGAAAACCTCTAGCAAGCAAAATTTGGGTCGACTCTGTATACAGTAGATACCAAAGATAGGTACAACCAGAGCCAGAGGAGAGCTGGTCACTGCATATGATAATTCCGAGATCAAGTATATGTTAACTGATTTAGCGCCAAAGGATAATATATCGACACATGGGACACTCTATTTGGATGTAAGGACGATATATCGCCATAGTTGGGTCATCGTGTTGTTTGGTTTGTTTCGTGGCATTTTCAGCAATTGCAGTGCTTACTGAATAGTAGTTTGTTTTTTTTTTCCCCTCTGCCGTGCGTCCACCTTGACGAGGTAGAGGGGCTTGAGCGTTCCAATGACCCCAAGAGCTATGCCGACGGTAGCACAGCTACTGGTAGGGTCACCCATGTCGGACAGGTCAAGGGAGAGGGACTAGACGAAGTGACGCACAAACCTGCTGCCTTGTAGGTAGACTGGGGACAGTCAACGGCTAGGGAAAGCATCCCGAAAAATGCTTGTCGAAATCGGATGTACTGAGCCACAGGCTTGACAAAGAAGTGCAACGTAACTTTATCATTTCATGATGCCACAGATGAAAATTAATCGTTATGGTGCTAATCCCGTGAAGTCCCATCAGGCGGTGATAGTGCCGGGCCCCCTGCCTCGAGGGGGTCCACCCATGACTACTGGTGGTCACCTTCCCCTGTGCTGTGGAGTCAAGGCACAGAGGAGTAGGTTAAGAGCTATTGACCAAACACCCCGGACTCTCAACATACTACAATGGAATGCCGAAGGAGTTTATAACAAGAAAGCCTCCCTAACACAGCGTCTTCATAAAGATAGAATAGATGTGGCATGCATTCAAGAGACACACCTCAACGCCAATAGCACATTTTCAGTCGAGGGATATCAGGCCACACGTTTTGACCGCAAAGGACACAAAGGAGGAGTTGTAATACTTACACGAAATACAATACCTTGCAGCGAAGTATCTGTGATCTCTGACAACCAAACGGAAATTATAGGTGTTGATATAATGATAAAGGACATGAAAATAAGAATTTACAATCTGTATAGCCCGGCAGATAAGGATCTTACACTCTCAAACATGGAAATAACTGACACAAATTGCATTGTTGTCGGAGACTTTAATAGCCGCTCAGAAAGATGGGGATACCCAGATACTGACAAAAGAGGAGATGAAGTGGAGGACTGGGAAATAGACTCAAATCTCCATCTACTCAACAAAGCGGATGACACACCGAGCTTCTACTCCAGAAGATGGATTACCACTTCTACTCCAGACTTAGCTTTCTGCACAGGAGACATCCTCCACAAAATCGATCGCCGTGTGCTTGACCAATTAGCAGGTAGTGATCACAGACCAATCAAGCTTGTAATAAATATGGAGTATGTTCCACAGGAGCAAAAGCCTTTGCATCGCTGGAATTACAAACGAGCAGATTGGGACAGATTTTCCATACTAACAGACAAATATTGTGAAAACATAAATACACGATATGGCAACATGAAGCAAATGGTGGAAAGTCTAAACAGAGCAATAATACAGGCGGCCACTGAGTCTATTCCAAGAGGAGCGAGGAAAAATTACAAACCATACTGGACTGAGGAACTACAAATTTTGGAGGACAAAGTTGAAGATGCTAGGAAGACCGCAGAGAGAGAACAAACAACTGAAGCGAACATCTCTCTCAAAGCCATCTCAGCAAAATATAAAAGAACAGTAAATCAAACAACAAGAGATTGTTGGAGGAAAAAAACAGAAAACCTGAATTTTGACAGGGATGGAAACAAACTATGGAAACTAGTGAAAGCCATGAACAATGAAGGACCTAGAAACAAACAAATAACAATTAAACAAGGAAATGCCTTGCTTACAGGAAAAAAGGCTGCAAATGCACTAATGGAACACTATGCCAGTGCAAACCACATTGATATTACAGCCGAACAGAAGAAAGCAATCAAAGATAAACAGATACATCATAGATATACAGAGACAGCAGCAGAATATATGATGGCAAATCTAACAATGGAAGAAATGGAACAGGCAATGAATACCCTAAAAAAGAAGACATCACCAGGAAAGGATGGAATCACAAATGAAATGCTAATAGGACTAGGCACTAAGGCAAAAAAGAAACTACTAGCAGTCCTAAATTACAGCTGGAAGAGGGGAATAGTCCCACAGGCATGGAAGGAAGCTATACTAATACCAGTCCCAAAGAAAGGAAAAGACCTGGAAGAACCAAATGGCTATCGACCTATCAGTCTTCTTAGCTGTGTAGGAAAATTAATGGAACGCATTATCAATGGCAGGCTAACATGGCATCTGGAAGAAAACCAACTCTTAACACCTCACCAAGCAGGATTCAGAAAGTACAGATCCACTGAAGATCAAATAACCTATATAACTCAGGAAATAGAGGATGCCTTCCAAGAGAAAAAGCACACACTAGCGGTCTGGATAGATTTAGAAAATCAATCAATCAATCAATCATGTGCCATGCCGGAAAGCATGGGCGGTCATGATTCGCCATTTCACTCGATCACCAGAGTCGTGTATCAGCTCAGTGTTCCTGTCTCGTCCATGCCATGTGGCCAAGCCATCCAGGTATTTTCCTCTCGGTCTTCCTCTTGGTCTGTTCCCTTCGATCTTGCCAGCTGTCACTAAGTTCTCCAGTCCATTTCTTCTCATAACATGTCCAAAAAATTTTGACTGTCTACGTCTAATTTCTCTAATCAATCTACGATTTTCATTTGTCTCTTGTAGTACTTGTTCATTGGTTTTTCTGTCTGTCCATGGTATTCTTTGCATTTTCCTCAGAAACCACATTTCTGCAGCCATCAGATGTTTTTCTGCTTGACTGCACATTGTCCAAGTTTCACATCCATACAAAAGAACAGGCTCTATGTATCCCCTCAACACTCTTTTTCTCGTTTCAATTGACATCATTTTATTGGTCAGAATGTTTTTCATCTTGCTAAAGGCTACTTTCGCAATGGCGATTCTTGTTCTAATCTCTTCAAGGCATCTGCCATCAGATGTTATGACTGTTCCGAGATAATTGAACCGATTCACTTGCTGAAGAATATTCCCATTTACTTGTATATTACATTGTGGTACTTCGTTCTTCCTAGTGACGACCATAACCTGTGTCTTCCTACAATTTAATTCCAACCCCAGCTGCTCACTGTGTACAACCACAGCATCTACTAATTGTTGCAGATCCTGTGCATTGTCTGCAATCAATACTGTATCATCTGCATATCTAATGTTATTTATGTTTCGTCCTCCAATGCTGATTCCATTTAGGTCTTCTACATTTCTGAAAATATTTTCACTGTATAAGGAAAAAAGATCTGGAGACATTACACATCCCTGCCTAACACCTCTCTTAATAAGTTGGTATTGTCCTACTTCATTATCAATCCTTATGGCAGCTTGTTGTTTCCAATATATGTTTTTTTATAAGTCTAATGTCTTTCCCATCAATTTGTAGATCTGCAAGCATATCCACAATGTTGACATGTCTAACTCTATCAAAAGCCTTTGTGTAGTCAATAAAGCAAAGATGTATATCCTTGTTTACTTCTAAAGCACGTTCAATAACTGTTCGCAGCATAAACACAGCATTTACTGTACCCTTTCCCTCTACAAAACCACATTGTTCTTCCCCTATTTCAGGTTGTATTTTCTTCCTCACTCTTTGCAATGCCATATTCACATTTAGAAAAAGCATTTGATAAAGTATGGAAGGAAGGACTGAAAGTAAAACTGCAAAAAATGCATGTTTGTGGGAAAATGTACAAATGGATCAGCCACTACCTTGAGAACAGAACTGCCAGGACAAAAGTACAAGGACAAACCAGCAAAATGATGCTGTTGGAGCAAGGTGTCCCCCAAGGAGGAGTTCTTTCACCAACATTATTCCTAGCATATATAAACGACATCACGGAAAATTTTCCAGCCAGAGTACACACATCATCCTTTGCAGATGACCTAGCCATATGGACATCTGAAGAATATATTAGTACAGCTAACAGCAGAATACAGCAAGCCCTATTAGCGCTAGAGGACTGGTCAAAATCATGGCTAGTGAAGATAAGTGAGGAGAAAACAACATGCACAGTGTTCTCCCTCTCAAATAAAACTCAGCAACCTAAGGTGGTATTGAATGGAAAAATATTGCGCCATGAAGAAAATCCAAACTATCTAGGAGTCACCTTTGATCGTCGCCTGACATGGAAGACACAGGTTGAGAAAAATCGAACAAGAGCAAGGCAAAGAATGGCAATCATGAAAAAGCTTGCTGGTACAACGTGGGGAGCAGATGAGAAAGTTCTCAAGAAGTTATATACTGGACGGGTGTAGCTAGTACTGGAATATGGCATTGCAGCTTGGGCAACAGCAGCTAAGTCAAACTTTAACAAAATAAGCAGAGTCCAAAATCAAGGAATGTGAATCATAACTGGAAGCCCGAAGACAACGCCTATTAATGAACTAGAAAAGATCACTTGTTTACAACCAATGCAGGATAGAAGAGATAGCAGAGCCCAGCAACAAGCTGAAAAATTTAGAAGATTGACAGACCACCCTATGTATAAAAGGTTTAGTGGTTTTGGAAAGGGAAGACTGAAGCGTAGCAACTTTGTAGAAACTGCAAAACGAAAGATTAGGGCAGATCCCATACTTAACATATCAACAGTCAAACCCATTTACAATGCAGACATGTTCCCAGCTTGGAGACAGCAGCTACTGCCTGAGATGATAGAAAACATTCCTGGTATTGAGAAAAAGAACACTCAGCATGAAACCGAAAGAAGAGAAATAACCCTAAACTACATAAAAGAACATTACTCAAGCAGCAATTGGACCCATGCATATACAGATGGATCAGCCAAAAATTCAGTAGAGAATGGAGGAGGAGAAATTCTCCTAAATTTAAAAAATGGAGTGAAAAAAAATACATTCAGTGGCAACTGGAAAGTTTTCAAGTAACTTCAAAGCGGAGGTAGAGGCTCTGAAAACTGCAGCAGAAATGCTCTTGATGGAGGAAAATAAAGAGACGCAAATAGCTATCTTTACGGATGCAAAGTCAGCTGTCTCAATACCGAAGAGCAATTACAGCACAGAAATAGCTGACCTAAGAGCAGCACTCCATGGTCTATGCCAGAAATCCAAAAAAGTTGTAATACAGTGGATACCATCACATTGCAGTATACCTGGAAATGAAGAGGCTGACAGACTGGCAAAAGAGGGCGGACGACTACCACAGCCTGACATAGACATAACCTATAACGAGGCAAAGAGGTTGATAAAAAGCACTTATAGAACCAAATGGGAATCAGAGCATCCAGGTCACCAGAAGGATGATGCATATTACAAACTCGACCGAAGAGAATAAGTAGCAATCTTCAGACTCCGCACAGGACATAACAGGCTGAAATACCACTTGTTCAATAAACTAAAGATAGGAGATACCGATGAATGCAATTGTGGAACTGGTAAAATGACAGCTAAACGTTTGCTGCAGGAGTGCCCAATATATGCAGAACAGAGAAAGATATTTTGGCCCACACCTGCTTCATTTGGAGATATCAACAAGCTCAAGTTGACTGCAGCTTACTTTAACTACATTCAGGTTGACATTTAAAGGTTCATGAAGAAGTATTTAGACTGCCGCACTTAATACCACAGGTATGTCGGTTACAAAAGCACCCCAGAGGCATGAAATGGAGTATTGCTTGGATAGCAAATTCATTACGTGGAAAGTCCGAACCAAAAGCTCACTGTGTGGGCTTTGTAAAAGGTGGAAAAAGTGTCCCAGTGGCACGAAATGGAATATTGCTTGGATAGCAAATCCATTATGTGGAAAGTCCGAATCGAAAGCACACTGTGTGGGCTTCATAAAAGGTGGAAAAAGTGTCCTAGTGTCACGAAATGGAATATTGCTTGGATAGCAAATCCATTATGTGGAAAGTCCGAATCGAAAGCTCACTGTGTGGATGTCATCTGCAGACTGCATACTTCTGGTTTCCGGAAGAACAGCCTATGGTGAATGGAAGGCCCAATATACGGAAGTGAGGCTAAGCAGCCATGTGCAGGACGTGACGATTCCTTGGGTGAGCCCAGTACCAGAGCGCTGTGCGTTGGCTCTGCAAGTATGGAAGCCTCCTTGGATGGCGGGGAATGCCCATGGTCTGCCCCTGCCTTCCCTTGAGGGCTGACCAGGATGTCTTTGGCTGTTCTATATGGGCCAGCTGGGATGGGGGATAACACCACAACAGTGAGAGCCAAACGTCCTAAGAAACCCCCGGGAAGGTTAACCCGGTCAACAAATGCCCGCAGAAGTCGGATGTGTCGGCCTAACGGCGCAAGAACGCAGCTCTGCTGTGGACAGGCACAACGCAATCACGTCCGGAAAAAAACTCCGGATGAACGAAGAAGAAGAATAGTTTTTTTTCTCCCCCGCGTTTCCATCCCGTTTCAGGATAATGCGGTCAACATCAGCATCTTTCAGCTGCATGTTGATTTCTAGACCAGATTACGCTCATCAGCACTACTCTCTGAGCGACCGGCTCCATACTCTCATAAGTCATTGGTGCGGCTCGAGCCGCTTCCAATTCTCGTGCACTCACGTCAACCATGAGAGTATTCGGGATTACGGAGAAAGCTGCTAACACCTCGGCCAGGGAGCCGGCTTACTGAATAGTATTTCCCCGGGAAGGTTAACCCGGTCAACAAATGCCCTCAGAAGTCGGATGTGTCGGCCTGACGGCGCAAGAACGCAGCTCTGCTGTAAACAGGCACAACGCAGTCACATCCGGAAAAAAAATCCGGATGAATGCAGAAGAAGAAAAAGAAGAAGAAGAAGAAGAAGAAGAAGAAGAAGAAGAAGAAGAAGAAGAAGAAGAAGAAGAAGAAGAAGAAGTAGAAGAAGAAGAAGAAGAAGAAGAAGAAGAAGAAGAAGAAGAAGAAGAAGAAGAAGAAGAAGAAGAAGAAGAAGAAGAATAGTATTTTACATTATAATACTTGTTCATTTATTTGATCGTGTACCATGTCTGGTCCAACCCCACTTTTTGTTTGGCACTGAATCAGTTAAATCCTATCATTTCATCACAAACGTCCATTGGATGTGACGATCTACACATGTTATGCTAAGCTCTTGCGAATGACGTCACTGCAGATCGGGCATTCCCATGCGTGCTGACTCTTCCAATATAGCAGCCGTTCAAAAGTATCTCCGATTGGCTGTTCCCATGAGGAGTTCATTATGATGTCTCCTCTCGTGACCTCGAAGTGCTTGGCCAGACTTGACTCTCGGGTCGTGTGGTCGGACTAGCGCCCGAGTCTCTTCAGTATCGGCCGGTTGATTCCCTGCAGCATTGATCATATCAGCCCTGTCCATTCCTCTCACACTTGTATTGATGCAGTATTTGTCAGCTGGTCAATGTGTCAATTATCCTTTACTTCGACATGTTCGGCAGCGTACATCCAGGTGAGGAATGTCTACCTATAAAAGCAAAGACTTCCAACAGCAGCAGAAGAAGTAGAAGCAGACGTGGAAGCAGACGAAGCAGAAGAAGAAGCAAAAGACGAAGAAGAAGAAGAAGAAGAAGAAGAAGAAGAAGAAGAAGAAGAAGAAGAAGAAGAAGAAGAAGAAGAAGAAGAAGAA
>OY992894.1:23792501-23900001 GCA_963921405.1 Cepaea hortensis | reverse complement strand
TAAGCTGAAATACTACTTGTTCAATAAACTAAAGATAGGAGATACCGATGAATGTAATTGTGGAACTGGTAAAATGACAGCTAAACATTTGCTGCAGGAGTGCCCAATATATGCAGAGCAGAGAAAGATATTTTGACCCACACCTGCTTCATTTGAGGACAAGCTCTATGGAGATATCAACAAGCTCAAGTTGACTGCAGCTTACTTTAACCATATTCAGGTTGACATCTAAAGATGCATGAAGAAGATCTTAGCCTGATACAATTCATGCCACAGGTATGTTGGTGGCAAAAGTGTCCCAGTGGCACGAAATGGAATAGTGCTTTGAGAGCAAATCCATTATGTGGAATGTCCGAATCGAAAGCTCATTGTGTGGGCATCATAAAAGGTGGAAAAAGCGTCCCAGTGGCACAAAATAGAATATTGCTCGGATAGCAAATCCATTACGTGGAATACGCGGGAAAGTTAACTTGGTCAACAAACGCCCGTAGAAGTCGGATGTGTCGGTCTAAAGGCGCAGTATCGCAGCTCACTGTAAACAGGCACATCGCAATCACATCCGAAAAAAAAAAAGACTCCGGAAGAACGATGAAGAAGAAGAAGGTCTAATGACCGTCAAATAATTTCATATTAGATCTAATCTCATCTCATTTTGTTCCTCTTGTACTTCATGGTGTCGAGATGAAGTATAAACATCGGTAGATTGCCCGTTTATGGGCTTCAAATATCGACACTTCTATGGACTCTATTATTCCCTCTGTCCTTATTTTGCTTGGTCGGCTTCTTCGTCTGGTTCCATTTGGTGTGCACATCGTTGCTTATTGCTGTATACTGTCAGTTGGGTAGCCTGGTTATATGGCCGAACCATTTAACTTGCTGTTTTCTAATGTCATCTAGTCGATGGCAGATTTAAATGTCGACAGAACCAAAATCTTGCTGAATGACTGCTCGGTTCAAACGCCCACATCGAGCAGAAAATGAAATACTGGTGTTGGGAGGAGGGAGGTGGGGAACTAAGAAAGAGACTGAATGTCTCCAATACGCAACACCACACCCCCAGCAAACAACCCCCCCCCCCCACCACAACATTTATTAAGTCAAAATTTCCACTGACGATTTTCACTGACAGGCACTGGAAATCGTTTACAGCTCGAAGGACCAGGAACATATTCAACCGCACTATGAACCACCTCAGTTATAACCAAGGCTGAAAAAGCCGGTTGAACGAGGTGGGAACGTTTTGTTTTTCTACAAATCGAATCGTATCGGACAAAGTCCGATAGTTAAATACAGTTTCACGCCACACTGTGCCCCAGCTTGAGCTGGGACTTTGGGCTTGGAACCCTGGCAGACGTGGAGACAGTCCTGACTATTACCATTGATAGTTTTGTGAGGATGCTTGTGATATAGTGTGGAATAGGCATGAACAGGTCGTAGTCTAGAGACATAGAGTTATGTGAACTAGTTACCGCGTGACTTGGTTTTGGTTGGCGCAGGCCAGAGTACAGGGGGGCCCCTGTTAACGTCAGGGTTACGTTCTTGGAAAATGTGACTTTAAGTGAAAGGACGTATAATGAAACAGTATTTCCCATAGAATCAAATGAAATACAGTGCATCACGTAATGTCTATTTTGATGAATATTGATATTTATTGGCTAACTAGGGGTTTGGAAAAGGGGGAGGGGGCGGGGTGGGAGCGAGTGGTAAAGTTATTTGGACGTTGGGGCATTAAATTCTGCCTCTTCATCTGAGGATGAAACTGTAATCTCTTCCTGTCTGTTTTTCCTGGCTCTTCTCTGCTTGAACAAAAAAAAATGTGTCCAATATCTGCTGCACAGACTTTTTCCTTTTCTCTAAGTAAACTTCTTTGTAACAGTTGATGGCGCTTGTTACTGCCCTCGACACTTTGGAGCTCCGTTCTCTGTTCGGGTCATCCTCTATTGCCACATTAATGGACTGAAAGAATTATGACAAACGTTCAGCTGTCAACATTCGAGGTTTAGAGGTGGGGAAGGTGGGGGAGGGGTTGCAACAGGGTGCTCCTCTTCCTGCTGAGCTTTCTGCACGTCAAGTTGCATTAGGTCCTCATTTGACATCTCTTCTCCATATGGTGCAAGCAACTCATCTATATCAGCTTCCTCCATCCCTTTAAAGCCAGCTTTAGTGGCTAAGTTAGCGATCTGTCGTGGAATAGCATGAACCTCGTCAAATTCACAAAAGTCGTGCACACATTCTGGCCACAGTTTTCGCCACACAGGATCCATGCATGCTAACGTTATCTCACTCCATAAATCCGCAATGTTGTCAATGACCTTGAGGATGTCGTAATCTTGCCAGAATCCCTTAATGGTAGGCTTACCTTTACCGTCCGTAGCCTTGATGAGCTGTAAGAAGGTGCGACGCAAATAATAACTTTTCTAAGTTGCAACTACACCTTGGTCCTTTGGGAGAATCAATGAAGTCGTGTTTGGTGGCATGAATACGAATTTAACGTTCTCGGACACGTCGTCCAGATTGACTGGATGACCAGGGCCGTTATCCAATAGCAGCAATATCTTAAATACTAAGTTTTCTCTAGCACAGTGTTCCCTAAGAGCAGACGACGTTATGGCGGAACGTAGCGACGCAAAGTGATGTCCCCTATATGACAACGACGTTATAACGAAACGACGTAAACCGAAGCGACGTATAGCGGGGCCTCCGTGTATAGTCCAATCGCCAGCTGTTACTGCGTTCTTACCTTAGTTAGAGAGTTTTAGTGGTCAAGTAGTTATGACGCCTGCCAGCCTTCCGAAGGTTCGTTTCGAGCTACGTCGTTCGGATCACGATCGCAATTCACTTGGAGACCTCTAGGGGTCTCCGCTGCAGCTACGGAGTTCGTGCTTTGTGGGAAGCTTTCGGCAGGCCTCCCTGCTGAAACAGACAGGGCCATAAGGCATAAAACCCGGTGCAATGAAATCAATCATCTTCCTTTTACACCCTTTGCTTTTACCTTAGTCAAAAGGTTGCAAACCTGGCTATACAGCCGGACAATTGACTCTTCTACATAGCAGACTGTGAGAACAGGCTTACCAGGAGAAGCTGTTGCCAAAGATATATTTCTGAAGGAGATACCTCTGGCTAGTAGCTTACTGTCAGGAGCACAAAAGTAGCCTCAGCTTCGATGTATATAAGTAGGACATCGGGTCCCAGACCTTCACCGACTCAGTCAGACAGACAGACAGACAGACAGACAGGCAGACAGACAGACAGACAGACAGACAGACAGACAGACAGACAGAAAATCAGACAGACAGACAGACTATCAGACGAGCAGATAAACACACAGTTTGCTTTTCCCAACGAAGATCATTATCTATGCCTTTGGCTACAGTACTCTGTAACCACCGCACCCCTAAATTCCAGAGACAGACTGTTAGATAGACATACAGCTAGACATCTGCACTCTCTAACTAAGCGACACATCAAATTTTTAACAAACAGACAGACTGTCAGGCAGAAAGATATCCAGTGTTTTTCTTACTTCCAAAAGAACAACGTCGTCCTCGCCTTCTGCAACACTACTTTGTAACTACACCACGATTCGCATCCTGGACAGACAGACAGACAGACAGACAGACAGACAGACAGACAGCGTGTGTTTCCCAAGGAACAACATCATCCCTGCCTCTTGCCGCTGTACTCTGTAACTACCCCACGCCTCGGATCCTGGAATCGACACGGGGAATAAATCACTGGCACAGACTGTCACAGAACGGCCAGTGCTCAGGGGAACCTGATCTGGCGGAGGCCCAGTTCGATTCCGGCCCTTAATGGGCCCCGCATGTTTCGTTAGCGTCTGGCAGAAAGCTGGAATTGCTTCACGCACCCTATCACACACCCGCCTCTCGTTTAGCTACAGGCCATGTTCTTCGGCCGAGCCAGTCATCACGTGATCAGGCTTGCCGTTAGACCACTGCCGTGGTAAATGTGAGGTCTAAGAAGAGCAATAGGTCTAGTGTGTAATACTCGAATTATCCTATGTACCTATAAGAACGAACGAACGAACGGACTTTATTTTCAAAGGGTAACATATTGGGCACGCAGGCCCGTCTTCCATTCTGCCCTTCCAACCACTCATCTTTCGTTCATCAATAGTGCATAATACATTCACATAGGAAAAAAAAAACATTGTCAAATGTTGTTAACATAAACAACGCATATTACCATGTTATGAGACACATCCCCCCATCCACCACACATCTCCCCACCCACCACACATCCCCCCATCCACCACATATTCCCCACCCACACACACACACACCCACACACACACACACCCAGGCACACATAAATTCCCCCACCCATCCACCCATCCCCAACCCACACATCCCACACCCAAACACATCCCCCACTTACACAAATTTCCCCACCCACACGCACATCCCACACCCACCACACATCTCCCACACACACATCCCCCACCCACACACACACACCCCAGGTACACATACCTGCACCCACCTATCCATCCCCAATATACACACATCTCCCCACCCACACACACATCCCCCACCCACCACACATCTCCCACACACACACATCCCCCACCCATCCACACACCCCCAGGTACACATACATGCGCCCACCTACCCATCCCCAACATACACACATCTCCCCACCCACACACACATCCCTCACCCACCACACATCTCCCACACACACATACCCCACCCACTCACCCGCACACCCTCAGGTATACATACTTGCACCCACCTACCCATCCCAAACATACACACATCTCCCCACCCACATACACACATCCTCCACCCATCCCATAACTAAGAGCATGGGGTAGATCAGTGGCGGGAACCGTTGTCTGCCTGTCTAGAGAAAATCTATTCCAATCCCCTTTAAGACATGGGTTTATATTGTAATTGATCATATCACCCACCCAGTGCTAAAAGTTCTATAGAAAATATGGGGCTGGCACTATGTACACAATATATCTCAAAGCGTGAAACTGTGTTCTTTACTTCTATTGTGTAATCACAGAAGTCACAAACTATAGATTGCAAGATTTATTGTCTGGCGTATTTCGCTGCATCTTGTCAGGTGTATATTACAGTTATATATTATATGAAGTGAATAAATAATACTATTTTGGCTGAAATACATAAAATATATTGTCACTAATACACTCTGACATTTGTTATGCTGGCAATCGAAAATTTAAATGAAGTATTTCTGTCTACATAAAATTGGTTGAAACCGCCTAACTATTACAGTCTGGATATTTGAGTAATCGTTTGTTTTATTTTTCTTAACATCCATTTTGTGTGAAAAAGGTTATTTACATGCGAGAGGATCAATTTCATTGGACCGGGTTTCATCCTATATGACTCAGTCTCTTCCGCAGGGTTGCCTGCCGAAAGTGTGACACAGAGCACGAACTCCTTAACTCCAGCGACGATCCCCAGGAGTCTCATAGAAAACTGCACTCGTGAACCGAATGAGAGAGTCCGGAATGGAAACCATAGCCTTCGCAGCGTGGGGAAGGCGACTTACTCACGTCGCCACGGAGACTCCTGGGTGAGGACTGACAACACAATTACATAATAGAGGATTACATAAAATAGATTGTTCTTGTTCTTCCTCTGGAAGACTGAGTTTTAACTCTTAGTTTCGGTGCATTGGCGTTCAGCTTGTGTGATTCGTGTCGAAGTGAATTTGATGTAGAGAACCTTTTCCCGACCCAGTACCAAAGTATTACCTCCTCGGGGAACTGCCGAGAGAGCACTACCATCTCCTCGAGGAACTCATCAGAGAGCACTACCATCTCCTCGGGAAACTCCCCAGAGAGCAATACCATCTCCTCGGGAAAACTGCCTAGAGAGCACTACCATCTCCTCGGGGAAACTCCCCGGAGAGCACTACCATCTCCTCGAGAACTGCTAACAGAGCACTACCATCTCGCCGGCCGACTGCTCTTCCTAAGGCATTTACTGGTACCCATTTTAGGTTGGGTTGATCCGAGGAGTCCTGGTCAGTTTAAAAAATCCTCCTCGAGGACACGTTGAGCAGATTAAAGATCCCTCGTCAGTTGGAAGTCGGAAAGAGCAGGCCGAGTAGGCCACACCCTGGCAAAAATTGATATATTACTAAACAAGAATATTATAACATGTGTGATATGTATATTCAACACGAATATGTGTATCTACGCGATATTTATAACCAACAGGAAGTCCAAAATAGCAGGTCGAATATATGTACAAATTACAAACGAGCAGATTGGGACAGATTTGCAATACTAACAGACAAATATTGTGAAAACATAAATACACGATATGGCAACATAAAGGAAATGGTGGAAAGTCTAAACAGAGCGATAATACAGGCAGCCACTGAGTCCATTCCAAGAGAAGCGAGGAAAAATTACAAACCATACTGGACTGAAGAACTACAAAGTTTGGAGGACAAAGTTGAAGATGCCAGGAAGACAGCAGAGAGAGAACAAACAATTGAAGCAAACATCTCTCTCAAAGCCATCTCAGCAAAATATAAAAGAACAGTAAATCAAACAACAAGAGATTGTTGGAGGGAAAAAACAGAAAACCTGAATTTTGACAGGGATGGAAACAAACTATGGAAACTAGTGAAAGCCATGAACAATGAGGGACCTAGAAACAAACAAATAACAATTAAACAAGGAAATGCCTTGCTTACAGGACAAAAGGTTGCGAATGCACTAATGGAACACTATGCAAATGCAAACCACATTGATATTACAACCGAACAGAAGAAAGCAATCAAAGATAAACAGATACATCACAGCCGGGAAGGTTAACCCGGTCAACAAATGCCCGCAGAAGTCGGATGTGTCGGCCTAACGGCGCAGGAACGCAGCTCTGCTGTAAACAGGCACAACGCAATCACATCCGAAAAAAAAACCTCCGGATGAACGAAGAAGAAGAACAAGATACATCATAGAAATACAGAGACAGCAGCAGAATATATGATGGCAAATCTAACGATGGAAGAAATGGAACAGGCAATGAATACCCTAAAACAGAAGAAATCACCAGGAAAGGATGGAATCACAAATGAAATGCTAATAGGACTAGGCACCAAGGCAAAGAAGAAACTACTAGCAGTCCTAAATAACAGCTGGAAGAGAGGAATAGTCCCACAGGCATGGAAGGAAGCTATACTAATACCAGTCCCAAAGAAAAGAAAAGACCCGGACGAACCAAATGGCTATCGACCTATCAGTCTACTTAGCTGTGTAGGAAAATTAATGGAACGCATTATCAATGGCAGGCTAACAAGGCATCTGGAAGAAAACCAACTCTTAACACCACACCAAGCAGGATTCAGAAAGTACAGATCCACTGAAGATCAAATAACCTATATAGCTCAGGAAATAGAGGATGCCTTCCAAGAGAAAAAGCACACACTAGCAGTCTGGATAGATTTAGAAAAAGCGTTTGATAAAGTATGCATGTTTGTGGAAAAATGTATAAATAGATCAGCCACTACCTTGAAAACAGAACTGCCAGGACAAAAGTACAAGGACAAACAAGCAAAATGATGCTGTTGGAGCAAGGTGGCCCCCAAGGAGGAGTTCCTTCACCAACATTATTCCTAGCATATATAAATGACATCACAGAAGATTTTCCAGCCAGAGTACACACATCCTCCTTTGCAGATGACCTAGCCATATGGACATCTGAAGAATATATTAGTACAGCTAACAGCAGAATACAGCACGCCTTATTAGCGCTAGAAGACTGGTCAAAATTATGGCTAGTGAAGATAAGTGAGGAGAAAACAACATGCACAGTGTTCTCCCTCTCAAATAAAACTCAGCAACCTAAGCTGGTATTGAATGGAAAATATTGTGCCATAGAGAAAATCCAAACTATCTAGGAGTCACCTTTGATCGTCGCCTGACATGAAAGACACAGGTTGAGAAAAATCGAACAAGAGCAAGGCAGAGAATGGCAATCATGAAAAAGCTTGCTGGTACAACGTGGGGAGCAGATGAGAAAGTTCTCAAGAAGTTATATACTGGACGGGTGAGGCCAGTACTGGAATATGGCATTGCAGCTTGGGCAACAGCAGCTAAGGCAAACTTTAACAAAATAAGTAGAGTCCAAAACCAAGGAATGCGAATCATAACTGGAAGCCTGAAGACAACGCCTATTAATGAACTAGAAAAGATCACTTGTTTACAACCAATGCAGGACAGAAGAGATAGCAGAGCCCAGCAACAAGCAGAAAAATTTAGAAGATTGACAGACCACCCTATGTATAACAGGTGTAATGGTTTTGGAAAAGGAAGACTGAAGCGTAGCAACTTTGTAGAAACTGCAAAACGAAAGATTAGGGCAGATCCCAAACTTAACATATCAACAGTCAAGCCCATTTACAATGCACACGACTTCCCAGCTTGGAGACAGCAGCAACTGCCTGAGATGATAGAAAACATTCCTGGTATTGAGAAAAAGAACACTCAGAATGAAACCGAAAGAAGAAAAATAACCCTCAACTACATAAAAGAACATTACCCAAGCAGCAATTGGACCCATGCATATACAGATGGATCAGCCAAAGATTCAATTAAAAATGGAGGAGGAGGAATTCTCCTTAATTTAAAAAATGGAGTGATAAAAACACAGTCAGTGGCAACTGGAAAATTTTCAAGTAACTTCAAAGCGGAGGTAGAGGCTTTGAAAACTGCAGCAGAAATGCTCTTGATGGAGGAATATAAAGAGCAGCAAATAGCTATCTTCACAGATGCAAAGTCAGCTGTCTCAATACTGAAGAGCAAAAACAGCACAGAACTAGCTGACCTAAGAGCAGCACTCCATGGTCTATGCCAGAAATCCAAAAAAGTTGTAATACAGTGGATCCCATCACATTGCAGCATACCTGGAAATGAAGAGGCTGACAGACTAGCAAAAGAGGGTGGACGATTACCACAGCCTGACATAGACATAACCTATAATGAGGCAAAGAGGTTTATAAAAAGCACTTATAGAACCAAATGGGAATCAGAGCATCCAGGCCACCAGAAGGATGATGCATATTACAAACTCAACCGAAGAGAACAAGTAGCAATCTTCAGACTCCACACAGGACATAACAGGCTGAAACACCACTTGTTCAATAAACTAAAGATAGGAGATACCGATGAATGTAATTGTGGAACTGGTAAAATGACAGCTAAACATTTGCTGCAGGAGTGCTCTATATATGCAGAACAGAGAACGATATTTTGGCCCACGCCTGCTTCATTTGAGGACAAGCTCTATGGAGATATCAGCAAGCTAAAGTTGACCGCAGATTACTTTAACTATATACAGGTTGACATTTAAAGGTGCATTAAGACCCAGAGGCATGAAATGGAATATTGCTTGGATAGCAAATCCATTACGTGGAAAGTCCAAATCAAAAGCCCATTGTGTGGGCTTCATAAATTGTGGAAAAGTGTCCTAGTGGCACGAAATGGAATATTGCTTGGATAGCAAATCCATTACGTGGAAAGTCTGAATCAAAAGCCCACTGTGTGGGCTTCATAAAAGGTGGAAAAGTGCCCTAGTGGCACGAAATGGAATATTGCTTGGATAGCAAATCCATTACGTGGAAAGTCTGAATCAAAAGCCCACTGTGTGGGCTTCATAAAAGGTGGAAAAGTGTCCTAGTGGCACGAAATGGAATATTGCTTGGCTAGCAAATCCATTACATGGAAAGTCCGAATCGAAAGCTCACTGTGTGGATGTCATCTGCAGACTGCATACTTCTGGTTTCCGGAAGAACAGCCTATGGTGAACGGAAGGCCCAATATACGGAAGTGAGGCTAAGCGGCCATGTGCAGGACGTGACGATTCCTTGGGTGAGCCCAGTACCAGAGCGCTATGTATCGGCTCTGCAAGTATGGAAGCCTCCTTTGATGGCGGGGAATGCCCATGGTCTGCCCCTGCCTTCCCTTGAGGGCTGACCAGGATCTTTGGCTGTTCTATATGGACCAGCTGGGATGGAGGATAACACCACAACAGTGAGAGTCAAACGTCCTAAGAAACCCCCGGGAAGGTTAACCCGGTCAACAAATGCCCGCAGAAGTCGGATGTGTCGGCCTAACGGCGCAAGAACGCAGCTCTGCTGTAAACAGGCACAACGCAATCACATCCGAAAAAAAAACTCCGGATGAACGAAGAAGAAGTATTTAGACTGCCACACTTCATACCACAGGTATGTCGGTTACAAAAGTGTCCCAGAGGCATGAAATGGAATATTGCTTGAATAGCACATCCATTACGTGGAAAGTCCGAATCAAAAGCTCACTGTGTGGGCTTCGTAAATGGTGGAAAAAGTGTCCTAGTGACACGAAATGGAATATTGCTTGGATAGCAAATCCATTACGTGAAGAGTCCGAATCGAAAGCTCACTGTGTGGGCTTCATAAAAGGTGGGAAAAGTGTCCTAGTGGCACGAAATGGAATATTGCTTGGATAGCAAATCCATTATGTGGAAAGTCTTAATCGAAAGCTCACTGTGTGGATGTCATCTGCAGACTGCATACTTCTGGTTTCCGGAGGAACAGCCTATGGTGAACGGAAGGCCCAATATACGGAAGTGAGGCTAAGCAGCCATGTGCCGGACGTGACGATTCCTTGGGTGAGCCCAGTACCAGAGCGCTGTGTGATGGCTCTGCAAGTATGGAAGCCTCCTTGGATGGCGGGGAATGCCCATGGTCTGCCCCTGCCTTCCCTTGAGGGTTGACCAGGATGTCTTTGGCTGTTCTATATGCGCCAGCTAGGATAGGGGATAATACCACAACAGTGAGATTCAAACGTCCTAAGAAACCCCTGGGAAGGTTAACCCGGTCAACAAATTCCCGCAGAAGCCGGATGTGACGGCCTAACGGCGCAAGAACGCAGCTCTGCTGTAAACAGGCACAACGCAGTCACATCCGAAAAAAAAATCCGGATGAACGCAGAAGAAGAAGAAGTACCAACACGATATGTATATTCAACAAGAATATATGTACCAACACCATATGTATATTCAAAAGGAATATATGTACCAACACGATATGTATATTCAAGAGGAATATATGTACCAACACATTATGTATATTCTACAGGAATATATGTACCAACACGATATGTACATCCAAGAGGAATATATGTACCAACACGATATGTATATTCAAGAGGAATATATGTACCAACACGATATGTATATTCAAGAGGAACATATGTACCAACACGATATATATATTCAAGAGGAACATATGTACCAACACGATATGTATATTCAACTCAACTGACTATATGTATCAACACGATTTGTATGTTCAACATGACTGACTATATGTAGTTGAGTTGAGTTGGGCTAAGAACCGACATAACTGCACTCAGGACATTCCCATACGCGCTCCGTCCCTCGTTCAGCAGCCAGCGAAGAGTCACACAACTAATCGTTCCCACCGCTATCTGAAAGAATGGACGGGTGCCAGGAGAAGAGGTTATCTCCAGCAAAAACAAGATACCAAATTGTCCACGACACAATGTGCCAAAGAAGACCCAGAAGACACAAAAACAGACCACCAAGATCAAGGCATAGCTGGAGGAAGGATGGCGACTGGTAATCATCCATGAAGGAAACAATACCATAAGACCGGGCGGGTACACAATTATACCATGCCTTAACAAGCATGCGACTCTGTCCAGACATGAAAAAACACAAGGATGAAACGAACATAATTATAGCCATACAAACATTTTCAAGGAAGCATTTACGAAAGAAGAAGAACGAGATACAACATAAGGTTCCGGACTTTAAGGAAATCGATACAGTCGACGGTGGAACAGGGCCATTCTTCTCAAGAATTGGAATTGGAAATGGTTGAAAGCAAGCGAGCAAGGGGTAGACAAAGATACTAGTGGAAAGGTAACATCCAAGGATGGACGAACAGCAGTCTGACAGAATGAACAATCAAGGCGAGAGAAAGACAGTGTTGAAGATCCATTGCAGCCAACCTTCTTTGTGGAGACGGCACCTGATAGGATTGATTGAATCTAAAAAATAAAAAATAAAAAAACAAATAAAAATAGCTTGTGGCTTGTTGGCAAGTTTACGTTCAGTAGTTTGCCATATCTTTCTGAACGAACCCTCATTCATACCGTTTATGAAAACCAGCGAAAGAAGTTCAATTTCCAAATCACACGCAGCTGTGTTTCGAACGCGGTATGCGGGATTGCTAATTGCATTCGTATCACCTTCACCACAGAGCCGACTATGTATGATTCTGCTATACCAGTTATGTACACACTGATGCTAGAGAGTTCGTGCACTTTTCTGAGATTCTCCTAGTGTAAACTATGAGAGGAGACTGGAGCACTTAGGGAGATACCTGTGTGCAATGAAATCGATCTTATACAAATGAAACCATCAGCTACAAGTGAAGCAATTACCCCTCCAGCTGCCGCGGGGGCGAGTGGAGTCAGGTTCGTGCCCACACAGTGTGACCCTGGCACGGACCGGGCACTCAACAGTGACCAGGGCGATTCTCTTCTATTGTGGATTTGTAAAGGTAATCGGAGATTGAGATGAGTCTGAAGGAGGGGATGACCACAAGGATGGCGAAAATGGCTGTCCTTTTTTTTTTATGGGAGTCTGCATGCTGTATTACACCAACAACAATTACTACTACTACTACTACTACTACTACTACTACTACTACTACTACTACTACTACTACTACTACTACTACTACTACTACTACTACTACTACTACTACTACTACTACTACTACTACTACTACTACTACTACTACTACTACTACTACTACTACTACTACTACTATTACTACTACTACTACTACTACTGCTACTACTACTACTACTACTACTACTACTACTACTGCTGCTGCTGCTGCTGCTGCTACTACTACTACTACTACTACTACTACTACTACTACTAATAGTAGTAGTAGGGGTAGTAGTATTACTATCACCACCACTACTACTATTACTACTACTACTATTACTACTACTACCACCACCACCATTACTACTACTACTACTACTACTACTACTACTACTACTACTACTACTACTACTACTTGTACTACTACTACCACCACCACCACCACCACCACCACTACTACTACTACTACTACTACTACTACTACTACTACTACTACTACTACTACTACTACTACTACTAATAATAATAATAATAATAATAATATAAGCATAATAATAGTAGTAGTAGTAGTAGTAGTAGTAGTACTATCACCACCACTACTAATATTACTACTACTACTACTATTACTACTACTACTACTACTACTACTACTACTACTACTAATAATAATAATAATAATAGTAGTAGTAGTAGTAGTAGTAGTAGTAGTAGTAGTAGTAGTAGTAGTAGTAGTAGTATCACCACCACTACTACTATTATTACTATTACTACTAGTACTACTACTACCACCATCACTACTGCTGCTGCTGCTGCCGGGTTGTCATTGATTATTATCTCAGGTTGTTATCTCATCACATAAACATGAGACTATTACCGAATGCTTAATGCGCATTAGGTCTGTGATAAGGGCTCTTTGCTTTACTAAAACACCTTTCCATCGTTGGATTGTCTATACAAATATGGTATGGTACACATATAATCAATACATCACAGAGGTGTAGGCAAATATACTTTTGGTTTACTGTATAGTACAGTTTGTTTTACTGTACTTACGCTTATATCCCTGTCCAGTATCTCTCATTGAACTGGTGATCTGGGAGATGATGCTCCACTGGGTGTGCCTTTCCACCTGGACACATGTCCACTTTTCATTAAATGAAACGGATGGCATGTGAGTCTGCACCAGTCGTTTATTAGAATTAAGATTACAACTGGAACTCCCCTGTGCTGTTCACATGCAACATAATAGCATTCCACGGATGCTAAACTGCTCCAGTGCCGGGCAGTTTAGACGACATTTTAACGGGTTAAAGTTAAACGGACAAGAGGATTGACTTCATTGTGCCGAGGTTTATCTCAAATAGCTCGGTCTTTCCCCCCAGGGTGGCCTGCCGAAAGTTCGCACAAAGCATGAATTCCGTAGCTCCAGCGAAGACACCCAGGAATCTCCGAGAAAATTGCTCTCGTGATCCGAACGACGTTTGAGCCACCCACAAATCGGCTGACAGATAACTATATAGTTCTCCTCAACAGCAATGGACAACTGACAACAAGATACATCATGTCTGTCTAACCCCTATCCATTTAATTGTTGTTTATGACTTCAGCCTCTTCTTCATTTCTCCCCTCTATTGTCCACTGAGCTCCGACCACTGGACCTCAACGCCATTGAGTTCATCACTGCTGTACAAGGGAAACATTTGTTCCGGACCTTGGTTTGTGTGCAGCCACTAAATTATATATCTTCAGACAACACTAAGCCGCTTGGAATTTTTGTTAAACATGACGCGATGAGGCACATCCCTAAATAACATTACTGTTTTTGGCTGGACCCAGGAATACACCAGGGAACTGAAACCATTTCAGCAATAAAAGGCGAAACTCTATCTCCAACACACATTTTAAATCATTGGTTATCTCTCCTACTATTTAGTACCCCGCAAAAATACAAAAATGTCGGTTTAGGTGACATCTCAGATTTAAGCGCCCGGCGATACTGGCATACAAAAGATCCTACCCGGCTTACCAATGACAATGAGGCTGGAAGGAGGAGGAGCAGGTTGGGTTGGCTCTATTTCACTTTACCGGCGGTGTCACCCCACGTTTTCACCTTCTTACGTTACAAAATATGGGCCAGGGATGACACGGGCAACGTTCCGACCATTCTGTGATTTTTGCCGGCCTTTGACACGGTGTAACATTTCCCAGACCGCTATCGGAACGTGTGACCGCACTGCCATACTGAAAGCATAAATCCGGCATTTGTGGGACGAGTAGATAGTGGGTGATAAATGTGAGATATCATGCGGCTTGGTGCTCATTTATCAGTTGGGAAACAAGAGATTCCAACCGCGTTATTCATGCTGCTTTTTTGACAAGAGAGTCAGAACTTGTTGGGGTAGAGTACGGCGCCTGCGTAATGTCTGTGTAACAACAATGGGGAGGAGATATAAGCCGTTTGTTTTTGACGTTTGAAGTGCGTAAGCGATCACCTTCATTGGACACAGATGCAACTAGAGGCTACCCCAGTCTCCCCACATAGATCATGATGGGGTTAGAATTATCATCATCATGTGCCATGCCAATAAGCGGTGATGTTTCGCCAGCTCACACGCCGCCGTGTGGTCAAGCCAGCTAGAAATTGTCTTCTCTGCCTTGCCCTTGTACTTTTCCCATATATCTTGCCATTTGTCACTAATTTATCTAGTTTCTTCTTCTTCTTCTTCTTCTTCTTCTTCTTCTTCTTCTTCTTCTTCTTCTTCTTCTTCTTCTTCTTCTTCTTCTTCTTCAGCATTCCGAGCCATTGAGATTCTTTGCTGCAGATACAATCCGTCTCCATTCGTCTCTCTGGTGGACCTTCTCTTGCCAGTCGTTGATTCCAAGTGCTTGTAGATCTGTATATGTATTATCTCTCCACCGCCTTCTTGGTCTACCTCGGGGTCTACGGTCATTTATTTCCTGAGTGTAAGCGAGTTTTGTTTCCCTATTATCTTCCATTCTTTCTATATGCCCCAGCCATTATAGTCTATTAGCCTCCATGAATTTATCTAGTTTATTAAAAAAAAATTGACTGTCTACGTCTAATTTCTCAAACCGGTTTGCGGTTTTTATTTGCCTCTTGTAAGACTTGCTCATTGGTTCACAACATACAGGCTTGCTGGAATTACTCCTAGGTTATGTTTCCTCCACCGAGTTTCGTGAGTTTTTGTTTTTGTTATTATGACGCTAGAGAGAGAGAGAGCGAGAGAGAGAGAGCGAGAGAGAGAGAGAGAGAGAGAGAGAGAGAGAGAGAGAGAGAGAGAGGGAGGGAGCGTGTGTGTGTGAAAGAGAGAGGGAGAGTGAGAGAGTAAAAGAGAATGAGTGAGAGAGACTGAGAGAGAAAGAGAGAGAGGGTGTGTGTGAAAGAGAGAGAGAATATAATGAAAAAGGGAGAGCGAGTGTGAGAGAGAGAGAGAGAGAGAGAGCGTGAAAGAGAGAGGGAGAGAGAGTGAGAGTAAAAGAGAGTGAAAGAGAGAGAGAGAGAGAGAGAGAGAGAGAGAGAGAGAGAGAGAGAGCATTAAAAAGAGAGTAAAGTGTCCTAGTGGCACGAAATGGAATATTGCTTGGATAGCAAATCCATTACGTGGAAAGTCCGAATCAAAAGCTCACTGTGTGGGCTTTCAAAAAAGGTGGAAAAAGTGTCCTAGTGGCACGAAATGGAATATTGCTCGGAATCGAAAGCTCACTGTGTGGATGTCATCTGCAAACTGCATTCTTCTGGTTTCCGGAAGAACAGCCTATGGTGAACGGAAGGCCCAATATACGGAAGTGAGGCTAAGCAGCCATGTGCAGGACGTGACGATTCCTTGGGTGAGCCCAGTACCAGAGCGCTGTGTGTTGGCTCTGCAAGTATGGAAGCCTCCTTGGATGGCGGGGAATGCCCATGGTCTGCCCCTGCCTTCCCTTGAGGGCTGACCAGGATGTCTTTGGCTGTTCTATATGGGCCAGCTAGGATGGGAGATAACACCACAACAGTGAGAGTCAAACGTCCTAAGAAACCCCCGGGAAGGTTAACCCGGTCAACAAATGCCCGCAGAAGTCGGATGTGTCGGCCTAACGGTGCAAGAACGCAGCTCTGCTGTAAACAGGCACAACGCAATCACATCCGAAAAAAAAACTCCGGATGAACGAAGAAGAAGAAGAAAAAGAGAGTGAAAGAGAGAGAGAGAAAGAGTTAAAAAGAGAGAGAGGCTGAACGAGAGAGAGAGAGGATGAAAGAGAGAAAGAGAGAATGAAGGAGAGAGAGAGAGAGAGAGAGAGAGAGAGAGAGAGAGAGAGAGAGAGAGAGGGGGGGGGGACACGCAGCTTTAAAAGGTTTCCGTGTCCTTCGCTGGAGCTAGGGAGTTTGTGCTCAGGGCAAGCAGTTTACCGTTCTACGAGAAAAGACAGACAAATGTGGCAAACCCGGTGCAATGAAGTCGACGCTCTCGAATGTATTACTTAGTACTCAATGTTGTAATGAATGACTAGAACGCTTGTCTCCCGGCGCGGTGGTCATTGTTCACATCCCACGCGTCGGGGGTTTTTCTGTCACTGTCCTTGACTTTCAGGTAGACGAGGATAAATTAGGTACCAAGTAATGGCGGCCGGCGAGATACTAACCACACCGACCATCCAGTGGCGAGTCGTCTAAAATATGGCGCTTTCACCATATACCCTCTACACTTTATTATGTGAAAGATCCTCTTTTATTTGTCTATTGTTGTCTCACACGATCCCCAGAATCTGGGATCCGGCATTTAGTACATAATGCCAACATATAAGATACATGTACACCTCAAATAGGAATCGAAATTACCAAAAGGTTCAGAGTTCTCGCCCTTAAACTTCTAATGGCGAGGTAGTGGTTCATCGCCTACACCAGCATTAGGTTGCACTTGAACTTTGACATGTCGATCAGAAAGCAATGGCAAACTACGGAACGTAACATTGCTTAGACAATCAATCTGGGTTTGCTCGCAATATCCAAAGAGGACATGCAACATGTTTTTAATTCCTGATATCCCTACTTCAGTCTACTGCAGGTGACCTTTCTGACGCGGGAATCATAACCTGGCATTAACAATTAACACGACACTGGAAATGCATGCTTCCTGGCGAAGGTGTTAGGACGCAGTTCGTAATCCTTCATACCCACGTTCGAAACACACCTGCCGGCGATTTAGCAGCAGACTGCCTTGTGCTGGTTTCTTTACGAATTGGTATGGGTGCCGGTCGTTAAGAAAGCAATGTTCTTATGCGACTTTTTTTTCAGAAAGCAATGGCAAACTCGTGAATGTAAACTTGCCAAGAGATCACATACAGCGCGCGCACACACACACACACAAACGCTGGGTTGACTGCGACGTCCAGTAAAGGATACGCAGCTAACTAGTCATGCCAAGGCACCAGGGCTGGGTTCTATACTGGCCAAGACCTATTGACACATTCTCGTCGAGCGTCCTGGGCAACAGGTCCCTTCAGGGTCCTGGCTAAAGTCAGTAGGATCGTTGACTCCTCCGAAGTCGGAGAGTGTCGGCCTGCACGCCGAGGAACCATCAGTCTGCACACCAATAAGCCAGACATGGGACAACGGATACTCACGCAAACCTCAGGTCCTGTATGACATCACACTGATGTTGGACAACAGGATATCTTCTTCCGACATACAGGACTTCGCGTTGGAGATCACAGCCAGCGAACGCAAGCAAGCAAGCAACTAGTCATGCCACTTTATGCATGCTTACCTAAAAGACGTCAGGCGCGCGAAAACCAGTTAGGCTGTTTGCTCATCCGTTTGGTGTGAAATTCCAGAAATCAGCCCGCACACGCAGTTTTTTTTTTTTTTTTACATAATAGTTAACACTATAACATAGCATGTATGCCGTAAGCAAGCTTCGTCTGTGCCTTAACGGGACCCCATTGGGGAAGTGAGGAATATTAACACTGCTTCTATGCATGTCGTAAGGGGCGACTAAGGAGGGCGTCTCCGTGTTACCGGTACCCTTAAAGGAAAGAAAGAATAGTGTCACTCTGTAACTTTCCATACAGGTCGTAGCAGGTGACGAAGGAGTGTTCAGCTTGGACCTGGCTTCCCCATTTCATAGAAAAACTATCCGAAACACCCCCCCCCCCCGCAAATAAAGAAAAATGAATAACCAAGCAACCAAAAGGAAAGAAAGCTCCTCTAGAAGATACACTGTGCTATGCGGGGAAAGCTAAGGAAGTCTTAGTCGCAAATTGTTTTCCTGTCTTCCTGTAGGTAAATTTCCCGAAGTGACACATGGAATAAAACGAATATGTATGAGTCTGGGTGAATATATGAGAATTGTATAACTAGAAATGCATTTGTCTGGAATCCACATGGCCAGAAAAAAAAAAAAAGTGGATGATCTAAAAGCACATGGGGAAAAGAAGTAGAAATAAAAAAATGAATAAAATGGGGAAGACATGGACAGAGCTGCATGGAGTGGCTAAGGATATGGGGCCTAAGAGTGAGTTGGTTGAGGGTAGATGCCCCAACGGGGGGTGAATGATTAAAAACAAGAAGACACAAACAATAGATTGCACGATTTACTGCCTGGCATATTTTGCTGCATCTTGTCAGATACATACTGCAGAATTTACACAACATAAAGTAAAATAACTAGATAAATCGTTCAAGTTGAAATTGACACATGTTCGCACAGTACTGTCAATTGTCTACCACGGTAATATTACATTGACTATCATGTCTTTCTGTTTGCACTCAACTGGCCTATATAGATTAATCATTATGGCTTCTGCAAAGTTTAATAAGCGACTATTTCGTGTATTAACCAACACGTAAAAGGCACTGTCTCTATCAATCACATGACCGGTTTCCAAAACTTGCCGTGCAATCGAGAACGCGGGAAGTTTGTGGTGTGTCGGCCTTCCTAGGCTCCCATCGCCTGTGTGCAGTATGTACTTGACGAGGTGCAGCGAATTATACCAGGCAATAAATCGTGAAATCTATTGTTTGTGTCTTCGTTATTCAAATTCACTACGGGAAAACGTTGTTTCGATTTTAAAAACAAGAAAGCTAAAAATTACAATTTCTGCTTGTTCAAATAATATGTTGCGTGAGATTGGCATGACGTTGAAATTAACACCTGTTTGAATTTCTAGGAAACAATACGTTCAGCAGTTTGCCATTGCATTCTGAACGAGAACTCAATGTTTAAGTCCAGTGTAGGGGTTGAACCGCCTACCTCGCCATCAAAACCGCGGACGTTAAAGAACGAGAGCTCTTATCCGTACGAACACAATTCTACATGCTTACTTTTTCTGGAAAAAAAAAATCTGCGCGAAAAAGAGTTAGGTTGCTTTCTTGTCCGTTTGGCGTGAAATTAAAGAAATCAGCCCACACACACACACAAATATTTCTTAAAAGACATTTTCTTGATGCCGAATTTCTTTGAGCACTTGTGCCTCAAAGCAATCCATTTTTTTGGGAGGTCCTGGATCGATTGTACGGGTTCGGCGCTCTCGAAATTTCAGCCAATGAAAAGCAAGTTTTTGAGGATTATTGCCACATAAGTCAACAGTAGGACCGGGTGTCCGATATCAAAGAGCGGCAACTTAATGGATCTGAAGAAGGTCTCAAACAATGTTTGTGAGATATTGCGGTGGAGTACAGTAAACGAGGTCGGGTTAGAAGTGGAGCTGAGTATATGATTAGAGAAGACAGGGAGATCGATGGAAGTACGAGTAGTTAGGAGTAGGAGAATTAGGGTTTTCTTTACAGCCGGAGCAATTCGTAATCCCGCATACCGCGTTCGAAAAACAGCTGCGGGTTATTTGGCAGCAGACCGCCTTGCGCTGGTTTTAAGTCAATGGTATGAGTGTCTGTCGTTCAGAAATCAATGGCAAACTACTGAACGTAAACTTGCGAAGGAATCATAAACGGCCAAAAATTGCTGGAGTTGAATGCGACATCCTGTAAAGGATATGCGACTAACTTTACTAAATAATTCACCATATATTTACTTCTTGATTAAGACTCTTTTTAATTAGAATATTCTGCCCATCATTTGTAAAATTAACACTACTTGACTGATGATCTACGCCGGGTGGCATTGGTGATCGTGTCTGTCCAAAGTCTTCTGTCTCTTGTGCGGCGAATCATGTCTGATATCGACTTTCCGCCATGCCAAGATGTCAAACTGTTCAGCATCCTCTCTCTTAGTCTCCAAAACCTCCCATCCTCTCCAACCTTCCCTGTAGTCACTATACTGTCTTCCAAGTGATTATTTGTTGTGTTTCATGTATGTATTTGTTTGTTGATGAAGGCTAGTCGCCGCAACGTCCTGTGTTTTCTATAATAGTGTTCTGTGAAGCTGCACTACTTTGTGTTATTTTATACTGTTTAACAAAGGGCAGAATGACTCCATGGAAGATACGGCCATTTGAGTGTGACGCGTTAAGCCTTCGTGGGTCCTAGACCCCGAGGCTAGTTGTTTTTATTTTGTTTTGTATAATAACAAAACACAATCTCATTACAGACACTGCAGATACCAGAGTGTCGGCTGATATTAATCTCACATATATTCGGTTACGGAATTATGAAAGCCGTAACTAATTCCTTCCTGGTTCATTTATCTTGCCACAACCCAGGGCAACGCCAGGTGTCGATTACCCGATTCGGTGTGTCGAAGCCGGTATACGACCTAGTTTTATACAGGTTGCGATACCCAGTTGAGAGCCTCGTATGTGGATGTGGAAGTCACTTATATGGATGTGGAAGGTTAGGGAAAGCCACTACATAATTTCCCATTAAAATATTTACGGACAGTAACAGCGGCAGGCCAACTCCGTGGCGAAGGGTTTATGCACGTAGTTCGTAATTCCGCTTACCGGGTTCGAACACAACTGTGGGAGAGGTGGCAGCAGACCGCCGTCCGTTGATTTTTTACAAAATGGTATGGGTGCCAGTTGTTCGGAAAGCAATATCAAACTACTGAACGTAAACTTGCAAAGAGTTCCAAAAACAAAAAACAAAAAACAAAAAATTTGTGTATCGGCTCCGTGGCTAAAGGCTTGCGAACGCGGTTCGTGAGCCGGGTACCAGGCGTTCGAAGCTCAGCTGCGACCGATTTGTGCAGCAGACCGTGTCGCGTTGTGTTATAACGTGCAGGTATGGGAGCCGGTCGTTCAGAAAGAAATGGCAAACTACTGAACGTAACACTTGCCTAGTACATCAACAGCAGCTGAAGAATGCTCGTGTTGACTGCAAAGTCCCGTAAGGGATACGCAACAATTTTTTTTTTTTTTTAAACTGCAACATCCTGTAAAAGGATATGCAACTAACTTGACAACGGTAGATTTACGGAGTCGAGAATGGTTTAGTGGCTAGAAGTCTTGCCTGACTACCACAACAGTGAGAGTCAAACGTCCTAAGAAACCCCCGGGAAGGTTAACCCGGTCAACAAATGCCCGCAGAAGTCGGATGTGTCGGCCTAACGGTGCAAGAACGCAGCTCTGCTGTAAACAGGCACAACGCAATCACATCCGAAAAAAAAACTCCGGATGAACGAAGAAGAAGAAGAAAAAGAGAGTGAAAGAGAGAGAGAGAAAGAGTTAAAAAGAGAGAGAGGCTGAACGAGAGAGAGAGAGGATGAAAGAGAGAAAGAGAGAATGAAGGAGAGAGAGAGAGAGAGAGAGAGAGAGAGAGAGAGAGAGAGAGAGAGAGAGAGAGAGAGAGAGAGAGAGAGAGAGAGGGGGGGGGGGGACACGCAGCTTTAAAAGGTTTCCGTGTCCTTCGCTGGAGCTAGGGAGTTTGTGCTCAGGGCAAGCAGTTTACCGTTCTACGAGAAAAGACAGACAAATGTGGCAAACCCGGTGCAATGAAGTCGACGCTCTCGAATGTATTACTTAGTACTCAATGTTGTAATGAATGACTAGAACGCTTGTCTCCCGGCGCGGTGGTCATTGTTCACATCCCACGCGTCGGGGGTTTTTCTGTCACTGTCCTTGACTTTCAGGTAGACGAGGATAAATTAGGTACCAAGTAATGGCGGCCGGCGAGATACTAACCACACCGACCATCCAGTGGCGAGTCGTCTAAAATATGGCGCTTTCACCATATACCCTCTACACTTTATTATGTGAAAGATCCTCTTTTATTTGTCTATTGTTGTCTCACACGATCCCCAGAATCTGGGATCCGGCATTTAGTACATAATGCCAACATATAAGATACATGTACACCTCAAATAGGAATCGAAATTACCAAAAGGTTCAGAGTTCTCGCCCTTAAACTTCTAATGGCGAGGTAGTGGTTCATCGCCTACACCAGCATTAGGTTGCACTTGAACTTTGACATGTCGATCAGAAAGCAATGGCAAACTACGGAACGTAACATTGCTTAGACAATCAATCTGGGTTTGCTCGCAATATCCAAAGAGGACATGCAACATGTTTTTAATTCCTGATATCCCTACTTCAGTCTACTGCAGGTGACCTTTCTGACGCGGGAATCATAACCTGGCATTAACAATTAACACGACACTGGAAATGCATGCTTCCTGGCGAAGGTGTTAGGACGCAGTTCGTAATCCTTCATACCCACGTTCGAAACACACCTGCCGGCGATTTAGCAGCAGACTGCCTTGTGCTGGTTTCTTTACGAATTGGTATGGGTGCCGGTCGTTAAGAAAGCAATGTTCTTATGCGACTTTTTTTTCAGAAAGCAATGGCAAACTCGTGAATGTAAACTTGCCAAGAGATCACATACAGCGCGCGCACACACACACACACAAACGCTGGGTTGACTGCGACGTCCAGTAAAGGATACGCAGCTAACTAGTCATGCCAAGGCACCAGGGCTGGGTTCTATACTGGCCAAGACCTATTGACACATTCTCGTCGAGCGTCCTGGGCAACAGGTCCCTTCAGGGTCCTGGCTAAAGTCAGTAGGATCGTGGACTCCTCCGAAGTCGGAGAGTGTCGGCCTGCACGCCGAGGAACCATCAGTCTGCACACCAATAAGCCAGACATGGGACAACGGATACTCACGCAAACCTCAGGTCCTGTATGACATCACACTGATGTTGGACAACAGGATATCTTCTTCCGACATACAGGACTTCGCGTTGGAGATCACAGCCAGCGAACGCAAGCAAGCAAGCAACTAGTCATGCCACTTTATGCATGCTTACCTAAAAGACGTCAGGCGCGCGAAAACCAGTTAGGCTGTTTGCTCATCCGTTTGGTGTGAAATTCCAGAAATCAGCCCGCACACGCAGTTTTTTTTTTTTTTTTACATAATAGTTAACACTATAACATAGCATGTATGCCGTAAGCAAGCTTCGTCTGTGCCTTAACGGGACCCCATTGGGGAAGTGAGGAATATTAACACTGCTTCTATGCATGTCGTAAGGGGCGACTAAGGAGGGCGTCTCCGTGTTACCGGTACCCTTAAAGGAAAGAAAGAATAGTGTCACTCTGTAACTTTCCATACAGGTCGTAGCAGGTGACGAAGGAGTGTTCAGCTTGGACCTGGCTTCCCCATTTCATAGAAAAACTATCCGAAACACCCCCCCCCCCCCCGCAAATAAAGAAAAATGAATAACCAAGCAACCAAAAGGAAAGAAAGCTCCTCTAGAAGATACACTGTGCTATGCGGGGAAAGCTAAGGAAGTCTTAGTCGCAAATTGTTTTCCTGTCTTCCTGTAGGTAAATTTCCCGAAGTGACACATGGAATAAAACGAATATGTATGAGTCTGGGTGAATATATGAGAATTGTATAACTAGAAATGCATTTGTCTGGAATCCACATGGCCAGAAAAAAAAAAAAAGTGGATGATCTAAAAGCACATGGGGAAAAGAAGTAGAAATAAAAAAATGAATAAAATGGGGAAGACATGGACAGAGCTGCATGGAGTGGCTAAGGATATGGGGCCTAAGAGTGAGTTGGTTGAGGGTAGATGCCCCAACGGGGGGTGAATGATTAAAAACAAGAAGACACAAACAATAGATTGCACGATTTACTGCCTGGCATATTTTGCTGCATCTTGTCAGATACATACTGCAGAATTTACACAACATAAAGTAAAATAACTAGATAAATCGTTCAAGTTGAAATTGACACATGTTCGCACAGTACTGTCAATTGTCTACCACGGTAATATTACATTGACTATCATGTCTTTCTGTTTGCACTCAACTGGCCTATATAGATTAATCATTATGGCTTCTGCAAAGTTTAATAAGCGACTATTTCGTGTATTAACCAACACGTAAAAGGCACTGTCTCTATCAATCACATGACCGGTTTCCAAAACTTGCCGTGCAATCGAGAACGCGGGAAGTTTGTGGTGTGTCGGCCTTCCTAGGCTCCCATCGCCTGTGTGCAGTATGTACTTGACGAGGTGCAGCGAATTATACCAGGCAATAAATCGTGAAATCTATTGTTTGTGTCTTCGTTATTCAAATTCACTACGGGAAAACGTTGTTTCGATTTTAAAAACAAGAAAGCTAAAAATTACAATTTCTGCTTGTTCAAATAATATGTTGCGTGAGATTGGCATGACGTTGAAATTAACACCTGTTTGAATTTCTAGGAAACAATACGTTCAGCAGTTTGCCATTGCATTCTGAACGAGAACTCAATGTTTAAGTCCAGTGTAGGGGTTGAACCGCCTACCTCGCCATCAAAACCGCGGACGTTAAAGAACGAGAGCTCTTATCCGTACGAACACAATTCTACATGCTTACTTTTTCTGGAAAAAAAAAATCTGCGCGAAAAAGAGTTAGGTTGCTTTCTTGTCCGTTTGGCGTGAAATTAAAGAAATCAGCCCACACACACACACACAAATATTTCTTAAAAGACATTTTCTTGATGCCGAATTTCTTTGAGCACTTGTGCCTCAAAGCAATCCATTTTTTTGGGAGGTCCTGGATCGATTGTACGGGTTCGGCGCTCTCGAAATTTCAGCCAATGAAAAGCAAGTTTTTGAGGATTATTGCCACATAAGTCAACAGTAGGACCGGGTGTCCGATATCAAAGAGCGGCAACTTAATGGATCTGAAGAAGGTCTCAAACAATGTTTGTGAGATATTGCGGTGGAGTACAGTAAACGAGGTCGGGTTAGAAGTGGAGCTGAGTATATGATTAGAGAAGACAGGGAGATCGATGGAAGTACGAGTAGTTAGGAGTAGGAGAATTAGGGTTTTCTTTACAGCCGGAGCAATTCGTAATCCCGCATACCGCGTTCGAAAAACAGCTGCGGGTTATTTGGCAGCAGACCGCCTTGCGCTGGTTTTAAGTCAATGGTATGAGTGTCTGTCGTTCAGAAATCAATGGCAAACTACTGAACGTAAACTTGCGAAGGAATCATAAACGGCCAAAAATTGCTGGAGTTGAATGCGACATCCTGTAAAGGATATGCGACTAACTTTACTAAATAATTCACCATATATTTACTTCTTGATTAAGACTCTTTTTAATTAGAATATTCTGCCCATCATTTGTAAAATTAACACTACTTGACTGATGATCTACGCCGGGTGGCATTGGTGATCGTGTCTGTCCAAAGTCTTCTGTCTCTTGTGCGGCGAATCATGTCTGATATCGACTTTCCGCCATGCCAAGATGTCAAACTGTTCAGCATCCTCTCTCTTAGTCTCCAAAACCTCCCATCCTCTCCAACCTTCCCTGTAGTCACTATACTGTCTTCCAAGTGATTATTTGTTGTGTTTCATGTATGTATTTGTTTGTTGATGAAGGCTAGTCGCCGCAACGTCCTGTGTTTTCTATAATAGTGTTCTGTGAAGCTGCACTACTTTGTGTTATTTTATACTGTTTAACAAAGGGCAGAATGACTCCATGGAAGATACGGCCATTTGAGTGTGACGCGTTAAGCCTTCGTGGGTCCTAGACCCCGAGGCTAGTTGTTTTTATTTTGTTTTGTATAATAACAAAACACAATCTCATTACAGACACTGCAGATACCAGAGTGTCGGCTGATATTAATCTCACATATATTCGGTTACGGAATTATGAAAGCCGTAACTAATTCCTTCCTGGTTCATTTATCTTGCCACAACCCAGGGCAACGCCAGGTGTCGATTACCCGATTCGGTGTGTCGAAGCCGGTATACGACCTAGTTTTATACAGGTTGCGATACCCAGTTGAGAGCCTCGTATGTGGATGTGGAAGTCACTTATATGGATGTGGAAGGTTAGGGAAAGCCACTACATAATTTCCCATTAAAATATTTACGGACAGTAACAGCGGCAGGCCAACTCCGTGGCGAAGGGTTTATGCACGTAGTTCGTAATTCCGCTTACCGGGTTCGAACACAACTGTGGGAGAGGTGGCAGCAGACCGCCGTCCGTTGATTTTTTACAAAATGGTATGGGTGCCAGTTGTTCGGAAAGCAATATCAAACTACTGAACGTAAACTTGCAAAGAGTTCCAAAAACAAAAAACAAAAAACAAAAAATTTGTGTATCGGCTCCGTGGCTAAAGGCTTGCGAACGCGGTTCGTGAGCCGGGTACCAGGCGTTCGAAGCTCAGCTGCGACCGATTTGTGCAGCAGACCGTGTCGCGTTGTGTTATAACGTGCAGGTATGGGAGCCGGTCGTTCAGAAAGAAATGGCAAACTACTGAACGTAACACTTGCCTAGTACATCAACAGCAGCTGAAGAATGCTCGTGTTGACTGCAAAGTCCCGTAAGGGATACGCAACAATTTTTTTTTTTTTTTAAACTGCAACATCCTGTAAAAGGATATGCAACTAACTTGACAACGGTAGATTTACGGAGTCGAGAATGGTTTAGTGGCTAGAAGTCTTGCCTGACTATCCTGGTGTCATAAGTTCGACTGCCCATCCAGGCGTGGATGTTTTATATTTGACCCATGTTCCGAGATTGACAGGGTCTTAAATGGGCGCCAGGAAATGTTCTTGGCAGTAAAGGCGGCCGGGTGGATATTGACTACTTCAACTATAAAGTGCTGACTGGTTTGTACAATTATGAGCATAACACCACATACTCAATACGTATCAAGACATGAGAAAAAGTCCTTACTTTTTAGTTTTGGTTGCGATCATACGTCACAAACGTGTCTATACTACGGAAACAGATGAGTAATTTATATATAAATGGTGTTTGTAAAGTCTCACTACACTTCGAAAGTAGAGCAAATTTGAACACATTATTTCTTCCGTTAATAACAACATTCTGTTTGGATTGCAAAGAATTATTCCAGCAGACGACAGCCATTCACTGTATATTGCTACACGATGGATTGCGGAGCATATTTTTTAATGACATCATGTACTCCATTTTTCAAATTTGTTCTACATACAAAGTGTAGTGAGACTTTACAAACACTGTGTATATATTTTTATGTATTATTTGTCAAACTCGCTTACACTCGGGAAATAAATGACCGTAGACCCCGAGGTAGACCAAGAAGACGGTGGAGAGATAATACATATACAGACCTACAAGCAATTTGAATCAACGACTGGCAAGAGAAGGTCCACCAGAGAGACGAATGGAGACGGATTGTTTCTTCAGCAAAGAACCTCAATAGCTCGGAACGCTGACGAAGAAGAATTTGTCATGTATCGGTGTGTGTTTGTTGTTTGGGTGCTGACGAAGGTTTTGTCCACTTTGTTACTTCTGACCATGTTCTGGGACAGCTGGCCGTCTGGTTCTAGTTGCCTTCAAGTTTTATTTCGCTTGCTGTTTGATGTTAGTTACATATCCTTTACTTGATGTCGCCGTCAACACCATAATTTGTTGGCTGTTTGTTATTTCTTGTCAAGTTTACGTTCAGTAGTTTGTCATTGCTTTCTGAACGACACGCACTCATACCATTATATAAACACCAACGCAGGGCGGCCTGCTTCCAAATCGACCGCAGTTAAGTTTCGAAGGCTATGTTTCGAATTTCGTCCGTAACCCTTCGCTACAGAGTATGCTTGTGTATGATGAAAGGTCGACTTCAGTTTGCCCAAAAAGTCTCGGATACTGGCACGGTGAAGTGTTTGTAGATTCCTTGACAAAAATCTGCTATCCGTAGATGGTCGTCCATAGAGGCAGACTGGTGGACAAGAAACCAAGCGGCAACTGAGATTGAGACCAAGATGTGTACATGATCATCTCATTACACACGCATGCATGTTATCAGCGGGACGGAATGAATAAGAGCGCTTACTCTTAAACTTCCGGTGTGCTGATGCCGAGGTAGCGGGTTTAACCCCTACAACGGTCAGGTGGACTAAAACGCTGACTTCTCGTCCTTGACTTGGGGACGTATATTACAACTACCTGTAAAGTGGGAGTGGGTTCGCCTGATGGCCAGGGACACCGGTAATAGAGAAAGCTAATCCACACGCAAACATCAGCCCAGTGCACTACAAGTAGTACCACGTGTGTGGACTACACTTGAGTTCAAAGCGAGCGAACGCGATTTGGGAGGTACCCGGGGATCGGGGTTGGAAAACGGTGGCTACAACATTCTCTGCTTCCTTGTTTGTAAACATCGTTGGCAATTATATTCGAACCAATCATCTTTCGAATTAAGCAGTCTCCTGACCTCAGATGGACACCACCCACTGAAATGGCCTATAAACCCTGACCATTGTTTTGGCCAGGGAGCTGCTGTACCAGACGCTCGCCTGCCGTACCGGTGGTCGTGAGTTAGATTTGCATCGGGAAAGATTTCCAATTGTCAACATTGAACTGGGCTCCCCCGTGGAACAGCCTAACACGAGTACCAGGAAATGTCGTGGGAAGTAATGGCAGTCGGCGTGATACCAACCACATCACCGGCTGAGTACCGTGAACAAATGTTGCATGATTTATGCGGAGGTTGCCAGGCTGATTGTCTTTAGGCGATTGTACAGGGGTGTATTTTTAACGACTGTGCAGTGTTTGAAAATATTGCCGGTCCAAGTTTTGTATTCACCTGGACGTTGCTCTAAGCCTTCGTCAGCACAGAATAAACAAACACAAACTGACACAACTACATGAAACCACTACATGAATATATCAATATAAAAGTTACTTATCTGCATCCTTGTTGTGGGCTGGTCACGTCTTTCAAAGGATCAGTGTGGGTGTTTACAATGAAGTGAATGAACTGGCCTCCGGACGTCTCGATACCGTTTGGTCTAAACAAATATGTGTCTAGATCCATGTGCCCAATGTTCCTTAAGCGTCAGAAGGGACCGTTCCTTTTTATTGTTTACTGTTTTGGTCAGCCGTACGTCCAAGAAGAAAATGGATTGACGACATCAAAGACATTATACAACCACACGGAATGACACTATCCAGTGCCGCCCACCGGGCGCTGGAACGCAAATTATTCCTCCCCACGACGCTTGACGGCAGAAGTGGAAGATGATGATGATGATGTTGGAGCCAAAGATCGCTCTATCCCCATCTCATTACATGCCTGTAGTCCATAAGTAATTTAAAGATTATGTCCCCCTGTCTGTACGTCCGTGTCCGTTGACAGACCTCATCTTTTCATCTTCTGGATTAAGAAGATAGGACTGACTCACAGACGCACCCCGCGGACAGACGCCAGGTGGAGATAATTCAGGGGCTAGACACGGGAAATGATAGACAGACGTTCGCTTAATTAATTCCTTAACTGGTAGTTATTTGATTCGCTGGTACGTAGGCCTACTGACGTTGTCGTATTTCATTCTATTTTCTTGTCACTGAAAAACTAGCGACACTGAAAACAGTGTTGAGTATAATGCATTTGAAAGAAAGAAAGCAAATCAGCCTTGACTATATTTTACTTTTAAAGAAAGGAAGCTAGACAGCTATGACTATATTTTACTTTTAAAGAAAGGAAGCAAGACAGCTGTGAATATATTTTACTTGTAAAGAAAGCTATTGGTATTGAAAACAGAATAGAAAATAATGACTTTAACGAAAGTTAATTATATTGAAAACAGTTTTATATAAAATTCCTTTTAGAGAAAGCTAGCTGTATAGAAAACAGCTTTGAGTAAAGGTACTCCATAGGCAGACACAGCTGCTGTGGTAATCAATATTAGGCCCCGCATATACGAGATATATTATGGAACTTCTAAGTTACATTCTTCTGTTAATTTTTCTTTTTTTCCCCTATCATTTAATTCTCTCATTCCAACTCTTCACTATATCATCATCCTCGTGTGCCATGCTGACAAGCGTGGGCGGTCATGTTTCGCCATCTCACACGATCACCAGAGTCGTGGATCAGCTCCATGTTCTTGTCTCGACCATACCACGTGGCCAAGCCATCCTGATATGTACTTGTTGTCTTCACCTTGTTCTTTTCCCCTCAATCTTGCCGGTTGTCACCAAGTTATTTATTTCTTCTTATAACGTGTCCAAAAGATGTTGATTGTCTACACCTAATTTCTCTAATCAGTTTACGGTTCTCATTTGCTTCTTGTCGGACTTGCTCATTAGTGTTTTCTGTCTGTCCATGATATTCTTTGCATTTGGTCTTCTCACATGTGATATTTCTTTGCTTGTTTGATGAATGGATTCCTTTAGCATTTCCCATTGTTAATTTATACTCTGTAGTTTAGCCATTTATATTCTCGTGAGTAGCGTAACCTGCGCTAGAATCGGCAGCTACAAAATTCTGATGTTGACTGCAACGTCCTATAAGGGATATGCAGGACAAAAAATTAGCCATTGCATTGTACCTGTTTTTCACAATCACTCTGTTCTTGAATTTCTTTATTTGCTTTTAGAACATCGTTATTAAGTCTCACATTCCTAACCACTTTTCTTTCCTTCATTCTTACTTTTGTTTGTCCACCTAGTGGTACGTAATCACAATTACTCTCAGAACTCCTCAGAAATCGGAGAGTGTCTGCCTGCACGGCGAGGAACCACCAGTCTTTACACCAATAAGTCAGACATGGGACAACGGATACTCACGTAAACTTCAGGTCCGGTATGACATCACACTGATGCTGGACAACAGGATGCCTTCATCCGACATACAGGACTTCGCGTTGGAGCTCAAGCCAACGAACACAAGCAAGCAAGCACCTCTCAGAACCAGACCTTGTCTTAACATTTATTAGCGCATTTCCGAATCTTTTATTAATAAGTACGTAGTCAATTTTGTTGGTTATCTATATCTATAAAACAGAGTGTATGTTTGTTTGTTTGTGTGTGGGGATTTTTGTATTGGATGCGTTCGATAACGGTACATCCGATTGAGATGAAATTTTCTACACGTCTTCCTTTCATTCATTGGCAACCGACTATAATAATTTCTTAATGTAAAATCTTCGACTTATTTAATAACATTTACTTTTCCATTTTCATTATATAATGTCTATATAGCAGGGGGACTTCACTCTAGAAAAGTTATTTCAAGGGGCATAACTTTTAATAACATTTCTATATACTTTATAGTTATATTGTTGGACTTACCTGCACTATTGTTAAACTCTTTGTCTATAGTTATTTTTAGGCATATGAGTTATATTAAATAATGATATAATCTTTAAAGTATTTTTAAAGTTTGCATAAAAATAATGCATTATGCATAACATTTTAACCCATCTTTTTCTACAGTTTTCATTGAATGGTGTGTGGAAGGACAATCTTTTAAGTTACTGTGCGCCAGGAGCTGGGCGAAACCACGCCGGGTCAGATAGATAGACAGATAGTCGGGAACGGAAGCTTATTTGACTACTTATATGAATTAAATGACATGCTCCCCACCAGGGACTGGGTGAAGCTGGGCCGGGACAGACAGACAGACAGACAAACAGATAGTCGGGAACGGGAGAGCTTATATGACTACGTATATGAATTAAATGAGATGCTCCCCACCAGGGACTGGGTGAAGCCGGGCCCGGTCAGACAGACAGATAGTCGGGAACGGGAGAGCTTATATGACTACTTATATGAATTAAATGAGACGCTCCCCACCAGGGACTGGATGAAGCCGGGCCGGGTCAGCCAGACAGACAAACAAGCAGACAGACAGACTGATAGATAGATAGATCCCCTCCAGGGACTGGGTGAAGCCGGGCCGGGTCAGCCAGACAGACAGACAAACAAGCAGACAGACAGACTGATAGATAGATAGATCCCCTCCAGGGCCTGGGCGAAGCCGGGCCGGGTCAGCTAGTGTTTAATATCAGGAAATTTCCACGCGTAAAGTCGTCTTTTCCGAATCTTTTATTAATAAGTACGTAGTCAATTTTGTTGGTTATGTTTAATATCAAGAAATTTCCACGTGTAAAGTGGTCTTTTATGGTGTTTAAACCAGGTGTTTCCAATCATCATATCATTTATATTTGACGATTCCTTGGGTGAGCCCAGTACCAGGGAGATGTGCATCGGCTCTGCAATTGTGGAAGTCTCCTTGGATGGCGGGGAATGCCCATGGTCTGCCCCAGCCTTCCCTTGAGGGCTGACCAGTATGTCTTTGGCTGTTCTAAATGGGCCAGCTGGAATGGAGGATAACACAACAGTGAGAGTCAAATGTCCTAAGAAACCCCCGGGAAGGTTAACCCGGTCAACAAATGCCCGCAGAAGTCGGATGTGTAGGCCTAACGGCGCAAGAACGCAGCTCTGCTGTAAACAGGCACAACGCAATCACATCCGGGGGAAAAAACTCCGGATGAATGCAGGAGAAGAAGAAGAAGAAGGAGGAGGCGGAGGAGGAGGAGGAGGAGGAGGAGGAGGAGGAGGAGGAGGAGGAGGAGGAGACGGGCCTGCGTGCCCAATTCTTAACCCTTTGAAAATAAAGATTTTCGTTCGTTCGTTCGTTCGTTCGTTCGATCTTGCCAATTGTCACCAAGTTCTCCAATGCACTTGTTCTCATATGTCCAAAAAAAATGTTGACTGTCTACGTCTAATTTCTGTAATCAATTTAAGATTTTCATTTGTCTCCTGTAATATTTGGTCATTGGTTTTTCTTTCTGTCCATGGTATTCTTTGCATTCTCCTCAGAAACCACATTTCCACAGCCATCAGATGTTTTTCAGCTTGACTGCTCATTGTCCAAGTTTCATATCCATACAAAAGTACAGGCTTTATGTAGCATCTCAATACTCTTTTTCTCGTTTCAATTGACATCTTTTTATTGGTCAGTATGTTTTTCATTTTGCTAAAGGCTACTTTCGCCATGGCGATTCTTGTTCTAATCTCTTCAAGGCATCTCCCGTCAGATGTTATAACTGTTCCGAGATAATTGTACCGATTCACTTGTTGAAGAATATTCACATTTACTTGTATATTACATTGTGGCATTTCCGTCTTCCTAGTGACGACCATAATCTGTGTCTTTTTACAATTTAATTCTAACCACAGTTGTTCACTATGTGCAACAACCGCATCTACTAATTGTTGCAGATCCTGCTCATTGTCTGCAATCATCTGCATATCTAATGTTGTTGTGTTATATTATATATTATTGTCTGTATCATCTGCATATCTAATATTATTGATGTTTCGTCCTCCAATGATGATTCCATTTATATCTTCCACATTTCTGAAAATATTTTCCCTGTATAGGGAAAAAAGATCTGGAGACATTACATATCCCTGTCTCACACCTCTCTTAATAGGCTGATATTGTCTCACTTTATTATCAATCCTTATGGCAGCTTGTTATTTCCAATATATATTTTTTCCCCCCATAAGTCTAATGTCTTCCCCATCAATTTGTAGATCTGCAAGCATATCTACCATGTTGACATGTTCCTGTCCCCGGGTATGCTCTCCCTAGTCTTTGACTGTCCCCAGTCTACCTGCAAGGCAGCAGGTGTGTCTCTCTTGGTCTGGTCCCTCTCCCTTGACCTGTCCGACATGGGAGACCCTACCAGTAGCAGGGCTACGGTCGGCATAGCACTTGGGGTCATTGGAACACGCAAGCCCCTCTAACACAAGATGCAGACACGCCTGAGGGGTAATCGGTAACTGATCTACATGTGCTGACATCAAATAGTAGTCCTACTCTTTTTTTTTTTCCATTTATATCATCTACAAAATAAATTATTGTGTGTTTGTCAAGAACAATTTTACCAGATCCCTCCCAACTCATCTCACTTATGCCTAGTTTTTTTTTTTTTAAACTTTTGCCTAGGATAGTATATATATATATAAGTGCGTTTTTTTTTTTTTTTTTTTTTTTGGGGGGGGGGGGGGGGGGGGGTGTCTGTTGATGTCGACAGGTTCGTCTGTACCTTTTGTGTGTGTGATGATTTTTTCAACACCGTCCTAGGTATACGTACATTGCGTTTACTCTGACCTTGAGGCAACGTTGCCTGTGACACCCGGGCAATGAGTCAAAGACCACAATGTCGCAGGGCTTTCCCACTAACCGCTACACCACCAAGGTTCTGCTCCCTGTGGGGGATCTGCATAGAAAATTGTTTAAAAAAAAAAAAAAAACACGACACCTAATTAGCGCCCAGTACTGAACTGACGCTGAATCAATACCGACCACCAACCCACGTCAGTCTTCTGGTTGGACTTCACCGGTGCTACACCAGACGTTGTCGCCCCCGCCGCTTTCTTGACAGGTCTGTGGACAGGTGAGGGCGGTATGTGCCCGGGTGTGGCGGTCTCCGGGGAACCAGACCCGGGCAGGGAAATCTTATAACTTTACTGATGACAGCCGGAAATTAGAATGAGATTTTACGGTATAAAAGTGAGAGGGTCGATTAAGAGCTCGCCTGCCTAGCGTTCGGAAGGTTGTGGGTTTGTTCCCTATACTGAGTCGTTTAGAGCATGAGTGCGATGTTACTAATGGATAAAAGGGTGGGGGCGGGGGTCGTTGCTGAAACTACTGAGTTTGTGCTTTGTGCGGTGATCTCGGCAAGCGGCTGGCCATTCTACGGAGAGACACCGAGCTAGATGAGTAACATCCGCTGCAAGGAACTCGACCCTTGTTCCCCCATTATGCCATGACCCCTACCCCGTTCAACCTAAGAATAGACGTTATAATATGCTCCATCGCCTGGCTCAGATTAATAACCATGTGACCCAGTCAGCCACAAAAAGGATATTAATTTGAAAGTGATTGTTGTCCAAATAAGGTAGTCGACCGTCTTTTTCCCCCCTTGCATATCCTTTACAGGACATTGCAGTCAACATCAACATTTTTCAGCCGATGTTGATGTCTTGGTAAGGTTTACTTCCAGTAGTTTGCCATTGCTTTCCGAACGACCGGCTTACATACCTCCGTAAGTAACCAGTGTGTCGCGATCTGCTGCCGAATCTTGCGCAGCTGTTTTTCATACGTGAGTATACGGGATTACGTATATCATCCTTAACTCCTTGGCCAGGGAGAACGGCAGTCAACCCTCTAGACTTTAGTAATTTAATATACACGGGTGTGATTTGTGTGATTGTGTGTGTGAGAGTGTATATGTGTGGGTGTGTGTGTGTGTGTGTGTGTGTGTAAAAGGGGGGGGGGGGTCTTCTTTCGTTCGCTTAAAATGTATCTATAACTGCAATGTCTTTTTTAGTTCATTCAGTGGGCTGTAGCCTTCTGTTGTTTCTCTAGGCCAGAAGATTTGCTTTGATATGTCATTTTGGGCAGTCTTAAGTACGTCATCTGCTGTCTGAGGCGCCAATTCACGCGTGCACATGGCTGATTCGCCAATCTTGAGTGAGTTTTATATACATATGGTTGTGTAATCTATTGTATCCTGTTCTGAGGTACAGAATAATGATTTCTTGTGGTCTGTCCATAACGTGGTAGTCATCTTGAGCATGTTTAGGTGGCTTCTAACTGATTTGATCATTCGTTTCTTTAGGCGATATGTAACAGGCACATCAGGCTGTTCTTGTTTGCTCCTTCCTTAGATGGTCAATCAGCTTTATGTTACCGAATACTCCACAGTGAATTGTTATCAATTGTATGCTAACCTTACGCTGCCTGCCTAGTTAAGATTGGTCAATTTACAGAATATCAGATAAAAGACGGGACGCAGAGGTGTTTCCAAGGCACCAGGGCCGGGTTATATACTGGCCAAGACCTATTGACGCGTCCTCGCCGAGCGTCCTGGGCAACAGGTCCCTTCGGGGTCCTGGCTGAAGTCAATAGGATCGCCGATTCCTCCGAAGTCGGAGAGTGTCTGCCTGTATGGCGAGGAACCACCAGTCTGCACACCAATAAGCCAGAGATGGGACAACGGATACTCACGCAAACCTCAGGTCCTACATGACATCACACTGATGTTGGACAACAGGATGCCTTCATCCGACATAAAGGACTTTGCGTTGGAGCTCAAGCCAATGAACACAAGCAAGCAAGCAAGCAGATAAAAGACGTAAATGGATGCACCATAACAGCAGCCTCGTCCGGTGGGGAATATTATGTCCTCCAGGAGACTCCAGACTGTCATCATGCGACTGAGAGCAAAGGCTTAACCATGAACTTAGGTGGGACATTTGTCAAATGGATACAGAGAAACGAATGGACACAAAATATAACAAGGAAGTTTAATCACAGAATCCACACACCATATCTTGGACTGTGTGTTACCTATCATAGGTTGGTGCATCTCGTCAGGTGCATGCGGAAGTTTATATATCTATCATATGCAGTAATTAGATGAATCCTTGCCTGGATGAAATCCTTAACATACACAGTCATTGATACTGTTTTTATGTGGCGCATTTGCAATCCACACTGTAATAGCAGATTCACTATTAAGTCTTTCTGTCTGCACAACAGGGGGTTTAAACACCTAATTGCCTAGACTTCAGTTTTCGCTTGAGTATGCATTTGTAATTCGTCACATATAAAACGCGAAGCACATTTCTTTGCTGATCACATGGCTTAATTTAACAGATGCTAGGTAATGAACGAAGTTGGGTGTCTTTTATGTTCAGCCGGTGAAAATCAACGCAAAGCGTTCCTCTTTCATTCACTGTGGATGATTTCGAATCCTGGAGTCAGTAAGCCGGGGAGTTGTGAAACTGCACTCACTAACCCCACGCATGCACGCAGGCCTCAAAGACGCTGTGATAAAAAAGTAATTCCAACGAGGTTGTAGAGAGGCGCCAGCCAACAGAAGAAGAAGGCACAGAAGACACGTTAGTAAGGTTAAACTTACGACCTTGACATGGGAATATTATCAGAAATCAGACTCAGCGAGACAAACGAGATAATTGAATCTCTTGGATGGAGTTATGCTCCACGCCAAGGCTCGAATTTCCAATGGACAATAATGAAAGTGGCCGCACGGCTCCGTCACATGGCCAGGAGTGTTTAAGGGCTTTTGTCACGTCACTAGCAAAGCTGGATCCTACGTCCTGTGTTCTTGAATTCATTGGTGTTTTTATTTTTATTTTCGTCATCATCATCATTGTTATCACCGTCATGTTCAAGGTATAATTGTTATCACAAACATGTTCAACATCATCATCATTGTTATTATCATCATCATTATCAATGTCATCTCTACCATGTTCATGTTCATTGTTTGTTTTTTTTGGAGCTCGCTCGCTTTGAACTCAAGCATAGTTCAGACACACTACTACTAGTAATGCTGGACTGAATTGTAGATTTGCTTTACCTATTAACAGTAGCCATCGCCATCAGGTGAACCCACTCCGACTTCAGAGGTAACCATGTTCATTATTGTTATTCTCATCATCATTATCGTCAACCTCAACACTGCCATCATCATCACCATCATCATCACCATCATCACCATCATCATCATCATTATCATCATCATCATCATCATCATCATCATCATCATCATCATCATCATCATCATCATCATCGTTATTATCATCAAAGTACCACCTTAGCATTGAAGATTGATTGTGGTGAGTCTGCATAGAAAAGGCGCTTTTATCTCCTCCTCCAGTCCTCATATTATCTACCAACATGTAGCCCTGCGTCCTTTCTGCGACCCCCCCCCCCCCCACCCCCAGAACGTTCATAAACAAAGATTCGTGCCTCTTATAATATTTAGTTGCATGTCCTTCACAGGACGTGGCAGTCAACCCCAGCATTTTGGCTGTTCGTGATTCCTCGGCAACTTTTACGTTCAGTCGTTTGTCATTGCTTTCTGAACGACCGGCACTTATACATTTTTCGGAAAAAATCGGTATACGGGATTAAGAATCGCTTTGGTAAATGCTTCGCTTACGAAGGCCAAAGTACCTTAACTGAATCAATGCCAAATAAAAAGTGGTTTGTGAGCCCGTATACCCGGGATCGAAACACGGCGGTGCTGGTTTTTTCGAAAAAGGTATAGGAGCCGGTCGTTCAGAAAGCAATGGCAAACTACTGAACGTAACACTTGCCTAGTACATCAACAGCAGCTGAAAATGCTGGTGTTGACTGCAACGTCCCGTAAGAGATACGCAAAAAAATATTATAATGTAAATTCCGTTCACTGTCACTGTCATCCACTGCCTATAGTACATTGCAGTGTAGGGCATGAGGGTCTTGGGCCTGGGGATTTAAGGCCGCCTGACTAGTGCTGTCGCCGCGAACTGTGCAGGTTAAGATGTTCTTTTTTGCCCCCGACAGAAAAACATCTACACCTTACCGTGGATTCGAACCCGGGTCTCCCGAAGGAAAATTCCGCGTTCTTAACCATTCGTGTTGTGTGTGTGTGTACAATATAACCTGTCTTGATAATACCAGTATATAGTAATATGACCGTGTGTGTGTGCGTGTATGTGCGTGCGCGCGCGCGTGTGTGTGTGCGTGTGTGTGGTGTATTTTGTGTCGTGTTGTGTGTGGCTATATGTCTGAACGCGCATGTGAACTATCACCATTTTTCTTATCCTCTTCCTCTCGTCTCTCACTTCCACTCCCCGCACTCTCTCCGGAACTAGCAGGGTGTGAATAATCCGTATAAAGGATGCGCGGACACTAATCAAACAGCACAGAGTCCCGGCTCCTCCATGTTAGGATTTGCGCGGCGGCCATTATCTCTGTATTTGTTCAAATTCTAGATTTACATGTTTGGGCAGGGGAGCTAAACCTCCGGAGCTCCGGAGTCAAGTTTCTTTTTACACACCGGGTATTTGTTCCAGGGAATCGACCAGTAGTGCAGTCGATATAAAAGGGGTAAAATTTGTAATAGCTGTAAATCTTTTGTTCACCGTGCCGAGCTAGGGGTAAAACTGATCCCCACGTCCGCCCTCATCCCTTGTGTCAACTTTGAACTCTCCGTGTCATAAACAGAGGAACTGCAGGCCAATACATCGGAACACGACCGGCCGAATGTCCAACAAAATGGTGGGATAAAAAAACGAGGCTGGTAAAATATGTGCGCCTCCTTTTTCATATTGAAAGAAATCAGGTTGCGTTGGCAAAGTAAGGTTCTGTGGCATATCAAACCTTCTTGGCTCGAAAACTGGTTTCGAGGTGAAGTCACCGAGGGAAATGTCTGGCAGCAGATTATGATATGTAAGTGGAGTAGTCGTGAAGCTTGAGTTAGTAATTGCACACATGTGGAGGAGGGGAGGGGGCACAAAGTTAGATGCTGACTAAAATTCAAAGGTGCCGGGTATTTTTAAAGTCTCACAACGCTTTGTATGTAGAACAAATTTGAAAACTTAAGTTCGTGATGTCATTAAAAAACGTGCTTAAAAATTCATTAAATTAGTTACAATAGTTACTGCTGTGATCTAACGCTATTTTGGGGAAGGTGGAAAGTACCAATAAAGTATTCATTATAACAGGTGTTGGACATGTCCACCACGGTCTTCAAGACATGACTGCACACGTCTTTTCATATTGTCAGATACCTTCTGAAGTGATCAGAAACCATGAAGTAGAAATGCCTCTCGCATTTCATCACCCAAACTCCAAACGATGAGTAAAGAATATCCATCGACGATACTAATTGACGAATTTGACAAATGGATTCCAATGTCCACCGAGTGTAATTCCTACAAATACAAAAACAAGTTTCTCCTATCTTGGAGAGATCTAGAGAGATTAACTTTTTTTTTTTTTTTTCCGCGTTTCCATCCTGTTTCAGGATATTGCGGTCAACACCAGCATCTTTCAGCTGTATGTTGATTCCTAGGCTAGATTACGCTCATCAGCACGCCACGACTTTCTGAGCGACCGGCTCCATACTCTCATAAGTCACTTTTGCGATTCGAACCACTGCTAATTCTCGTCGCGTCACGTGACGAGAGTATTCGGGGTTAGCGGAGAAAGCTGCTAACTCCTCGGCCACGGAGCCGGCTAGAGAGATTAACTACTCATTAAAAATGTATGGAAGGTAAGGTTGATGACAAACGAAAAAGGGGTAGACAACGATCCAAGTTGGAAGATAAAATCAAGATATGGACGGACGGCAGTCTGACAGAATGGACAATCAAGGCGAGAGTCAGTGTTGGCGATCCATTGATACCAACCTTCATTGTGAAGACGGCACCTGATTGATTGATTCATCCATAATGACAAATATGTCCACATGTCTATGTAACGAGAATTCTACTGAATCTTCTCATTCTTCTTCGTTCACCCTAAATTTTTTTTTTTTTTGGACGTGATTGTGTTGTGCCTGTTTACAGCAGAGCAGCGTTCTTGCGCCGTTAGGCCGACACATCCGACTTCTGCGGGCATTTGTTGACTGGGTTAACCTTCCCGGGGGAATCCTACTGAATGACAACTCGATACAGATGTCCAACACATGTCGTCTGCTAAATGGAATAATCGCGCTATGAGAGAAAACGTTGCATCAGTGCCAAACCCCAACATGATGTACTTAGAAACTACCAATTACCATTTTCATATGATCGAATTTTAATTAGTATCTTACTAACAGAAGATCTTGCATAATAAATGTGCGGAACAGAAAGCCTTAAATTAATGATTACAACATCAACATAATCAGCATCATCCTCTTCTGCCATGCCGATAAGCGTGCTTGATTATGTCGGCAATCTAATTTGATCACCAGTGTTGTGGGTCAGATCCGTCTTCTAGTCCCGATTATGCCACGAGGCCAAATCATCAAGGTATTAATATCTATTTGAACTCCTTTTGCTCTTTTCCCATCAATTGTGCCGGTTGTCACAAGGTTTTCAAGACTATTTCAACCTCATTATAAAAGCATGTTTTAATATAAAGTGTCTGAGACTGAAAAGGCTCAAGAAGCGTTAATCAAGCACAAAAAATCAGGTTTGAGGACAAGCGGTACTTTGTACATCGCACATTCTAGTCTACACACAGGCTTCATCTGTTTATTCCAAGGCCAACAGCCTAACAGCAGTGACCAAACAGAGATCGCCTGGGCGGAACCGAATACCGGGACATTAAATACAAAAATGGATCAGTTGTTGCTACTTCTAATTCAGATATAAATCCCTTTGATGTCCAGATATGTTCAAATCGTGAGCGAAATCGAACCAGCCCAGGTTGAAATACGCGTGCGTCGTACACTATTATTTACAATATCTATAGGACCGTTTGTTTTTGTAAACACCTGTATATATATCCACAAACGATATGGGAGAAAAGAAATAGCCTTGAAGTTCGCAGAACATACAACAACTCATTTATACCATGGTAGTCAGAGGCGTATCTGTATGTAGCCACTGTCTCTACCCAACGTTATCATTTAGCTTTGATTTGTTTACGTTTACTTTCCCTCCATTAATACCACGCCCTTTGACGATTTGATGAGACAAAGGGAAGACACTCGGGCCAGACACTGACAATAAACCTTTCTGTGAGGTGTGTCTGTGTAGGCTGAGATCAGTGATGTGTGGGGGTCTTTGAGTTACAGATGAAACAATTCTTAGAAAACGATAGTCAGATTCTAGATAAGCCGAGTCAAGACACTGTGAACACGGTCTGGGTAGATATAGCTTGTGATGACATGTCAATAATCAAGGAAAGTATAGAATGGCGCACTTTGTATTATAAATACACGGTTAACGCTAAAAGTCTGAATCTTTCACACACCCCTGCCTTCAATATCTGCACTTTCTCATGTATGTTACTTCTAGTTCTCATATTTAATCTATCTCCTCCTACTCCTCAGACTTCTCCTTCTTTGTTTTCGTCTTCCTGCTTCTTCATTTTCTCATCCTTCTTCTGTTTGTCCTTTCCTCCTCCCCGCCTCCTACTACCCTTCTTCTTCTTCCTCTTCCTCCCTCTCATCATCCTCCTCCCCCTCATCCTAACTTTCCTTATCTTCTTCTGCATCTTCCTCTTCCTCTTCCTCCTTTATCTTCTTCTCCTCCACGTCCTCTGTCTGCTCCATCTGTTTATTATTATTATTATTATTATTATTATTATTATTATTATTATTATTATTATTATTATTATTATTGCCGGTCTCCGTGGCCTAGGGTTTAGCGACTTTCTCTGTAATCCCGTATACTCTCGTGAGTAACGATAAGTGCGCGAGAATCGGTGGCGGGTCTAGCCGCGTCGGTAACTTACGGGGTATGTGAGCCGGTCGCCCAGAAAGCAATGGCAAACTACTGAGCGTAATCTTGCCAAGAAATCAACAATCAGCTGAAGGATGCTGATGTTAACAGCAATGTCCTGTAAAGGACATGCGAACAAAAAAAAATAAATTATTATTATTATTTCTTCCCCACCCCCACCCCCCCCTCCCGCCTCCTCCTCCTCCTCCTCCTCCTCCTTCTCCTTCTCCTTCTTCTTCTTCTTCTTCTTCTTCTTCTTCTTCTTCTTCTTCTTCTTCTTCTTCTTCTTCTTCTTCACTTCCTCCTATAACTCCTTCTGTTTTTTATCATCATCATCATCATCATCAAAGAGAATTGATAAAAGAAATAAAAAAGAGGCAAATGAAATATTTCACCACAATAAAAAATATAACACTCTTATAAACACTATACTAGGGACGATGGGATGGGCGGAGGCGGGGGTGGGTGGGGTGGGGGTTAGGTTGAAGGCAAACGATACAAGTGGGAACATAACACCAAGCGTTGGACGAACGGCAGTCTGACAGAATGTACAGTCAGGGCGAGAGACAGAAGGTGCTGGAGATCCATTGCAGCCAACCTTCAGCGTGGAGAAGATATAGGATTGAATGATTAACTGATTATTATTCAGATATTGAGTACAAAAAAAAAAACACAGCCGACAGCAGAAATTAGGAAACGTATTTATTGACATTCCTTCAGTCGATATCATCCTTACAGGAAGACGAAATAAGTTTCTTTACACATGTTCCACAACTATACCGGTCACGTGATCCGGCTGGATCAACATCTAAACAGCTGGATACACTTACATCCCAGCAATTTACCATGGTCATCACGATCACGTGCCATCTCCGCTTTGAAGGTAAGTTCCAACGACCGATGTATTGCCTCTTCATGGTGTAAACGTACAGTCTTCTGTCAGCCTTTCTCCTGATTTTGTCCACCAACCTAAACGGCTGATTTCCCCATGCGCGCTTCTCTAGTACTTTTCCCTCCGTCACATTAATTAACGAGGAAATGTGTATCTGAATAAGACAGAAGTACCTTAATCCTCAGAATGTGATCTATTTCACTCATGTGTTCTTCAATCCCAGTTTTTTTAATTGCTTTTGTTTTCTTCTTCTGTTAAAATATACTTTGTATTCACTTATACAGCCACATTTGTAAAGCTGAAATGTTTACACTGATTATTCATTGTTTATGCTTCCCGACCTATTCACTTATATAGCCGCATTTGTAAAACTGAAACTTTTACTCTTAAATTGGTTATTCATTGTTTATGCTTCCCCATCTTACAATAATGCAAAGCACATGTAACATTTTAACATTTTATTATTCCTCTTCTTACTTCGTAACTAAACTGTGTAAGATCTAATCTTCTTCTTCTTCTGCGTTCATCCGGATTTTTTTTTCCGGATGTGACTGCGTTGTGCCTGTTTACAGCAGAGCTGCGTTCTTGCGCCGTTAGGCCGACACATCCGACTTCTGCGGGCATTTGTTGACCGGGTTAACCTTCCCGGAGATCTAATCTGATCTGTTTCATATTGTTGAACAGAGGTTTAGTCATTCATGCTAGTTTTATTATTTCTCTCTCACGCCTGGCATAATCTGTTACTGATTTTTAAACAGCGGTTTTATAGATAAGATAATCTGTTTCTTCTTCTTCTGCGTTCCTTCGGAGAGTTTCTTCGGACGTGATTGCGTTGTTCCTGTTTACAGCAGGGCTGCGTTTTTGCGCGGTTAGACCGACACATCTGACTTCTGCGGGCATTTGTTGACCGGGTTAACTTTCCCGGGAAATAATCAGTTTCATTGCAGCGGGTTTGATCCCACACGGCCCTGGTCTTTTTTTCCAAAAGGTGGCCTGCCGAAAGCGCCGCACAAAGAACAGACTCCATAGCTCCAGCGACGACCCAGTGAACCGAACGACGTAGCCTAGAATCGAACCCACGACCTTCAAAACGCGAGGCAGGCGGAGTAACTACTAAGCCACGTAGAGTCCCGTGTGTTTTATCATCATCATCATCTATTATTATTTTGTCCTATGTAAGAAAAATTATTCATCTGTTCAAGTGCCTTTCTGTTCAATGGAATTTTCGAAATTGTCTCGGGACTATTTCTGTTGATAAAGTATTTTGCTTGCTTTATATTGTAGGCTTACTTGTTTCATTATTTATTTCATTTCTTCAGCGTGTTTAACTAATTGTGGAAGATACTGGCATGTTTCATCATCATCATCATCATCATCATCATCATCATCATCATCATCATCATCATCATCATCATCATCATCATCATCATCATCATCATCATCATCATCATCATCATCATCATCATCATCATCATCGTCGTCATCACCACCACCACCACCACCACCACCACCAATACCACCACCACCACCACCACCACCACCACCACCACCACCACCACCACCACCACCACCACCACCACCACCACCACCACCATCGCCATCTTCTTCTTCTTCTTCTTCTTCTTCTTCTTCTTCTTCTTCTTCTTCTTCTTCTTCTTCTTCTTCTTCTTCTTCTTCTTCTTCTTATAGTACATGCCGTTTTATGTTGATGATCTTGTCTTTTCACAACCCTCTATCTCGTGCGCCACTAAACACTTTCGATTCTGATGTTCCTGCATGCCAAGATGTCAATATGTACATCATCTTATCTTCTGTTCTCCCTTTGCCTCTTCTCCATTCAACTTCCTCATTGTGACGACACACTCCAGCTTTCCACCTCTCATAAAATACTCTCTTTGTGGGTTAACTTTTTCTAAGATATCTTCGCTTCTCTTTATATACCACTATGGTTTTCTCATCATTCATCTATAAAACACCTACTCAGTTTCCAGACAATTCCGCACGTGTCTACTTATTGTCCATGATTTGCGTCCTTACATCAGATTGACTCAATATAGATCTTAAGAACTCTTTCCCCCCACATCGGCTGACAAAGATAAACTGCAGAGACTCATCTTTATCTTGTGAAATGCTGCCTTTGCTTGGGCTATCCTACATTTAACTCCCTTAATACATACATCTTCCATCTTTTTTTTTTTTTTTTTTTTATTCGCACATCCCCCACAGGACATCGCTGTCAACAGCAGCATCCTTCAGCTGCCTGTTGATGTCTTGGCAAGATTACGCTCAGTAGTTTGCCATTGCTTTCTGAGCGGCCGGCTCAGTGTCCCGCAAGTCACCAGCGGGAGATTCCATCTGCTGTTATTAAAATACCCCAAATACTTAAATACATTGACTTATTTCAGACTAGCTCTTTTCATTTTAATGTTGCATTGGGGTATACCATATTTCTTTGTAATAAACATTGCTTATCCCCCCTCCCCCTGTTATTCAGACTGAAACCAGTGTTTTTGACAATGCAGTATGCCCCTGACAAGTTGCGGTGAAATATGCCAGGCAATAAATTAAGCAGTCTTTGTTTGTGTGTATAGATGTAACAGTCTGCTAAGGAATTACCATTACCCGTGGACAAGTAAGAAGCTTTGCGTGTTCATGAACAGGGTTGCCTTCTGCATGCACGGTGCTGCAACAAGACTGCGCCGCGCTCAGACAACAAGAAGTGTGAAGAAGGGCATCCTTAATGATGCCAATTACCCGCTGAACCCAACTTATTAAAGCTGGCCTGAGAAAGAGCAATTTAAACTGAAAGATGCTTTGTCCTGAAATGAACGACGCCCCAGTAACCAAGTACAGCTCCAGCTTACAACACAGATTCTCTCCGTGTCGATGTAACGATGGTTATGTGACGAAACAGTAGCCGCTTGGATAGTAGCCTTCTGTGCATCGCAGAATTAACTGTAACCCTCTAACACTGTCCGCCTTCGTCTACGATGAGGTCCCAGTTTGCAGTATGTTTATGCTCTCTTGTTTCACGAAAAGAATCTGACTCTTGGGAGTCATTGAAAAATAGCAATTTCATCTACCGCTACAACGTCCGTTGGTGAGATACTGAACCTACATATAATAATAATCATAACAACGCAATGCATCTTTTTATCTGGAAATCTATGGTTTTATGAACGAAAGTAAAATACCATTTAGACAATGTGTATTCTTAAATAGCAACGCCACGAGCATGGATACTGGAGGGAAAGAAAGACTGTGGTAATTTTTATTCTAAACTTTCACGCTTAAAACACTTATCTCCTACATGGTTATCTTTGTTATGATGTCTCGCTGTGTTTCTTATTGCTCTCCCTTGCTTGTCCGTTGCTCTCCCCTGCCGCTAGAAATAACATTCCCATTGTGTTTCGAGCAATTAAAATCACTCCAGATGGCTTCGTGTTTAGCGCTCTTTATCTTCAAAAGATACAGCATGCTTCAATCGTTCCACGTGCAGGCCGAGTATACAAGCACATACATCACAAAGCTAACATGACCCGCGGGGCTACACAGCAAGGGTGCTGTAAATAAATAAGCGTGATGTATGATTTAGAATAATGCTGGCTCTAAAATATAGCGCGGTGTGTTTGAGAATTTTAGGAGACAGAAAACAAGTATTCAGTTAGTTTACTAATCCACTAACTATTTGGCCTTTTCTCTGCCTTTTGGGTAAGATTAAAATGTATTGTCTGCGCTTGATCTTACCAGGGCCACATGCTGAGGCGGTCATCCGAATGACACATAGGGACTTGGGACCTGAAGGAGCAGCTCTGACCCCTGGGGAACCCCGAGCTCTTATAAAAACAAAACAAAAATTTCTAAGTCGGAATACTAGCCAAGATGTCTAATAAAGTGAAAGATAAGAAACTGCTAGGCGGGAAAGGGGGAGATCTTCTCTAGCAACTGGATGATTTGAAGAAGGAGTTATAGTTCTTGCGTGTGGCTAAAGTGATAGGTGCGGCTGCAGCCAAACTGGACAAGATGTACACAGTACGAAAGTCTGTTGCCAGAGTCCTCTCCGTAAAATTTAAGCATTCTTACTTTAGGCATTGGTAGGCAACTGGTCTAGGATCGAAGCTCCGACAAGCAGCAGTTAGAGCATGGCTTTGCTGATTTGGCAGCTTCTACAGCTTGTCTTGTTCTAGACATATTGGTGTTAACCTTTCCTCTGGAGTAAACTAGGCAGACCGAAGGAGGAATAATGCTGCATGGGCAACATGTGGTCTCAAAATTGTGATCAGGTTGTGTGTTATGGAGAGGCATAAATGCATTTTACGGACTATTGTCTGCCAAGACCGCAAGATGCCAGTCAGGAGAGGAACCCGTTGATGGATGCTGCGGCTGGCACATTTTCTTAAGACTGCAAACTTTCAGCAGTTGTGGGTGTCTTTCTTCTTCTGCTGCGTTCATCCAGAGTTTTTTTTTTTTTCCGGACGTGATTGCGTTGTGCCTGTTTACAGCAGAGCTGCGTTCTTGCGCCGGTAGGCCGACACATCCGACTTCTGCTGGCATTTATTGACCGGGTTAACCTTCTCGGGGTGGGTGTCTTTGATGGATGATCCAGATCTTCTAACAGGCATTGTTGGGTTTGAGGACTCCATAAGGAATTTTTTTTGTCCTGTTGTAGCCTCTACTTACTAGACTCTACGCAAGGACAAGCTGCGACAATTGCTGGGAAACAGTTCTGTTTCCCAGACCAGTCAGTGGATCAACAAGGATGGCTGGACGGGGCAATTGTCCATCTATGTATTCATCACGAGCCAGGATGAGAACATCGAAACCAAGAACATCACAGAGAAAACATCATTTGGTAGCGTTGCGGCTATCATGCCGGCAGGACGATGAAGAAGCAAGGATATGAGATAAGCATGCTTCGGTAGTGGTTGCTGTCATACATTGTTTACCAATATATTTATGACATGATTCAGCAGTGGTTGCTGTCATACATTGTTTACCAATAAATTTATGACATGATTCAGCAGTGGTTGCTGTCATACATTTTTTAGCAATAAATTTATGACATGATTCGGCAGTGGTTGCTGTCATAACGTGTTTACCAATAAATCTATGACACGATTCAGTAGTGGTTGCTGTAATCAAATGTTTACCATTAAATGTATGACATTGTTCAGTAGTGGTTGCTGTCATGCATTGTTTACCAATACATTTATGACATGATTCAGCAGTGGTTGCTGTCATACATTGTTTACCAATAAATTTATGACATGATTCAGCAGTGGTTGCTGTCAATAAATTTATGACATGATTCGGTAGTGGTTGCTGTCATACATTGTTTACCAATAAATTTATGACATGATTCCGCAGTGGTTGCTGTCATACATTGTTTACCAATAAATTAATGACATGATTCAGCAGTGGTTGCTGTCATACATTGTTTACCAATAAATTTATGACATGATTCAGCAGTGGTTGCTGTCATACATTGTTTACCAATAAATTTATGACATGATTCAGCAGTGGTTGCTGTCATACATTGTTTACCAATAAATTTATGACATGATTCAGCAGTGGTTGCTGTCATACATTGTTTACCAATAAATTTATGACATGATTCAGCAGTGGTTGCTGTCATACATTGTTTACCAATAAATTTATGACATGATTCAGCAGTGGTTGATGTCATACATTGTTTACCAATAAATTTATGACATGATTCAGCAGTGGTTGCTGTCATACATTGTTTACCAATACATTTATGACATGATTCAGCAGTGGTTGCTGTCATACATTGTTTACCAATAAATTTATGACATGATTCAGCAGTGGTTGCTGTCATACATTGTTTACCAATAAATTTATGACATGATTCAGCAGTGGTTGCTGTCATACATTGTTTACCAATAAATTTATGACATGATTCAGCAGTGGTTGCTGTCATACATTGTTTACCAATAAATTTATGACATGATTCAGCAGTGGTTGCTGTCATACATTGCTTACCAATAAATTTATGACATGATTCGGTAGTGGTTGCTGTCATACATTGTTTACCAATAAATTTATGACATGATTCAGCAGTGGTTGCTATCATACATTGTTTACCAATAAATTTATGACATGATTCAGCAGTGGTTGCTGTCATACATTGTTTACCAATAAATTTATGACATGATTCAGCAGTGGTTGCTGTCATACATTTTTTAGCAATAAATTTATGACATGATTCGGCAGTGGTTGCTGTCATAACGTGTTTACCAATAAATCTATGACACGATTCAGTAGTGGTTGCTGTAATCAAATGTTTACCATTAAATGTATGACATTGTTCAGTAGTGGTTGCTGTCATGCATTGTTTACCAATACATTTATGACATGATTCAGCAGTGGTTGCTGTCATACATTGTTTACCAATAAATTTATGACATGATTCAGTAGTGGTTGCTGTAATCAAATGTTTACCATTAAATGTATGACATTGTTCAGTAGTGGTTGCTGTCATACATTGTTTACCAATAAATTAATGACATGATTCGGTATTGGTTGCTGTCATAACGTGTTTACCAATACATCTATGACACGATTCAGTAGTGGTTGCTGTAATAAACTGTGTACCATTAAATGTATGACATAATTCAGTAGTGGTTGCTGTCATAAAGTATTTACCATTAAATGTATGTCATGATTCAGTAGTGGTTGTTGTCATAAAACGTTTACCATTAAATGTATATGGCATGAAAACAAGAAAAACCAGGGAAAGATCATAGTGTCTTGCCATAAGGACCGAAGAAACCTTGCGAATACCTGACTGCTAGCACTGATAAACGGTCCTCAGTGGACCGCACTGGGCCGAGAGGCTCGATGGGGAACTAAGAGGACTTTATAAAAATAGACAATCCTCTTGGCTAAGACCAAAGTGTCCGGCCACTGGAACCGGGATAACCTAACTAAATACAAAACTTAACCAATGACCACTTGCACTAGCAAAAGAAGCCTGTGTGGACCACATTGGGCCGAAAAGGCGCTTTATGAGACTGATGGTAATGGCTGACATTGACGAACTCGATGGTCTTTATTCCGCCTTCTTCTCGGCAGATGACCAAGTGATGAGTACCGGAGGCAAGCTTGGAACAATTCCCAAAGCCGCTCGTGTGTCCGCCAAGCCCTACTGGCCAGGCTTAATTGTGAAAGTCGTGGAGGGCTTAAACGTGAAAGAGTTGGTTGGCAGCGTGGGCAGTTCTGCTGGATCTGGACCTGTTGCTGTGTTTGGTGCTCCTGCTACTGCTCCTTCTTCTGGTGCTGGTAAAACTTCAGCAGCTGAAGCAAAGGAAGAAGTTAGTTAGTTAGTTAGTTAGATAGTTAGTTAGTTGGTTGGTTGGTTGGTTGGTTAGTTAGTTAGTTAGTTAATTAGGTAGTTAGTTAGTTAGGTAGTTAGTTAGTTAGTTAGTTAGTTAGGTAGTTAGTTGGTTGGTTGGTTGGTTGGTTGGTTAGTTAGTTAGTTAGTTAGTTAGTTAGGTAGTTAGGTAGTTAGTTAGTTAGTTAGTTAGTTAGTTAATTAATTAATTAATTAGTTTGTTAGTTAGTTAGTTAGTTAGTTAGTTAGTTTGTTTGTTAGTTTTAGTTAGTTAGTTAGTTTGTTAGTTAGTTAGTTAGTTAGTTAGGTAGGTAGGTAGGTAGGTAGGTAGTTAGTTAGTTAGTTAGTTAGTTAGTTAAATAGTTAGTTAGTTAGTTAGTTAGTTTTAGATAGTTAGTTAGTTAGTTAGTTAGGTAGGTAGGTAGGTAGGTAGGTAGGTAAGTAGGTAGTTATTTATTTAGTTAGTTAGTTAATTAGTTAGTTAGTTAAAAGTTAGTTAGTTAGTTAGTTAGTTTTAGTTAGTTAGTTAGTTAGTTAGTTAGGTAGGTAGTTAGGTAGGTAGGTAGTTAGTTAGTTAGGTAGGTAGTTAGTTAGTTAGTTAGTGCCATGAGTCAGATTACTTAAGACCTGAGTAACAGCAACAGAGATTGTTGAGACATTAAGAGTGATAAATAATCACGGAGAGTTATAAGGAAAAGACACCGGTAACGGGCTAAAGATAGTAGCCAATCGAGCGGCAGGACGGAGGGCACGTGATGTGGTTTTGAACACAGTGGGCGGACAGTGGAGAAGGCAGTTGGTCCGGAAAACACAGCCAGGTTCATATCGTGGAAATTCAAGAACAGCTGTATCATATGAAGATGTCCCCTCTGCTGTGTGTCCACCGTGACGAGGTAGAGGGGCTTGTGCGTCCCAATGACCACAAGAGCTATGCCGACGGTAGCACAGCTACTGGTAGGGCCACCCATGTCGGACAGGTCAAGGGAGAGGGACCAGACCAAGAGACATACAAACCTGCTGCCTTGTAGGTAGACTGGGGACAGTCAAAGGCTAGGGAAAGCACCCCGAATACATGCTTGTCGAAATCGGATGTACTGAGCCACAGGCTTGACAAAGCAGTGCAACGTAAAACCTGCTGCCTTGTAGGTAGACTGGGGACAGTCAAAGGCTAGGGAAAGCATCCCGAATAAATGCTTGTCGAAATCGGATGTATTGAGCCACAGGCTTGACAAAGCAGTGCAACGTAACTTAATTCATGATGTCACAAATCAAAATTAATCGATATGGTGCTAATCCCGTGAAGTCCCATCAGGCGGTGATAGTGCCGGGGCCCCTGCCTCGAGGGGGTCCACCCATGACTACTGGTGGTCACTTCCCCCTGTGCTGTGGAGTCAAGGCACAGAGGAGTATGTTAAGAGCTATTGACCAAATACCCCGGACACTCAACATACTACAGTGGAATGCCGAAGGAGTTTACAAGAAGAAAGACTCCCTAACACAGCGTCTTCATAAAGATAGAATAGATGTGGCATGCATTCAAGAGACACACCTCAACACCAATCACAAATTCTCAGTCAGAGGATATCAGGCCAGACGTTTTGACCGCGAAGGACACAAAGGAGGAGTTCTAATACTTACACGAAATACAATACCTTGCAGCGAAGTATCTATGATCTCTGACAACCAAACGGAAATTATAGGTGTTGATATAATGATAAAGGACGTGAAAATAAGAATCTACAATCTGTATAGCCCAGCAGATAAGGACCTTACACTCTCAAACATGAAAATAACTGACACAAACTGCATTATTGTCGGAGACTTTAATAGCCGTTCAGAAAGATGGGGATACCCAGATACTGACAAAAGAGGAGATGAATTAGAGGACTGGGAAATAGACTCAAATCTCCATCTACTCAACAAAGCGGATGACACACCGAGCTTCTACTCTAGAAGATGGCTTACCACTTCTACTCCAGTCTTAGCTTTCTGCACAGGAGACATCCTCCACAAAATCGATCGCCATGTGCTGGACCAATTAGCAGGTAGTGACCACAGACCAATCAAGCTTGTAATGAATATGGAGTATGTTCCATAGGAGCAAAAGCCCTTGCCCCGCTGGAATTACAAACGAGCAGATTGGGACAGATTTGCCATACTAACAGACAAATATTGTGAAAACATAAATACACGATATGGCAACATAAAGCAAATGGTGGAAAGTCTAAACTGAGCGATAATACAGGCAGCCACTGAGTCCATTCCTAGAGGAGCGAGGAAAGATTACAAACCATACTGGACTGAAGAACTACAAAGTTTGGAGGACAAAGTTGAAGATGCCAGGAAGACAGCAGAGAGAGAGAACAAACAATTGAAGAGAACATCTCTCTCAAAGCCATCTCAGCAAAATATAAAAGAACAGTAAATCAAACAACAAGAGATTGTTGGAGGGAAGAAACAGAAAACCCGAATTTTGACAGGGATGGAAACAAACTATGGAAACTAGTGAAAGCCATGAACAATGAAGGACCTAGAAACAAACAAATAACAATTAAACAAGGAAATGCCTTGCTTACAGGAAAAAAGTCTGCATATGCACTAATGGAACACTATGCAAATGCAAACCACATTGATATTACAACCGAACAGAAGAAAGCAATCAAAGACAAACAGATACATCATAGAAATACAGAGACAGCAGCAGAATATATGATGGCAAATCTAACAATGGAAGAAATGGAACAGGCAATGAATACCCTAAAAAAGAAGAAATCACCAGGAAAGGATGGAATCACAAATGAAATGCTAATAGGACTAGGCACCAAGGCAAAGAAGAAACTACTAGCAGTCCTAAATAACAGCTGGAAGAGAGGAATAGTCCCACAGGCATGGAAGGAAGCTATACTAATACCAGTCCCAAAGAAAGGAAAAGACCTGGAAGAACCAAATGGCTATCGACCTATCAGTCTACTTAGCTGTGTAGAAAAATTAATGGAACGCATTATCAATGGCAGGCTAACATGGCATCTGGAAGAAAACAAACTCTTAACACCACACCAAGCAGGATTCAGAAAGTACAGATCCACTGAAGATCAAATAACCTATATAGCTCAGGAAATAGAGGATGCCTTCCAAGAGAAAAAGCACACACTAGCAGTCTGGATAGATTTAGAAAAAGCATTTGATAAAGTATGGAAGGAAGGACTGAAAGTAAAACTGCAAAACATGCATGTTTGTGGAAAAATGTATAAATGGATCAGCCACTACCTTGAGAACAGAACTGCCAGGACAAAAGTACAAGGACAAACAAGCAAAATGATGCTGTTGGAGCAAGGTGTCCCCCAAGGAGGAGTTCTTTCACCAACATTATTCCTAGCATATATAAATGACATCACAGAAAATTTTCCAGCCAGAGTACACACATCCTCCTTTGCAGATGACCTAGCCATATGGACATCTGAAGAATATATTAGTACAGCTAACAGCAGAATACAGCAAGCCTTATTAGCGCTAGAGGACTGGTCAAAATCATGGCTAGTGAAGATAAGTGAGGAGAAAACAACATGCACAGTGTTCTCCCTCTCAAATAAAACTCAGCAACCTAAGGTGGTATTGAATGGAAAAATATTGCGCCATGAAGAAAATCCAAACTATCTAGGAGTCACCTTTGATCGTCGCCTGACATGGAAGACACAGGTTGAGAAAAATCGAACAAGAGCAAGGCAGAGAATGGCAATCATGAAAAAGCTTGCTGGTACAACATGGGGAGCAGATGAGAAAGTTCTCAAGAAATTATATACTGGACGGGTGAGGCCAGTACTGGAATATGGCATTGCAGCTTGGGCAACAGCAGCTAAGTCAAACTTTAACAAAATAAGTAGAGTCCAAAACCAAGGAATGCGAATCATAACTGGAAGCCTGAAGACAACGCCTATTAATGAACTAGAAAAGATCATTTGTTTACAACCAATGCAGGATAGAAGAGATAGCAGAGCCCAGCAACAAGCAGAAAAATTTAGAAGATTGACAGACCACCCTATGTACAACAGATTTAATGGTTTTGGAAAGGGAAGACTGAAGCGTAGCAACTTTGTAGAAACTGCAAAACGAAGGATTAGGGCAGATCCTATACTTAACATATCAACAGTCAAGCCCATTTACAATGCACACAAGTTCCCAGCTTGGAGACAGCAGCAAGTGCCTGAGATGATAGAAAACATTCCTGGTATTGAGAAAAAGAACACTCAGCATGAAACCGAAAGAAGAGAAATAACCCTAAACTACATAAAAGAACATTACCCAAGCAGGAATTGGACCCATGCATATACAGATGGATCAGCCAAAAATTCAATAGAGAATGGAGGAGGAGGAATTCTCCTAAATTTAAAAAATGGAGTGAAAAAAAAACACATTCAATGGCAACTGGAAAATTTTCAAGTAACTTCAAAGCGGAGGTAGAGGCTCTGAAAACTGCAACAGAAATGCTCCTGATGGAGGAAAATAAAGAAAAGCAAATAGCTATCTTCACAGATGCAAAGTCAGCTGTCTCAATACTGAAGAGCAATAACAGCACAGAACTAGCTGACCTAAGAGCAACACTCCATGGTCTATGCCAGAAATCCAAAAAAGTTGTAATACACTGGATCCCATCACATTGCAGTATACCAGGAAACGAAGAGGCTGACAGACTGGCAAAAGAGGGCGGACGACTACCACAGCCTGACATAGACATAACCTATAATGAGGCAAAGAGGTTGATAAAAAGCACTTATAGAACCAAATGGGAATCAGAGCATCCAGGCCATCAGAAGGATGATGCATATTACAAACTCGACCGAAGAGAACAAGTAGCAATCTTCAGACTCCGCACAGGACATAACAGGCTGAAATACCACTTGTTCAATAAACTAAAGATAGGAGATACCGATGAATGTAATTGTAGAACTGGAAAAATGACAGCAAAACATTTGCTGCAGGATTGCCCAACGTAAGCAAAACAGAGAAAGATATTTTGGCCCACACCTGCTTCATTTGAGGACAAGCTCTATGGGGATATCAACAAGCTCAAGTTGACCGCATCTTACTTTAACTACATACAGGTTGACGTTTAAAGGTGCATGAAGACCCAGAGGCATGAAATGGAATATTGCTTGGATAGCAAATCCATTATGTGGAAAGTCCAAATCGAAAGCTCGCTGTGTGGGCTTCATAAAAGGTGGAAAAGTGTCCTAGTGGCACGAAATTGAATATTGCTTGGATAGCAAATCCATTACATGGAAAGTCCGAATCGAAAGCTCACTGTGTGGATGTCATCTGCAGACTGCATACTTCTGGTTTCCGGAAGAACAGCCTATGGTGAACAGAAGGCCCAATATACGGAAGTGAGGCTAAGCAGCCATGTGCAGGACGTGACGATTCCTTGGGTGAGCCCAGTACCAGAGCGCTATGTATCGGCTCTGCAAGTATGGAAGCCTCCTTGGATGGCGGGGAATGCCCATGGTCTGCCCCTGCCTTCCCTTGAGGGTTGACCAGGATCTTTGGCTGTTCTATATGGGCCAGCTGGGATGGGGGATAACACCACAACAGTGAGAGTCAAACGTCCTAAGAAACCCCCGGGAAGGTTAACCCGGTCAACAAATGCCCGCAGAAGTCGGATGTGTCGGCCTAACGGCGCAAGAACGCAGCTCTGCTGTAAACAGGCACAACGCAATCACATCCGGAAAAAAAACTCCGGATAATCGCAGAAGAAGAAGAAGAAGAAGAAGATATGAAGATGTAGACAGTGTTTCAAAGGTGAAGAGGAAAGCCTACGAGTAAGGCGGCATGGACAGCGTTAGAGTGTTGTAGAATCTGTGTTACCGCGAGAGCGACGACCGGTACACATCAGGCTTGTAAACACACGGCAGTGCAGAAAACTGGGGGAGCCGTGTCGCTCGCTGAATTGAGGGCCCGGTAATGACGCAGTACAAACAGTAAGTTGATGAATTGTTCTAATGTATTATGAATTAATGGTGCTATGAATAAAGTTATTTATTCGTTCGGTCGGCTTGTGGAACTGCTATTCTTTGTGCTATTGGACGTGTTAATTCTTAAGTTGTCAGGGTGCATACAACATAACCCCTAGTAACACTCTAGCAATTATGGGGGACGTCACGGAGACTGAATCCAGGGAATGGAGGACGATATGAAAGTGAGCGATTCTCACGGAAAAAGTAAGCAGCTTGGAAAGTTCTAGTAACAGATCGAAGTTAAGAACAAATATTAGAACACGACTAGTGGAAAGCCGGCAACAGGATGAAGCTACAAAGATACCATTGTATTAATTGTGAACTATAATATGATTTGTGATAGCAAAGATCGGTGTGGAATAAGGAATAGGTGCAACAATGAGCGATGCTCAATAATATCGTAGAAAGAGTTATGAGTAAAAACCAGAATAGAAGCTTACGAATTATGAATCATGGCTAGTGGTAGAGCATTGCACGGTTGAACATAGCAATACGATTTGCAAGAAATTGACTCGCAGTGAGCGATAATCAGCAACTCAGGAAAGTGATCGCTAGCATCAAATAACACTGAAAGATGAAGTGTGAAATGGGATTAAAACCAAAGAACATGAGTAGTCAAATAGGAAGCAGTGATTAATATCAAATAACATGGAAAAGGGATGTTGAAAAGCAAAAGTAATAATGCGTGCCGACTTGATTCAGGTGAAGGTCAAAGTGAGTTTGAACAATAAGACTATCACAACGATATGAGGGTGCTCGAGAAGGTGTTGTTTAACAGCAGGAGGGAAAACATTGTGTGAATACTACAGACGGTATCTGATCTCTTTAAGAACATTGCCGACAGGGAAAATAGACATTGTGATGGATAGTGAACACTTTTCGAAAGGAGTATCAGCAAAGCAAACAATCAGGGCTATCAACCACAGCAGTGGAACCCACGTAGAGTATCAACAGCAATGTTGGTGGCTAATTTAGCAGGGTGCCTATAAAGCACAATATTTCAAGTTCTCCAAAAAGTGCAAATAAGGGCGCGCAGCCACATAAATAATGATAGACGGTCTACATGTACTATAGTGGTTTCAAGAACTAATCGCGTTATCAACATTGAGTATTCATTCCAGATTTGGTTCACATGTGTTGGCAGTAGTATCATAGGTGGCATCTACACCACGTTTGGGGAGCCACCAGTTCACCACCTGGCGACCCAGTTGATCAAGTCCATGCCAGTTGAACCGAGTTGGAGCAAGGCTGATTCCTACCAAGTCCTGAAACAAGCGGAGCTGGAGCCGAGCAGTTAGACCAAGTCACCAGGGACACCGGCGCTGGAGATACACAGGTCAAGTTTTCTTATTGATTGCTGTGTATATTCTGCTTATTGGTCCTGGGTCATTGGGCAAATTTCATGAGTATATATATATATGTACCATCATCATTATGGTTGCTCACTCCACAGGTATTCATTTAAACTGTTGAGAAGTGCCGTTGGTTGTCCGGCAAATGTATTATTGGTTTGAATATTGGTCGATGTTATCATAACAAGACGAGCAGCAACACTTGAGTTATCGGAGGGTACAGATTGTAATAGAGATACCACTCAGTGAATACAGCAGATAATCATGTCTACCTTGGCAGACTTCCTAGCTCTAGGTGAGAAGTGTGGTTTCACAGGGAAAGAGCTTATGACATGGGCGGAGAATAAAGTGAGTGAACATCAGAAGCAAGAACGGGAAGATAGAGCAGCAGCCAGAGAATTTGAAAGGCAGCAACTAGCAGCACCTGCAGAACTCGAAGAAAAGAAATTGGCAGCACAAGAGGCAGCACTAGCTTTAGAAAAAGAGAAACTGGCAGTACAATTAACGTTGAAAGACAAAGAGGTACAGGGTAGTATTAAAGTAAAGATGCTAGAACTGGAGAAAGAGACTGAAGTTGCGAAAACTAAATTGGCAGCCAAAGAATTGGACCCCATTCGAAGATATCAAGGTATCATCAGGAACTTTACACAAGGGGATTCCATCTCCGCATGGGTTACCAACTTCGAGGTGTTGATGAACCACTACAAGGTGCCAGTGGAAGAGTGGGCGATCCTCTTCCATAAGCATTTGGCCCTGGAACCATTGAATGTAGTAGAGGGCATACCAGAGCATCTGCGAACTGATTACAACTATGTCAAAGAAAGAATCTTGGCACATTTGAGTTTAGATGAGGCGGGGCTTAGTACCGCATTTGAGTGCTGACTCCGAAGTCGAACCAAACCTTCATGGATTTCGTGGCCGAAACGCAATATATATATGTCAAATGGCTGAAGGCAGCTAGAGTAGGCAACGACTCCGAGAAGATTATAGACCTGATGCTGAGAGATAAAGTTATTTCAGCAGTGCCAGACTCCATGGCAACGTTCCAGCTTGAAAATAAATGCGCCACAATATCTGAAATGGAGTCCAAGGGTGAGGCGTATTATAATGCCCATAGGGAGATTTTTGCAGAGGGGGCACGGCCAGAACTTATAGTAGGGGCAGCTGCCAGGTTCTCTGATTGAAGGCAATCATACGGACCCAGAAGTAAATATCAACCAACGAATTGATATACGCAAGTCCCACCGAGACAAGCGGGCGTAGTTCGAACTGGGTCAGTAAGAGAATGTAAATATTGTGGCCGCCAACACGGGTCATTGGAAATGTGCTACCGAAATCCTGAGTATAAGTCATACCTCAAGAACATGTCGGTCAGAAGAAGCAATAGGGATGCAGACTATAGAGACAGTCTGAAATGCTGGCTGTGTAGAAGCTATGGCCATCTGGCAAGGACGTGTAGTCTGAGAAAACTGAATGAAGACACCAACATGGCATACGCCATGTCCAGTAGCGACGAGGACGAACAACAAGACACGAATGCAACACACATATATGACATTCAGGGCGACATGACTGACAACAAAGTGTATATGCAGGAAGCCAACTCTGCATACATAACAAACGGAAATCTAGACGTTCGACGAGCGTTAGTGAATGATTTTGCAGTGAAAATGGTTAGAGACATAGAGACACAGGGACTACAAGTGTGGGGGTAGACAGGAAGATGGTAAGAGACGAAGACTATACAGACGACAGAGTGACGTGCATAACATTTGGCGGGGCGTTAGAGCGGTATAGAGTAGCTTGGACAGACATTGACTGTCCTTACTACAAGGGGCAAAAAAAAAGCGGCGGTGTTACCACATCCCACAACAGAGCTAATATTGGGCAACATCCCAGAGGTCAAAGAGTGCACACCCCAGGACATAAACAAATGGTAAAAAGAGAACTTAGAAATAGCAGATTGCAATGCGGCATGGACATTCCCAACAGAAGACATTAAAAATAAAGTAGAGGATGACCCATCAGACACAGGAACAGACATTTACCAGACAGACGAAGAATACAGAAGATATCAAGGACAAACAAGGGACCCTAGTATAGGGACAGTACAGGGAACGTGTCCCGACGATAACGACACAATCATGGACGACAGGCAGGGACTAGTTGATAATTGCGAAGAACTAAGCCAGTTGACACAGCAAGAACTGACGTGGGATACATTAAATTTTAGGTCAAACCTAACAGAGTACGAAAAGGATAAAGTAGCCTTTTTTTTGAAAACTTTAGAGTGGATTGCTCACAATTCAACGACAGCACAGCAACGGTGAAACAATGGTTTATGCCATACTTGACTCACACATGTGCTAACATGTTAGAAAAACAAATGATACAACAAGCATGTTCAGCACTAGAGAGTAGGTCAGTATCTGGGTATAGGTTACAGGACGAAGAGGTCGGATACAAGAAGAAAAACACTCAAGAAGAAAGGTCAAAAGAGAAGGTGAAGATAAAACAAACAGATGGTACAGACGACACAGAATCTGGTTGGGAGAATGAAATTCCCCAAAAGAGGCCACAGGTGCGGTACACTGACACAGACGCTCTGTTAGCAAAATGGCAACAAGACGAAATTCCAAAAAGATCAAATCAATAAACGAACACGAGACATCAAAATAAGGAATTGGAATAGGTATTGGAAAAGTATAGGTCTAACAGATGAGGAAAGGAAAGAGAAGACAAAAGACATAGATAAGTTCAAGCCAATAACAACATATCTTACACAAGAAGACACAAAGCATTGTACAATACTACATGTTAAGGAGACATCACATGTTCCAACATGAAACTCTTATTGTGTGATATGTATATTGTAGATATTGTATAGATTGGATAAAGGCTTTATGTATGTGATTAGTATATATATACTTGTTGTGGTAGAATGAATGCATTGATAAGTATAAGGTAGATTGAAATGACATGATGTTATGGTAGAGTCATCAGAGAAAAAAAAATAAACATTAAAGATGTGAAATAGTGGGGTTAAAATATATACATGAAGTCTGTGAATGCTAACAATAAGATGGCCTAAGAAACGTTACACCGACTATATCACAAAATGATCTGGTCAGATTAGGGACAGAATCCCGATAGTACAATTGGGCATACGTGTCATGGAACGGCTGAGAATTCACCTAGCAATACTCCCACAAGTCCAATTCCCCTTTTTCAGTATGTCTAGCTCTAGTCGAAGGGATACAACCGAGGTATTAATGTAACCCACGCAAGGGCGGTTGGTGGCCCTTGACTTCTAGACTATTCTGGTGAGTGATGCGAAACCCAACCGGGTCAGCTAACGCATGCGCAATAACCTTCTCAGAACAAAGACCGGCTCAGTTGAGATCCGGCATTGCTAACAAGACGGTGTGGTTGGACGACTGTGTGAATTCGTAAATGGGAAAGAGGAAGCCAGTGTCTTGCTGTTTATCAAAGAAAACCGACAGAACGTCCAGGGTTGGGACGGGAGCTCCTCAATTCTGAATACACAGTTTGTCGTAAGGTACGTGAAACATAATTAGATAAATAATGTGTGTCACTACCGCGTTGAACCGAAGCTGTTCGACCGCATGTATAGCCCGGCGTACAAAGGTCAGTCAGGGGTGAACCTGTGGGCTTGTGTTTTCACTTAACACTGCAGTCTAATTGAACACGATGGATTGTAGGCCTGTTTTTGCGTTACAATTGTACAAGTACGTGAATGCGTGTTATTGCCGCTACAAGTAGTTATAGACATTTAGGACAGGCCCAATAGTGTTAGTTGTCCGAGTTCACTCCTGGGCGGCCTTAGAACTCTAACGTCGTCGACACAAACGGAAGTTGGCGAAGGCGTTGTAGAACATAGGTCGAGTGAGGTATCAGGGAACTCGGCCGAACTAGACGAAACCCATGCGATGATCGCCGGACGTGTCGAAGGTCATTCGAAGGACATTGCGGGGGTCTAAGTTCGAATTCTTTGGTGTGGCGACCACTGGCTTTGATGAGCTTGCCTCTTACTATTTAGGTTATTGGTTGCCGTGACGGAACACCATCTTGATATACAGTTGGTTCCCGAGAGGTTGACACTGGAGAAACTGGGGAATGTGACAGAGCTGGTCACAACCAGCTGAACACCGTTCCAACTGCTCTGACCCTAACTAGGGGAGGAGGGAACGGGATGTGGACTTCCGCTACAGGGGGATTTCCCTGTATAATCTATTACATTCCTGGATCAGAGCTAGAGCTCCAGGAGACCTGGTGTATAGTAGGTAATCCTAAAATCGAACCAGGGAGAGGGGCTACCTCCGAGGGAGGGGAATTCGGTGGTCACCGGCTCTCCTTCAGAGCCATTCTGTCTCTAGGTACCTTTAACCTACTAACCTGGTATATTGTGTCCTTAGAAGCTTTTTTTAGGACAGAAGGATTTCGCCGACACCATGACCAGATACAGAGCCCTACCTTGGTCGAGTTCGAGACGGAGGACGGTTCAGCCAGCACTTGTTAGGACCCAGACCTAGTTCAGTTTGGCAGTGGATCCTGGTCTGTGAGGCTGCCGGCCGGGTCATGGCGACACCGGCCTATGCTGAGTACACATAGGTAACGTGTACCTCTGGGGTAAGTCTGTGTCACGATATTCACACATGGTGTTATCTTTGGCAGGTTCTACTTTCTGAGAGACGTACGTGACGGGACCAGAGGAAGATGACTTGGTGAAGGCTGCTAAATGGCTGGCTTACCTATGTGACGTGAAGTGAGGCTTCTACACCACACCACGTGCCGGGAAGTCACTGCGCCACAGTCCAGTCCCGTCTTACCCGCTAAATGATATTCAGTCAGTCCACCAAGTATTATGAGGGCTACACACGGGCGAGTATCGTGTCCTCTTGTCTGTGAACATTTTTGACAGTGTGACCCACTAGCCAAACGGGTCGAGAGGAACTACCTTACCCTGTATTTCAGAATGGCCTGCTGTTCCGGGAAGAGTTTACCCGTTCATACTAGGAACATTGGTGACCTTCATTACAGTGTCACGAGCTACGAGTACTGACTTTGAGTGACAGAGTCAACTTGAACTGTGCCAACTTTCTGTGCTGATAGGCCCAGTTATACCCATCCTGATCCCAGTAGAGACCACCATCTGGTTCCAGAACTTTGACATTGTTACATTGTGTTAAATGTTAGGGTGGATTCTTAGGACTGTTGTCTAGCACCGGCCTTACCAGTGAAGCTTGAAGGACAGGCCTTCAGAACTTCTGCAGGGATGTTAGTCCAGAGTCATCACGTACCACCGCAACTTGGAGTCACCACATTGACGTGCTAGTCAGTCCAATTGAGACTACACCTCGGCAGAGACATTCCACGCTACGTGTGCAGATGAGTGACCTCTTTAACCTTGTGGTATCGTACCAAGTGTACAGTGATGAGTGAGACGGCCTGAGACTAATCCAGATAGCCATTTCTTCTATCGCCTGGCGGTGGCCAGGATTCTCTCATGAACACTTCCCTTGTACATTATATCATATAGTACAGGATTCTCTCATGACCATTCCTCTTGTACATTATATCATATAGTCATTATGTGTAGACACCAGAGTCGTGTCATCTGTTCTGGATGAGAGGTGAAAAAGGTATTGTCCAGCGGTTGATAGTGAGAGAGACAGGAATCCAAGGGCTGGTGGGGTCTGTAGACTGAGATTTATTGTATTCCCAGAGTGCATCTATCCCGTTATTAAGATGTAATAGTATGCTTCCCTCACCCCAAGAAATACTACGACATTATTTGGGGGCTCGTCCGGGATATTGATGAGACAGCTCTGGTGATTATGGTTAGGACCTTTCATTCCTAGTGTCTCTATTCAGGTCTACATAGGTCTTTGGTCCTGTTTCTTCTCTTGACAAAGACAGATTGACTCGTGGTGTGTTGGGACGTCATATATAGATTAGATTGGTGAATTGCATATCTATATATTGCTTTATTTACCTAGCACTCACACTACTAACATATACTCTCTAAGTATGGCATCCACCAAATTAAATATGGATGAAGTGCGGGCAAGAGGCGAAGGAATGGGATTCACCGGCACTGCACTATTAGAGTATATCCAAGGGATTGAGAGAGACTTCCGTCAGGAAGAGAGAGAGAGAAAACAACAAGAAGCGGAGGATCGAAGGATGGCGTTTGAGTTGAAGAAGTTCGAAGCCGAACAAGAGGCTCAGAAGCGAGAGCATGAGTACCGCATGCGGGAACTCGAGCTCAGGGCACAATCAAGTAAGGATTCTGAGGGAGCAGTAGGAGGGTCTTCACTCCCTGGTTCACCTACCTTAGGTCGACATGGTTATTATGCCATGAAGTTTCCTCTACCGATTTTTGAGGAAGATAAGGAAAAGATCGACCAGTTCTTACAAAAGTTCGAGGCTATGTCTGTCGCCATGGGTCTCGATCGAGACAAGTGGTGTCTGAAACTGTCCCAGGGGTTGCGCGGAACCGCGTACGAGGTCTACTCGCGTTTACCGGCGGGTCACGAGAATAATTATGCCGAACTGAAGGCAGCGTTGTTGAAACGGTTCGAGATGACGTCGCATACTTACCACAAGAAGTTTCGAGAAGCGAAACGAGAGCCGAGTGAGTTATTTGCTGCGTACGCCGAGCGTCTTAGATCCTACCTCCATAAATGGATGGACTTAGCTCAGTTCGCACACGATTACGACAGTCTCGAAGAACTGATGATCGTCGACCAGATGCGGAAGCATATGTCGAAACCGCTCAAAGAGTTCTTGGGAGAACAAGGGGCGGAAAGATTAGAGGTAGTAGCCAAGATGGCCGAACGATTCGTCGAGGTGCATGGTGAAGGTGGGGAAACCCATCCCTCCATGGGTAAAAGTCAGGACAAGACTGACAGAAAGAAACTGAAAACCGCTCATGCCAAGAATGTAGAACCTTATGAAAAATCCTCTGACCAGAGTCCAGAGAAGTCGAAAGATGGGAGCAAGAAGCCACATAACTCTCCACCGAAACGGAAATGGAGTGAGAAGTGGTGTTCGATTTGCCAGTCACCCTCGCACAATACACGGGACTGCAGATCGAAGGCTAAGAGCTCACACTTCGCGGCCTGCCTAGTGGCTCCAAAGGCTGTTGCCACCGAAAAGGTCGAGGTCGGCGAAGAGACTCTGGATCAAGAGAGGCCACCTGTGGTCGAACTGATAGAAGTCAACGGCCAGCAGGTTGAGTGTCTCTATGACACTGGCCTAGACGGGGAAGCCGTCATTGCCGCCAGTCTAGTGAGACCAGACCAACTCACTGGGGAAAGCATCGAGATACAGCCGGCTATGAAGAGTGCAGTGGCCATGACGTTACCAATCGCTAACGTAGAGATTAGGTCGAGATACGTCACGGGCATCATCCCAGCCGCGGTATTACTCGATCCCCTATATCCCGTGATTCTGGGGAGTAAATATGTATTTCTAGGGGTGCCGAAGAAGCCAATCCACCTAGGCGACATACATACCTGCGCCCACACGGGGAAAGACGAGGCAAACACAACCAGCTCGAAAACCCAGCTAGGGGGTTTGCGCACGGCCCAGAGCGAAGACGCGACCCTACGTCCGTGCTACAAGAAGCTGCAGAAAAGTGCTGACCCACCGCAACGGGACCAGTACTATCTGAAGAACCGGCTGCTCTACCGGAGAGCCGGAAGGGGAGAGAAACTGCACGGGCAGTTGGTGGTTCCGACGGACTACCGTCTCCCAATTCTTCAGAGGGGACACACCATATCGGGTAGTAACCTATCCGGGAATGGACATATGGGTGTCAGAGCGACGCTGCAGCGAATTTCCGGTCATTATTACTGGCCACGAATGACGGGCGATGTACGCCGGTTAGTACGGTCATGCCCAGATTGCCAGAAGGCTACACCCACAAATCGGACTAAGACTAGATTAGGTCTTAAGGTGGGAGATAGAGTATTATTGTGGGGTCCAAGCAGGACCAATATGCTCGACGTAGGATGGCAAGGACCTTATCCCGTGGTCAGGGTAGTGTCCAAGACCAACTACGAGATCCGGATCGGGGGAATTTTGAGAATTTTCCATACAAATCTCCTGCGGAAAACCGAGGAGAGATCCGGTGACAAATCTCTGCACCTGTCGGTGATGTCAGTCACTAGTAACCCAGTTCGGAAGGGGTGGGTAACGTCGGATGCGGCGCGAGATACCCTGGACTTCGACCGACGATCGACGGACTGGCCCCGCTATCGAAAGAGATGGCCAGGGAAACCCGAGTCCAGAGGGTTCTGTGAAGACTATACCGTCCATCGAGGACGATACCGCAAATCCCGAGACATGTTTGTAGGGAGACATAGCGGTAGTGACGACACTGGTACCGCCGGGAAGGGAAGATCCGTCGGTATTGCACCCCGTTGCGTACGCGAGTCGGATGGTCGTCCGGCCGAACGTAAGGACTCGACGGGCAAGCGCGGTTGTCGATCACTGATATGAGACGGGCTGTCCAAGTACTGCCCAAATTGATGGGGAGGTTGTACCTTTGAGGACCCAAGCAGACCATCAACCACAGATGGGCTTGGCCACCTCCCATAAGCTCAACGCGCGCTTGAGGCGTTGGTCGTTGTTGCTTCAGCCCTACCCCTTTACGGTGGAATACATTCCCGGTAAGGAGAATGTTGGGGTTGACTTTCTGTCTAGGCATCCAGTCCCAGAGGCAGAGGACGAGTTTGCTAGGAGTGAATATCCAGCAGGAGACAGTCGACGCGGTCAACTCTCTTAAGAGGGGGCCTATGTCATGGAACGGCTGAGAATTCACCTAGCAATACTCCCACAAGTCCAATTCCCCTTTTTCAGTATGTCTAGCTCTAGTCGAAGGGATACAACCGAGGTATTAATGTAACCCACGCAAGGGCGGTTGGTGGCCCTTGACTTCTAGACTATTCTGGTGAGTGATGCGAAACCCAACCGGGTCAGCTAACGCATGCGCAATAACCTTCTCAGAACAAAGACCGGCTCAGTTGAGATCCGGCATTGCTAACAAGACGGTGTGGTTGGACGACTGTGTGAATTCGTAAATGGGAAAGAGGAAGCCAGTGTCTTGCTGTTTATCAAAGAAAACCGACAGAACGTCCAGGGTTGGGACGGGAGCTCCTCAATTCTGAATACACAGTTTGTCGTAAGGTACGTGAAACATAATTAGATAAATAATGTGTGTCACTACCGCGTTGAACCGAAGCTGTTCGACCGCATGTATAGCCCGGCGTACAAAGGTCAGTCAGGGGTGAACCTGTGGGCTTGTGTTTTCACTTAACACTGCAGTCTAATTGAACACGATGGATTGTAGGCCTGTTTTTGCGTTACAATTGTACAAGTACGTGAATGCGTGTTATTGCCGCTACAAGTAGTTATAGACATTTAGGACAGGCCCAATAGTGTTAGTTGTCCGAGTTCACTCCTGGGCGGCCTTAGAACTCTAACGTCGTCGACACAAACGGAAGTTGGCGAAGGCGTTGTAGAACATAGGTCGAGTGAGGTATCAAGGAACTCGGCCGAACTAGACGAAACCCATGCGATGATCGCCGGACGTGTCGAAGGTCATTCGAAGGACATTGCGGGGGTCTAAGTTCGAATTCTTTGGTGTGGCGACCACTGGCTTTGATGAGCTTGCCTCTTACTATTTAGGTTATTGGTTGCCGTGACGGAACACCATCTTGATATACAGTTGGTTCCCGAGAGGTTGACACTGGAGAAACTGGGGAATGTGACAGAGCTGGTCACAACCAGCTGAACACCGTTCCAACTGCTCTGACCCTAACTAGGGGAGGAGGGAACGGGATGTGGACTTCCGCTACAGGGGGATTTCCCTGTATAATCTATTACATTCCTGGATCAGAGCTAGAGCTCCAGGAGACCTGGTGTATAGTAGGTAATCCTAAAATCGAACCAGGGAGAGGGGCTACCTCCGAGGGAGGGGAATTCGGTGGTCACCGGCTCTCCTTCAGAGCCATTCTGTCTCTAGGTACCTTTAACCTACTAACCTGGTATATTGTGTCCTTAGAAGCTTTTTTTAGGACAGAAGGATTTCGCCGACACCATGACCAGATACAGAGCCCTACCTTGGTCGAGTTCGAGACGGAGGACGGTTCAGCCAGCACTTGTTAGGACCCAGACCTAGTTCAGTTTGGCAGTGGATCCTGGTCTGTGAGGCTGCCGGCCGGGTCATGGCGACACCGGCCTATGCTGAGTACACATAGGTAACGTGTACCTCTGGGGTAAGTCTGTGTCACGATATTCACACATGGTGTTATCTTTGGCAGGTTCTACTTTCTGAGAGACGTACGTGACGGGACCAGAGGAAGATGACTTGGTGAAGGCTGCTAAATGGCTGGCTTACCTATGTGACGTGAAGTGAGGCTTCTACACCACACCACGTGCCGGGAAGTCACTGCGCCACAGTCCAGTCCCGTCTTACCCGCTAAATGATATTCAGTCAGTCCACCAAGTATTATGAGGGCTACACACGGGCGAGTATCGTGTCCTCTTGTCTGTGAACATTTTTGACAGTGTGACCCACTAGCCAAACGGGTCGAGAGGAACTACCTTACCCTGTATTTCAGAATGGCCTGCTGTTCCGGGAAGAGTTTACCCGTTCATACTAGGAACATTGGTGACCTTCATTACAGTGTCACGAGCTACGAGTACTGACTTTGAGTGACAGAGTCAACTTGAACTGTGCCAACTTTCTGTGCTGATAGGCCCAGTTATACCCATCCTGATCCCAGTAGAGACCACCATCTGGTTCCAGAACTTTGACATTGTTACATTGTGTTAAATGTTAGGGTGGATTCTTAGGACTGTTGTCTAGCACCGGCCTTACCAGTGAAGCTTGAAGGACAGGCCTTCAGAACTTCTGCAGGGATGTTAGTCCAGAGTCATCACGTACCACCGCAACTTGGAGTCACCACATTGACGTGCTAGTCAGTCCAATTGAGACTACACCTCGGCAGAGACATTCCACGCTACGTGTGCAGATGAGTGACCTCTTTAACCTTGTGGTATCGTACCAAGTGTACAGTGATGAGTGAGACGGCCTGAGACTAATCCAGATAGCCATTTCTTCTATCGCCTGGCGGTGGCCAGGATTCTCTCATGAACACTTCCCTTGTACATTATATCATATAGTACAGGATTCTCTCATGACCATTCCTCTTGTACATTATATCATATAGTCATTATGTGTAGACACCAGAGTCGTGTCATCTGTTCTGGATGAGAGGTGAAAAAGGTATTGTCCAGCGGTTGATAGTGAGAGAGACAGGAATCCAAGGGCTGGTGGGGTCTGTAGACTGAGATTTATTGTATTCCCAGAGTGCATCTATCCCGTTATTAAGATGTAATAGTATGCTTCCCTCACCCCAAGAAATACTACGACAATACGGTAAAACTATCATCTAGGAAACCATGCGTTCATACAAGGTTGTGGTACTGACCATGATAACATGTCAATGTAGGAAATTGGATATGATTGTGGTAATATGATATGCAATTGTGAATGTAAATATGCATATGTATGTATGGATATATATATACACCCAAGGCTGTTATTAATTTCAGATAAGTAAGAGGTATAAATGACTGAGCAGAAGAGATAGTGTCGAAGATACCTCAAAGATGTTACCTCACTAGCTGACTGAAGAGGCTGAGACAGACAGACGCAAGTGAAGATTGAGAATCTGATTGGTAGAAGATACAGCAAGCGAAGACAGATACCAGCCAGAACCAATAAAGGGAGTAATAGTTAATACCATTCACATTCATTCAATAAACAAAACTCATAATACACATAGATAGAGATAAATATCATTTTAATGGCTTTAAGTACATACATAGACATCAGTACATTCTTATCATCATGCCTTGTATATTTGTAATCAGTATGCATGTAATTGTAACAATAATTGTAACATTATTGATTGTACTAGTACCTGATTGTAACACAGGACGTGTAAGATGAGATGTTGGTAGAATCGACATCTGCGAAAGCAGGAAGGTTGACAGTGGGTCTAAAACCACGATACATCACAGATGACATACACAACATAAAAGAAAAAGAAGAAGTTAACTGAGACACTACTTCCAGTGATACATATTGATGTCACAGAGTTGATAATCAGGAGCGAGTGAAAGGTAGAATAGTGCTTGCAATATTACATGTGAGTCCAATTTTATATACTATTCAGGTTTTATTACAATATTATATATTGGAGAGACAGACATGTACAATTGGTAGGAGAAACTTATGTGATTGTGGTAACATGTACATAACATAAGAATATGAGGAGTGACAGTGAAGTGAGAGAAAGGGCATGAGAAGACTGAGAGTAGGAAAGGAAAGGAATTTGTGCGAATGAGAATCAATTTGAACACAACCGGGATACTTGCACACCGGGATACAGGAAGCGTACAGGCATAGACGGAACATTTGAGGTTCTAGTATGTGTGTTGTATGACAGAGTACATAAAAAATATAATAAAAAAATTAAACACTATTTAAAAAAAAAAAAAAAAAAAAAAAAAAAAAAAAAAAACAGAGAGAAAGACAAACGATGAAAGGATGAAGAGAGGGAATGAGAGAGAGAGAGAGAGAGAGAGAGAGAGAGAGAGAGAGAGAGAGAGAGAGAGAGAGAGAGAGAGAGAGAGAGAGAGAACAGAGTGCAAGTGAAATTGAAGGAAAGGATACAAGGATAGTGGAGTAGGATTATTAGTAGTACCATTGATAATAGTACCAAGTGATAGTACGGTGTACATATAATATGTTAACAGGTAGTACTTTGGCAAGGTAGTAGATGTATATAAAGGTATATAATGGTCATGGTATTAGGAACACTACAAGGAAAAAGTTAGTAGCAAGAACACCAGGGATAAACAGAAGGCAAATGAAGGGAATAGATAGTCATAGAGCACAAGTAACTAATGGCAGCCGACCACGCACACGCGTTGACAAGACAAATACATGAGTCATAGGTACCCGCACCAAAGAGACCCACAGTCGTAGCATAGAATACTCAGGAGCAAGATAGAACTTAAACAAAATATGGGTGAAATTGATATGTCTGCAATACACACGTTCCTGCACCCAGGGCCTAAGGGCTGGGGGGGGGTGTCAGTTGCTTATACCGAGGTATAAATGAGGAACCTTATGGGAATGTCCGGGGTGGGACATTGGGACTCATAGTAGGTTGGTCCTCAACTTGCCGAACACAAAGGGGGTTGATGCCACACGAGGTCTATTTGGGAATAGACGGATATTCGTGTCCGACATTATAATTTGTGTGAAGGTATGGCAAAATATCAACGTAACACAGAGGGAAGTTAAAGGGAACTGAGAAGCAAGCTCAAAGGCATGAGGCAGTAGACAGATATGTGCGACCAGGGGACAGGCATGTGCGACCAAGTTGACTCATGTCAAGTGTAGAGATAAGGAAGAACCCAAAAATGTAGAACATTTTTGAAATTGCGGGGGGATTATGCCATGAGTCAGATTACTTAAGACCTGAGTAACAGCAACAGAGATTGTTGAGACATTAAGAGTGATAAATAATCACGGAGAGTTATAAGGAAAAGACACCGGTAACGGGCTAAAGATAGTAGCCAATCGAGCGGCAGGACGGAGGGCACGTGATGTGGTTTTGAACACAGTGGGCGGACAGTGGAGAAGGCAGTTGGTCCGGAAAACACAGCCAGGTTCACATCGTGGAAATTCAAGAACAGCTGTATCATATGAAGATGTAGACAGTGTTTCAAAGGTGAAGAGGAAAGCCTACGAGTAAGTCGGCATGGACAACGTTAGAGTGTTGTAGAATCTGTGTTACCGCGAGAGCGACGACCGGTACACATCAGGCTTGTAAACACACGGCAGTGCAGAAAACTGGGGGAGCCGTGTCGCTCGCTGAATTGAGGGCCCGGTAATGACGCAGTACAAACAGTAAGTTGATGAATTGTTCTAATGTATTATGAATTAATGGTGCTATGAATAAAGTTATTTATTCGTTCGGTCGGCTTGTGGAACTGCTATTCTTTGTGCTATTGGACGTGTTAATTCTTAAGTTGTCAGGGTGCATACAACATAACCCCTAGTAACACTCTGGCAGTTAGTTAGTTAGTTACGTAGTTAGTTAGTTATTTAGATAGTTAGTTCGTTAGTTCGTTCGTTTGTTCGTTAGTTAGTTAGTTAGGTAGGTAGTTAGTTAGTTAGTTAGGTAGGTATGTAGTTAGGTAGGTAGTTAGTTAGTTAGTTAGGTAGATAGGTAGGTAGTTAGTTACTTAGTTAGTTAATTACGTAGGTATGTAGGTAGGTAGGTAGGTAGGTAGTTAGTTAGGTAGTTAGTTAGTTAGTTAGTTAGGTAGTTCGTTAGTTCGTTCGTTAGTTAGTTAGGTAGGTAGTTAGTTAGTTAGTTAGTTAGGTAGGTATGTAGTTAGGTAGGTAGTTAGTTAGTTAGTTAGTTAGGTAGGTATGTAGTTAGGTAGGTAGTTAGTTAGTTAGTTAGTTAGTTAGGTAGGTATGTAGTTAGGTAGGTAGTTAGTTAGTTAGTTAGTTAGTCGACAGATCATCCTCATTGCACATCGAACCATGTGTCCTTAGTTCTCGGATCCCCTCCTCAGTAAAGCCCGCAGCGTGTAGCGACTGACGACACCAGTTGAAGCAAAGGCAGCAGAGAAGAAGGAACAGTCTGATGCGCCAAAAGATGACAGAAGCTTATTTTAAACAGATTAAGTGTGAAACAAAAAGTATGTTTGGACCAAACAAAACAAAAATAAATGGCGGAAAATGGAAAGTAGGGGTGTGTGACAGTTATGACTTAACAGTTGTTAATTTGGTAGCAGTCTTGTATTATATAAAACTAAGGAAGGTGGCAAAGGGAAAACTACTGTATATAAGCTCATTACAGAAACAGGAAGCATCTTAAGACGATTAATCAACTCATGGCAATTAATCATTAAAACATTGGCCCTCATAGAATATGGGATAATGCTGAGTTAGAAATATGTTGTTATCGCTGTCGCGATCTGCAACAATTTTTGGATGTTACTGCAGTAAAGGGCAACTGCGGTTCCTTTAAGTGTTGTAACCAGCTTCTAAAGTCAGGGGGAGCAAGGGATGACTTCACCGAACAGGCGAACTAGGCGCTATTTTCGATAATAGGGTAAAAGTACAACGGTAGATCCACTTGCACATCCCATTCTCCCCCCCCCCCCTCTCACAAGCTACGCCTCTGATAGAGATCTGTGGAGAGATGTGGACGCCTATATGATGAGTATTGGGGGGTGTTTCATGGCTGCACTGCACGCCACATCAAATGTGTCCTCATAAAGGCGATTTGTTAAAGGTACTTCATTGTTAGGAGTCCTTCGGAGTCCCTCTATAGTGTGTTGTGTCCAGGATGGTTGGTCAGTTGTCTTACCATATCACTATGTGCCTTGGTGACAGAATAAGAGAAAACAACCATCAGTCGCATGGGTGGATGGATGGCTTTGAGACGAGAGGCAGGGTATTGTCACCGCCTGACTGGGCAAAGAATACCATGGACAGACAGAAAAACCAACGAGCACGTCCTACAAGAGGCAAATGAAAACCGTAAATTGGTTAGAGAAATTAGACGTAGATAATCAAACACTTTTTGGGCATGTTATGAGAAGAAATAAAGTAGGGAACTTAGTGACAACTGGCAAGATGGAGGGGAAAAGAACAAGCGGAAGGCAGAGGAGTAAATATCTGGATGGCTTGACCATATGGCATGGTCGGGACAAGAACTTAAGAGTTTATCCCCGACTCTGGTGATCTTGTGAGATGGCGAAACGTGACAGCTGACGCATGTCGACATAGCACATGATGATGATGATGGTTGGACCCACGTGATTAGCACCATTATGTATTCATTTCATTCACGACGTCATAATGAAGTGAGTTACGTTGCACTCTTTCGTTAAGACGGTGTCTCAGGACATCCAATTTCTACAAGCAATGTTTCAGGTGTGCTTCCACGGCCTTCGACTGTCCATAGACTACGCACAGTAGATGTGGTTCCTGGGACAGACAAATGGTGGGCAATGATCGAACTCAAAATGATAGTTAAAATCATACAAGAGACAACATTGCAGTTATATACATATTTCAAGCGAACGAAAGATGATGAAGAAAAAGAAGAAGAAGAAGAAGAAGAAGAAGAAGAAGAAGAAGAAGAAGAAGAAGAAGAAGAAGAAGAAGAAGAAGAAGAAGAAGAAGAAGAAGAAGAAGAAGAAACATTCTTTGATAAACACAGGAAATCATCGTGATGACTGTAAAGATGACCAGAGAGATGACTGGAAAGATCCCTAGGAGATGTGACAGATGTAGACCGAGAGAAATGATGCTGGATGGACTGAGGCGGTTATATAGCGGAACAACATCAGCAGAGCTGATCCAGAACGTCAAGAACCGAGATCTATGGAGAAACATGATCGCCTACGCCAGTTGGCATGGCACGTAATCATGATAGCCTACCTACAAAACACCAACTTTGTGTCCGTGGCGAAGTGGTCAAACCGTCTGCCTTGAGCTCCGAAGGTTGTTTGTTCGATTCAGGGTCTCGTCATTCGGTTTGCGAGTGCATTTTTTCGGAGACTCCTGAAGATCGTCGCTGGAGCTACGGAGTTCATGCTTTATGCGACGCTTTCCGCGCTGCGAAAAGAGACAGAACCATATGCGATAAAAACCCGGTGCAATGAAGTCGACCCTGTCGACTTTTAAGCGACATTTTTTTCCGTCTGGTTTCTACCCCTTGACCTGTCCGACATTGAAGACCCTACCTGTAGCTAAACTAGCGTCGGCATGGCTGTGGTGGCCATTGGAACACAAACCCCACCATCACTTCAAGATGGAAACACGAGAGAGGAGGTTCGGGGATGAAAATTGGGGATTTATTTCAGCGTGTCTACAGCACCTGGTACGTGCTGATCTCATTTTCTATAGACTAATTTACACAATTTGTGAAGATGAACATTATAACTGTCCTTAAATGAACATGTAAATAGTTTGTTAAACTAAACATTGTATCTTCTCTTAAATTAAACATTTGTGAAACTAAACATAAACTTTCCTAAAATCGGCCAGTAAATAATTTGTGAAACTAAACCTTACAGTTTTCGTTAGGAAAACCTGTAAAATATATTTTTTTTTTTACACTACACATTACAACTTTCCTAAAGCGTTAACAAACCTCTAAATTATTTCTGAAACTAAAAATTCCTAAACTAAACCAGCAAATAATTTCTGAAACTAAACAGTACAACTGTCCTAACGCAAACCTATCAAAAATATGCGATTGCTCTTCGTTAATAAACATTTTTAACAATATGAACAGAAACCAGGAAAAAAAAAAAGGAAGAAAGAACAGCGTGAGTAGCATATAAGTTGCCGCCAGCCGCGACCGCACACCGAGATACGACTGTAGGGCAGGCCCTAATTTCATCTGCGGCAGATTTGTCAGCATGAAATGTTCACATGAATGCAACTCTGAGGGACCCCAGCCCGTGCAGCCAATCGTGTAGCCGGATCTCTGAGGGGGGTTTGCCGCGACCCGTGTGAAAGAAAGCGATGAATTGGGTCGCCTGGCACACAACGGTACAAAGCGGTTGACTTCCCTGTAGGAGGGCGTGGCTTAGGCAAAATATCCCGTACTAAATTCACGCTGAGTTACCGGGCCGCGAAGCTTTGTGGTTGGTTATTGCTGTTAAGTTACCCTCGAAAGAGGATTTCGTGAAAGAAAAAAAAAAACTATAGTCAAAAGCTACAGGATTGTTTTCCTTAAGCGGGACACTGGCTGGAGGAATAAGAAAAGTGAGCAGCTAACTTTAGCCATGGTAAGGCTACTGTTTGTCTCGAGTTCCATTCTTCTCGGGGAAGTCGGTATTCATTGCAGGATCATAGGGCTCGCTTGTCGGCATGTGAGTGGGGATGTTTCATGCGATCGGGCCATTTCCAGTTCGTAAGTGTGCAAGAAATATCGCTGATTTCATAACTAGGCACCGCTGGACCAAAAAACAACAACAGCTAAGGAAATGTTTCTTTCTTGAAAATATAATGCAAAACGCCACTTCTCATGAGCGCCGTGTACAATGAAAACATGTCAAACCGCTTCGGTGAACTTGGCAGGCAAGGGGTTTTGATTCCGCTCCGGTGATACAACTTGAAATAGTTACTCTATCAACATCATGGAAAAGTGGAGTTGTCTGTTCACATAGATAACAATTGGGATTGAGTTATTGGTCGTATGTGACTGTAGTTTGTTTCTACGGTTTATTGTTTTTGATTCAATTTTCACTGGACTTTTATGGAACTAGCCGATCTGTGAGGTCAACATTGGCGATGATTTCTGTGCATCTGGTAGGTACACTGCATGGCAAAACATGCTATATGTGACTTTCTTTGAGAAGTTATTTAGTCCTGATTGAGTCGCACCTAAGATGCTTTGGGGTTGGGGTGTTAATGTACAGCCATGTACAAAATAGATCCATTTCCGTACAGCAATAATAGCAATTTACTAAACATAGTAGTAGCAGCAGTAATAGTAGTAGTAGTAGCAATAGTAGTAATAGCAGCAGTAGTAGCAGAAACAGTAATAGTATTAGCAGTCGCAGCAGTGCTAGTAGCAGCAACAGTAGTAGTAGCAGGAGTAATAATAGTAGTAGCCGTAGTAGCAGATGTAATAGTAGTAATAGTAGCAGCAGTAACAGCAGTAATAGTATTAGCAGTCACATCAGTGGTAGCAGTCTTAATAGTAGTAGTAGTAGCAGCAGAAACAGCAGCAGCAGTAACAGCAGCATAGTAATTGTAGTAGTAGTAGTAGTAGTAGTAGTGGTAGCAGGAGCAGCAGCAGTTGTTGTTGTAGTAGTGTTGGTGACAGTTTTTTTGCATGTTATTATTATTATTATTATTATTATTATTGCCAGATTATTATGTCAAAAACCATCTGCTATTTGACATGGACTGCGAGCTGGCAAGCTACCAACTGTTTTAGCATCATGCTCCTTAAACAGCATTGCAGATGGCGATATTACAGATAATGAAAAGTGAAGATGATAGTGATGAAAATAATGATGATGATAACAATCATAATAATGATAATAATAAAAAGCAACTTTATTACCAGCATCATCACTATACTTCTACTACTGCTGTTACTACTTCTGCTACAACAACTACTACTATTACTGCAGCTGCTGTTGCTACTTAAGCTGCTGCTGCTACTACTACCACCACTACTACTACTACTACTACTACTACTACTACTACTACTACTACTACTACTACTACTACTACTACTACTACTACTACTACTACTACTACTACTACTACTACTACTACTACTACTACTACTACTACTTCTTCTACTACTACCACTATTACTACTACTACTACTACTGCTACTACTACTACTACTACTACTACTACTACTACTACTACTACTACTACTACTACTACTACTACTTCTACTACTACTACTACTACTACTACTACTACTACTACTACTACTACTACTACTACTACTACTACTACTACTACTACTACTACTACTACTACTACATTGCTGCTGCGACTACTACTACAACAATAACTACTACTACTACTACTACTACTACTACTACTACTACTACTACTACTACTACTACTACTACTACTACTACTACTACTACTACTACTGCTGCTGCTGCTGCTGCTACTACTACTACTACTATTACAACAATACCAACAACAACAACAACAACAACAACTACTACTACTACTACTACTACTACTACTACTACTACTACTACTACTACTACTACTACTACTACTACTACTACTACTACTACTACTACTACTACTACTACTACTACTACTATTATTGTTACTAGTATTACGATTTCTACGATGACCATTAAAACTACGACTGTTGCTTCTATTACTACTATTTCTACTACAACTACATATATTACTAGTACCTCTTCTACCACCACCATCATCACCATCAATACCATTACAATTACTACTGCTGCTGCTGTTGCTACTACTGGTAACGCGCCCTCTTTTAACACGCTTAAAGGTGTTTCGAAGGGTGGTCTTTCACTAGCACGCTTGAAGGTGTGTCGAAGAGTCCTTCAGTAATACGCTTGAAAGTGTGTAGAAGGGTCCTTCATTAACACGCCTGCAGGTGTGTCGGAGGGTCCTTTATTAACAGCTTGAAGGTGTGTCGAAGAGTCCTTTACTAACACGTCTGAAGTTGTGTCGAAGAGTTCTTCACTAACACGTCTGAAGGTGTGTCGAAGGGTCCTTCACCGTGAAACAAATGGAGAAGAGAATTAGAGACGGCGACGAGGAAGACGTGGAGGATACGTTCACTGGTTAAATATACTAAACAAAATGTTCATTAATCGAATAAACTAAACAAAACGTTAATTGGTCGAATAGACTAGATAAAATGTTCTTTGGTCAAATAATCTAAACAATATGGTCATTGATCAAATAGAATCAACAAAGAGTTACTTTGTTAAATAGACTAAACAATATGTTCATTGGTCAAATAGGCTGAACGAAATGTTCTTTGATCGAATAGACTAAATAAAATGATCCCATCAATTCTTGTCTCACAGACTTGTCTCGACAATTCTTGTCCCATAGACTTATCACTAAATTGTGTCTTTTTAAATTAATTACATAGATTCTTGTTGCACGGACTGTTCACGTCAAGATTTGTGTCATTGATTGATCGCATAAATTCTTGTCTCACTGAAGAAACACACCAATTCTTGTCTCGTATGTTGTTCACATCAATTCCCCGTGAACTCATTACATCAATCCTTGTCACATAAACTGACCACACCAATCCGTGTCACATAAACTCATCACATTAACTCTTGTCACATAAACTGATCAGATAAATTCTTCTAAGAAACTGATCACATCAATCCGTGTCACATAAACTCAACACATTAAATCTTATCACACAAACTGATCGCATCAATCCTTGCCATATAAAGTGATTATATCAATCCTTGTCACAAAAACTTATTACATCAACCCTTGTCACAAAAACCTATTACATCAACCTTTGTCACAAAAACTGATTACATCAATCCCTGTCACAAAAAATTGATCACATCACTCCTTGCCATTTAAAGTGATTACATCAATCCTTTTCACAAAAACTGATCACATCAATCCTTGCCATTCAAAGTGATTATATCAATCATTGTCACAAAAACGTATTACATTAATCCTTGTCATATAAACTGATCACTTCAATTCTTGTCTCATAAACTGATCACACCAATCCTTGTTACATAAAGTGATAACATCAATCCTTGTCACATAAAATGATCACATCAACCCTTGTAACATGAACTGATCACATCAAACCTTGTCATCATAAAATGATAACACCAATACTTGTCACATAAAATGATAACACCAATACTTGTCACATAAAATGATCACATCAACCCTTGTCACACGAACTGATCACATCAAGCCTTGTCACATAAAATGATCACATCGATGCTTGTCACACACAAAAAAATGATCACATCAATCCTTGTCACATAAAATGATAACACCAATGCTTGTCACATAAAATGATCTCATCAACGCTTGTCACATAAAATAATCACATCAATGCTTGTCACATGAACTGATAATATCAATTCTTGTCTCAGAGACTCATCACACCAATTCTCGTCTGATCAATTCTTGTTTCACGGCCAGTCCTCAAGTGCATGCAGCTTTCATTGCACCCATGTGTACCAAATGGTCAAAGCGTGTACACTCAGATTGTGTTGATCGAGCAGCGACCTACACTCCGTGCGATTTACGATTTCCTACTGCGAAGATAAGAGTCACTGTCCCCTCCTTTAATATCGTAATAAGAATCTCAGCGCGGTGCACGAACACCAAGACACGTGAAAGAATCGTGAGTATATAGCGAAAACATACATACTATAAATATTGTGTTGATCGAGTAGCGACCTATATATAATTCGTGCTCTTTTCTATTTCCAACTGCCGAAGATTTGTATTTCTTTCTTTTGTGGTTTGGCGAATCTCCCTAGAGACTACGTTGACTCCTAAGTCCTAAGCGTCGACGTTTATGTCGTCTGAACCCCCATAAAGTGCTTCTGCCTGTCAGCGTGAGGTGGTGTACGGCTTTGCCTTGTCATCCTGTACCGCAGTACCTTCTCCGTGAGGGCTGTGTTGCACAACCCTCCTTTACTTCTCCAAACTAAGAGTAACTAGCGGGGAGTGCGTGATCGGTACTAAAACTTCACATCTGCGGGAAGGCATAATGAGGATGTATCCACGTAATGATTCAGCACAATACACGAAGACGAGGGAGGTGGGGTGGGGTAGAGGGCTGTGTGGTCTCGGGGGCATGGTGTCCGCCTCGAGTGCTGGAGGTCCCGGGTTCATGCCCCGGTGAGAACCGGGATTTTCTCACGTGGACTTCTAGTCTCTGGGTAGTGAGATCGGACGCCCCTGTGTATTGTTGCGCACGTAAAAAATCCCTTGGCAGTTGTACATCGAAACAGCGGAGCCTAACGGTGCTGCCGGGGTAAAATTTCGAGTTAAAAATCTACCCAAAGTATTTCAGGATCCTCGCCGTGGCTACGGAATTCGTGCACTGAGATGAGATTCTCCGGACTCAGGTTTGAGTTAGGAGTAGAACGGAGCACTTATGGATTACACCCGTGTACCGTGACGTTGATCCGTCGACTAAACTAAACTAAACTAAACTAAACTAAATTAAACTAAACTAAACAGGTCTTTGTGTCTATTATTGTTAACGGATTCCAATGCAATGTCCAGGGAAGGGGGTGGGCGTCAAGAGTCACACGATTTATATGGGGTTAGGCGGTCTTAGGGTGTCGTCTTGGATGTGTCCACCACACAGCTGTCCATATGTTCATCAACAGCTCTGTTCAACACACGGGCCACTCTGTTTAATACATTGCTACCCTGTTCAACACAGCTCTACCACCGTTTAACATATCGGCCACTCTATTCAACATATTGGCCACTCTGTTCAACATATCGGCCACTCTGTTTAACATATCGGCCACTCTGTTCAACATATCGGCCACTCTGTTCAACATATCGGCCACTCTGTTTAACATATCGGCCACTCTGTTCAACATATCGGCCACTCTGTTCAACACATCTCTGCCGCTTTTAACATATCGGCTACTCTGTTCAACACATCAGTTATATTATTCAATTCATCAATTATTCTTTTCAACACAGAAGTTATTCTATTTAACACATAAGTTATTTATTCAACATATAAGTTATTCTGTTCAACATATATTATCTATTCTATTCAACATAACGGTTATTCTATTCAACACATCTGTTATTCTATTCAACACATCTGTTATTCTATTCAACACATCTGTTATTCTATTCAACACATCTGTTATTCTATTCAACACATCAGTTGTTCTTATTCAACACACCAATTATTCTTGTCAACCCTTATATCCCAGCCAGTTGTTACTTTAACATCACAGATGTCTATGTCATTCAATCAATCACAGATGTCTATGCCAGTCAATCAATCACCTACCGTCTCCACAATGAATATCGACTATAACAGACCTATAACACTTTTTGACTTTCGTGTTCACAGTACACTCTTGACAGATCGTTATTCATTTATATTTAGATGTGACCTTCCCATGTGTATTGGTGTGTCACTTTTGTTTGCATGCTTTCTTCATTTCCCTCATGTAAGTGTGTGTGTGTGTGTGTGTGTGTGTGTGTGTGTGTGTGTGTTTTCCTTCAAAATTACATTCATCTTGCTCTATTGTATATTTCCCTAACTCTTTTTAACGTTACCACAAAAATAACTAACATATATCAATAATGTTGTTGTGATTTGCGTACGTCCCCCCTGAGTTTATAATTAATGTGTCGTTGTTGTTATTGTTGTTGTTTAAGATGAACATAACATGTGATTCATGAATGAAATAATGAATGTAAGTCGAGAGACAAGGCGGGCAGAATGTTAAACGTTGTGCTTGCCTACCTACCTATGAAAATATGAATAAAATTAGTGAAACTGCGGTAAAGCTATGGACATTTAAACAATGTAAAATAACACAAAATACAGCTTTTGTTTTGTTTTGTTTGTTCGCATATCCTTTACAAGACATCGTTGTCAACATCAGCATCTTTCAACTGATTGTCGATTTCTTGGCAAGATTACGCTCAGAAGTTTGCCATTGCTTTCTGAGCGACCGGCTCACATACTCCGTAAGCTACTGACGCGGAGAGAACCGCTACCGATTCTGGCGCACGTCACGTTGCTCACGAGAGTATACGGGATTACGGAGAAAGTCGTGTAACACCTAGACCAGAGAGACCAGCAATGCAGCTTTACAGAACAGAAATACGAAAAGTACTATTTTATTCATATTAACCTATGGAAACAACGTTATATCGATCGTTCATTACTTATTGCTTTCGTATGTTCGTTCTTTCGTTCGCTCGGTCGTTTGTTCGTTCTTTTATTCCTTTGTTCGTTCATTTGTTAGTTCGTTCATTCTTTTTTTTTGTTCACTCTTTATTTTCGTTCATCCCGTTTTCTAGTTCATCTCCCAACTGTCAGTTAATTCAAAGTTTCACTAAGGCGTCCGTATGTGTCTTTGTTTCCATGAAATGCAATCTATTCTTCCACACAGACATATGAATTGTTGGTGAGCCAAACAGGACACTGCGACAGCACATAAACACATTATAAGTATTGATTGGCATTCACAGAAGTAGAAGAAAAAAAGTGGAGACCAGAGGACACACTGGTGTGTTTCCCATCTGATATATATACATATAAGATCGACAATAAAAAATGAAGTTAAGGCAATTTATATATTTTGACATGTAGAATAAATAAAGTGATATATTTACCAGGAATAAATTGAAATTTTATGTAAAATCACAAACAAAGCTGACATTGAACGTAAACACACTGAAAAACATTTCCATTTGCTTAATGAGTAGCAAAATTTATGTCTCCGTAGAAATCTTTATAATTTCTGGATTTATCCCGCATCCCCACCTCCCTTCCCATTCTTCCTCGCCTTCTTGTGCCCTCTATATTCCCCGTTGAGGCATAAACCCTGAACCAAGTCACTCCAGGCCCTCCCATCTTTAGCTATCCCGTGCAGATTTGTCCATGCTCTCCCTTATCGTTCATTTCTGTTTGTACTTCTCTTCTCCGTGAGTACTTAGGTCTTCTCCGACTTCTCTTACACTGTGAGTTAAAGACTAAACTTTTATAGTGATACTATTCTAGGGTATTCTCAATGTATGGCCTCTCTCAGTGGCAGCGTCTTTTCTTCACCGCTGTGTTCATTAGTGCGACTAAGATATTTACGTTTATGTCTATTTCTTCTTCTTAGTTCCTATTTCTTCCTCTTCTTCATTCCTATTTCTTCTTCTTCGTTCCTAATCAGACGTGAAATTGAATCAATTGAAAGAAAATAGTAAACTTGAGCTTGTTGACATCTTAATAGAATTTATTTTCGAATTGAACGAGTTTAGACTAAAATGGTTCACTCTTTTTCTGTTGCTTTTCAAATGTACTTCTTTCGTTGGCTGTTCTTTAATTCCCAGCTTGGGTATCAATGCTTAATCAAAAGATAGTTGCATATCCTTTGTACAGGACGTCGCCATCAAACCCGCGACTGAAGAGTCGGGGAGTTGTGTAACTGCCTTCATTAACCCCTGTACTACAGACAACGAGGTAATCAATGTTAATGGAATGTACCAAGTGAATGACAACACTATGTATGTATATACTGTTCCAAAAAAAAAAAGAAAAAAAAAGAAACGCAACATTATTGCAGTTTCAATTGCAAACTTGTACCAACATTTTATTGACGATGCTGATTACTGCAGTCGGTTCTGGCGATGCCGGTCCGTAAGAACAGGACCTCTGTAGGGTCTTCTAGCCCAAAGACCAGCGTCGTGCAGCCGGTTCCTGACCGTTTGATATGAAATTCGACGAGCTCCTGGCATTGACTGGACTGTGGAGGACGCAGATACAAATCGATTCCTAAGGTAGCACAGCCGTATGAAGCGGTCTTCGGCAGCAGTTGTGATTCTGGGTCTTCCACTGCGCAGCCGGTTTGCCACTGAGCCAGTTTCTTGAAATCGCCTCCAAAGGCGACTAATAGTGCTTCTAACCACATTAAATTATCTGGCTATTGCACTTTGTAACTACCCAGTCTGTAAACGTCCAGTGGTGATGAGTCGTTGTTCTGTAGTGAGAGGAGCCATACTTGAACATTGAATTTTCAACTGACTTTATTCGAGGAGCATCAATCTTTTATAGTCATTCAATAATGTTGTCAGAGAGTTTTGTGTTCAATAAGTTTCACGGGATTATCATGAACCTGTCACGAGTTATTGTCAAAAATGTTATTTTGACCATGACCTCTTTTCTAACCTCACAAATGAAGACGTGAGTATAATTCAGGTAACCACGAGAAGTTAATGACCAGATGGACACAGCCGATAGGTTGAATGATGTCCAATCAGCAAATATCTTTTATAAAAGTAACACCAAATCATGTATGGTTAAATGACATCAATAACATCCAAAAGGAAGAGCATTATAGAAATGAATGTAAAGAGGCTACAAAAATAGTCAGACAGCAGAAGCGAGAATATATGAGTAATATAATCAAAGATATGGAAACTAATCACCAGAAAAATGAATCCAGAAAATTTTTTAAAGAACTGAAGTCAATGAAACGAGGGCACCAACAAAACACATATGGTTTAAAAGACAAAAATGGGAATATGATAAATACCAATGAGGAAATGTGCAACACATGGAAAGAATATTTTATTGAATTACTAAATTGTGAAGCTCCAAGTAACATTTTCCCACAGGAAGAGGTTCTAACATGCGAACCACAAATTGAAGAACCTACATTTGAAGAAATCCTATATGTAATCACACGACTTAAAAATAATAAGGCAACTGGGACTGATGGAATTGCTGCTGAATTTATAAAGGCAGGTGGCCATGCATTACATCTAAAGCTATACGAACTAATAATAAAAATCTGGAGGACAGAAGAATTACCCCATGACTGGAAAGAGTCATTATTGATACCTATCTTTAAGAAAGGAGGCAAGTTCCAATGTGGAAATTATAGAGGAATATCACTACTGTCCACAAGCTATAAGATACTATCCGCAGTATTACTAAATAGACTAAAACCATATTCAGAAGACATATTAGGTGACTACCAGGAGGTTTTAGACAAAACAGATCAACAATAGATCAGATATTTCTCTTACGACAAATAGCCGAGAAACATTGGGAATATAAAAGAGATCTCCATAAAATATTGCTTGGATAGCAAATCCATTACGTGGAAAGTCTGAATCAAAAGCCCACTGTGTGGGCTTCAAAAGAGGTGGAAAAGTGTCCTAGTGGCACGAAATTGAATATTGCTTGGATAGCAAATCCATTACATGGAAAGTCCGAATCGAAAGCTCACTGTGTGGATGTCACCTGCAGACTGCATACTTCTGGTTTCCGGAAGAACAGCCTATGGTGAACGGAAGGCCCAATATACGGAAGTGAGGCTAAGCAGCCATGTGCAGGACGTGACGATTCCTTGGGTGAGTCCAGTACCAGAGCGCTATGTATCGGCTCTGCAAGTATGGAAGCCTCCTTGGATGGCGGGGAATGCCCATGGTCTGCCCCTGCCTTCCCTTGAGGGCTGACCAGGATCTTTGGCTGTTCTATATGGGCCAGCTGGGATGGGGGATAACACCACAACAGTGAGAGTCAAACGTCCTAAGAAACCCCCGGGAAGGTTAACCCGGTCAACAAATGCCCGCAGAAGTCGGATGTGTCGGCCTAACGGCGCAAGAACGCAGCTCTGCTGTAAACAGGCACAACGCAATCACATCCGAAAAAAAAAAACTCCGGATGATCGCAGAAGAAGAAGAAGAAGAAGATCTCCATAACATTTTTGTGGATTTTAAAAAGGCTTATGATAGTGTCCATAGGAATAGTCTATGGAATGCTATGCAGAAATTTGGAATACCAAGGAAGTTAATCAACATGACCAGACTATGCATGGAAGATACTTATAATATAGTAACATATAAAGGCAGGAAATCAGACCCTTTCCAAATAACATCTGGCTTGAAACAGGGTGATGCACTATCGCCGCTACTCTTCAATCTGGCTCTAGAGAAAGTTGTAAGGAAGATAAAGGAGGAATGTGATATTGGAGGAACATCCAAGCTGCTTGGTTATGCAGATGATATAGATATTATAGGACAAAGTGAACAAAAGTCATTATAAATATTGACTCACTTAAAGGAAAAAGCCCAACAGATGGGGCTGGTTATCAACCAAGATAAGACAGAATATATGGTAATTTCAAGAGACGGAATGGCTAAAAACTCTGGCCACATACAAATAGATAATATGACCATTAAAAAAACGGAAACATACAAATACCTGGGTACAATCTTCAACTGCTCCAACATCATAAGGGAAGAAATACAAACTAGAATCAACTCTGGAAATAAGATATACTATGCACTACAACATCTACTAAAATCAAAGGCGCTTTCTCGTAACACCAAAATCACAATATACAAAACACTGATCAGACCAGTTGTGCTGTATGGCTCTGAAACCTGGAGTACAACGAAAGGAGACGAAGCCTTGTTACAAACCTTTGAGAACAAAATTTTAAGACGCATCTTTGGACCCATTAGGGATACACAAAGTGGAGAGTGGAAAAGAAGAAGTAACAAAGACATTTATGATCTGTTTAAGTCTCCGCTAATCACTGGTATCATGAAGGCTAATAGACTACAATGGCTGGGGCATATAGAAAGAATGGAAGATAATAGGGAAACAAAACTCGCTTACACTCAGGAAATAAATGACCGTAGACCCCGAGGTAGACCAAGAAGACGGTGGAGAGATAATACATGTACAGACCTACAAGCACTTGGAATCAACGACTGGCAAGAGAAGGTCCACCAGAGAGACGAATGGAGACGGATTGTATTTGCAGCAAAGAACCTCAATGGCTCGGAAAGCTGAAGAAGAAGAAGAAGAAGAAGAAGAAGAAGAAGAAGAACACCAAATATGTTGCGTTTCTTTTTTTTTTTCTTTTTTTTTTTGGTGTGTGAACAGTAAATACAATCTGCATTGCACACTTGTATCACTCATATTATAGTTATAGATATATTTCAGGCGAACGAAGGAAGAAGAAGAAGTATCACTCATGACAGTCATAGACACTTATGACAATCATTATCAAGCATTAATATCAAAACAAAATATTTCAATTATAACTACACGTTACAATCGTAAATGCACATTTTAATCATAACTGCACAGTAGAGTAATAACAGCACATTCGGGGAATAGCTGCACATTAGAGTAATAACTGCACATTAGAGTAATAACCATGTATCTCAATAATAACCGAATATAACAATCATAGGGGTATATTATCAATCATAATCACACAGCCCAATCATAACCTCACATTACAATCATAATTACACATTACAATCAATACCGTAAACTTCAGTGACAATCACAAGATGTGCGGAAAGATTCTAGGGACATTTGTTCAAAACTTACTAATAATAATAATAATAATAATAATAATAATAATAATAATAATAATATTGTTATTATTATTATTATAACAATATCACAATATGTGCCAGCAGAGCACATACTCCAAGACTGCCCAAAATACGACATATCTAGGCAAACCTTCTGGCCTAGAGCGACGACAGTGGAAGATAAACTCTATGGACCGCTGTGTGAATTAAAAGAGACAGTGAAGTTCATACAAAAGGCAACATTGCAGTTATAGACACATTTCAAGCGAGCGGAGGAATAAGAAGAAGAAGGATAGATGTGTCAATATTTCCCAGTCTGGGTACACATTCCCAGCAGTCACCAGCAGTGGAACAATGTGCCAGGCGAGGGTCTGACAGCTGCTGTACCACGGCTCCCTCAATAATTACAATTATCACCAAGTATAACAGATATTCAGCGTACACTTACTGCATTGCATGACCATAATCCAAATGACAATTATTTCATCGGGATGGATTCCAGTTGATAAATACAGCTGTATTAAATACCACAATGATGAATACTACAGTGATACATATCACAAAGATAAATGCCACCGTGATAAACACCATAATGATAAATATCACAGTGATAAATACCACAATGATAAATATTACAATAATAAATACCACCGTGATAAATTACATAGTAATAAACACCACAGTGATAAATATCACAATGATAAATACAGCTGTAATAAACCATACAGTGAATGCATGTAAATAACTTGGGTGATTAAAAAATACAATGTTAAAAAGTCACCAAGATAAATAACTATAATAAATAAACACATAATTCAATTAGTAAGTAAGTAAATAAAATAAATAAATAAATAAATAAATAAATAAATAAATAAAGTGTCAAAATTATCTGTCAACAAAAAGTCAGAATCAGCAAGTAAAAAATTGAGTGTTCACAAACTCCGAATGCCTGGGTTTCATAATCAACAAGTAAACAATTGAAAATATTCACAAACTCTGAATGCCTGGGTTTCATAATCAACAAGTAAACAATTGAAAATATTTACAAACTCCGAATGCCTGGGTTTCATAATCAACAAGTAAACAATTGAAAATATTCACAAACTCCGAATGCCTGGGTTTCATAATCAACAGCAGTTGGGACTCTTCATAAGAAGTCAGTAGTTCAGCATGGCCGAATGGATAATAACGCATGTTCTTAAACATCCGGTGTGCTGATGCCGCTGATGCCGAGATCCGGTTCAACCACCGGACTTTGGACTAGAATGTTGACCTATCACCCTTGACTTGAGGACGTAAATTACAAGTACCTCTGAAGTCGGAGTGGGTTCGCCTGATGTCGAGGGACACTGTTAATAGGGAAAGCTAATCCACACGCAAATTTCAGTCCAGCACAACTAGAAGTAGGTAGTGTGTATGGACTACTCTTGGGTTCAAAGTGAGCTAGCGAAAAATAAAAATTAAAAAAATTTAAAAAGTCAGACGCAAACTGGCCACAGTAAATCAGAGGTCCAGTAGGATAAAGAATCTGTAGCACAACACCAGCAAGTTAAAGTAAACAGTTTGAAACCGTTCATATGTGGTGTTGTGACTTCGGTCACAGGCATGGGGGAAAGTTAAGGCCGTGATGATGTGTATAAGGGCATATACCATGTACCACATCTCAAGCGCCAGACTGCTCTGTACTGGTTTTACTGAACTCCTGGTAAGACCTCTGGTCTAAATCGAATTGGCAGGTGATCTCGGAGTTGGTGACCCCTAGAGAGACAGTGATCAGAAAAATTTCTGACACAAATTAGCACACCATCAAATCAATGGGTAAATAATGTCCCTAGAATGTGCACCTTACTAAATTGACACAATCGTTAAAATTTCCGTCAAATTCAAATTGTACCAGATGATAGCTCAAATGTCCACCTATGTACCAGATGAAAGCTCAAATGTCCACCAATGTACTAGATGACAAGCTCAAATGTCCACCACACGTCAAATCCTACTCATGACAGCCCGGTTCAAACTTCCACGACGTGCAGTAAACGACTGAAAATCCTACTAAATGACAACTTGGTTCAAACGTCGACCGTGCAGTAAACAAAACACCGGTGATGCGAGGGAAAAAAAAAATCATTCTTCGAGTTCATATATCTCAAAACTGTAACAAAGATACTGAATAGAATATATGCTTGCTTGCTTGCTTGTGTTCGTTGGCTTGAGCTCCAACGCGAAGTCCTGTATGTCGGATGAAGGCATCCTGTTGTCCAACATCAGTGTGATGTCATACAGGACCTGAGTTTTGCGTGAATATCCGTTGCCCCATGTCTGGCTTATTGGTGTGCAGACTGGTGGTGCCTCGAAGTATAGGCAGACACTCTCCGACTTCGGAGGAAATAGAATATATGGTTTCAATTATAATCAGAAGGGAGGTTAAGCAGCGCTGTGCAGCACGTGACGATTCCTTAGGCCAGCCCAGTATCAGAGCGTCGTGTGTCGGCATGTGTCGACTTTATGGAAGCCTCCTTGGATGGCAGAGAGTGCCCATGGTTTACCCCTGCCTTCCCTTAAGGCATATCGGCTCTGTGGCGAATGGGTTTCAAACGCAATTCGTAATTCCGCATACTGGGTTCGAAAAATTGCTGCGGGCGATTTGGCAGCAGACCCCCTTGTGGCACAGAGTTTGGTTGGTTAGTTGGTTGATAGACTGGTAATTTACTTGATTGGTTAGTTGGTTGGTTGATTGATTGGTCAGTTACTTGATTGGTTAGTTGGGTTGGTTGGTTAGTTGGTTGATAGACTGGTCATTTACTTGATTGGTTAGTTGGTCGAACCCGCATTGAGGCGGAATTTAAAATTGACCTGGACTCCCAGGTAGGATCAGCCTAAAATAGGTCAGGGAAATGTCCTGGGAATTGAAGACTGTACACTTGACAACATGATCAATACACTTCACTGTATGCCCACTACACTTCACTATATGCCCAGTACACTTCACTATATGCCCACTACTTTTCACTATATGCCCAGTACACTTCACTATATGCCCAGTACATTTCACTATATGCCCACTACACTTCACTATATGCCCACTACACTTCACTATATGTCCAGTACACTTCACTATATGCCCACTACACTTCACTATACGTCCAGTACACTTCACTATACGCCCACTACACTTCACATTATGCAAAGTACACTTCACTATATGCCCACTACACTTCACTATATGCCCAGTACATTTCACTATATGCCCACTACACTTCACTATACGTCCAGTACTCTTCACTATATGCCTACTACACTTCACTATACGTCCAGTACACTTCACTATATGCCCACTACACTTCACTATACGTCCAGTACACTTCACTATATGCCCACTAAACTTCACTATACGTCCAGTACACTTCACTATATGCCCACTGCACTTCACATTATGCAAAGTTCACTATACGTCCAGTACACTTCACTATATGCCCACTACACTTCACATTATGCAAAGTACACTTCACTATATGCCCACTACACTTCACTATATGCCCATTACACTTCATTATATGCCCATTACACTTCACTATATGCCCACTACACTTCACTATATGCCCATTACACTTCACTATATGCCCATTACACTTCACTATACGTCCACTACACTTCACTATACGCCGACTACACTTCACTATATGCCCACTACACTTCACATTATGCAAAGTACACTTCACTATATGCCCACTACACTTCACTATATGCCCATTACACTTCATTATATGCCCATTACACTTCACTATATGCCCACTACACTTCACTATATGCCCATTACACTTCACTATATGCCCATTACACTTCACTATACGTCCACTACACTTCACTATACGCCGACTACACTTCACTATATGCCCACTACATTTCACTATATGCCCAGAACACTTCTCTATGTGCCCAGTACACTTCACTATATGCCCATTACGCTTCAGTATATGTCCATTACGCTTCACCATATGCCCAGTACACTTCACCATATGCCCAGTACACTTCACTATATGCCAAGTACACTTCACTATATGCCCGGTACACTTCAGTATATGCCCGGTACACTTCAGTATATGCCCGGTACACTTCACTATATGCCCAGTACACTTCACTATATGCCCAGTACTCTTCACTATATGCCCATTACACTTCACTATATGCCCATTACACTTCACTATATGCCCAGTACTCTTCACTATATGCCCAGTACTCTTCACTATATGCCCAGTACACTTCACTATATGCCCAGAACACTTCACCATATGCCCAGTACACTTCACCATATGCCCAGTACACTTCACCATATGCCCAGTACACTTCACCATATGCCCAGTACGCTTCACTATATCCCCATTTTTTTTTTAGCATATCCTTTTTACAGGACTTAGCTGTCAACACCAGCATCTTTCAGATGTATGTTGATCTCTTGGCAAGATTACGCTCAGTAGTTTGCCATTGATTTCTGAGCGGCCGGCTCACATACCCCGTATTACCGATGCGATTCGAACCACTGCTGATTTGAACCGTCATCACGTTACCTGACGAGAGTATACGAGATTACGGAGAAAAGTCATAACCTCTAAGCCACGAAGCCGGCTATATGCCCGGTACACTTTACTATATGCCCAGTACACTTCACTATATGCCCGGTACACTTTACTATATGCCCAGTACACTTCACTATATGCCCGGTACACTTCCAGACGTGGAGAAAGGTCCTTTACTTTAACTTGTAAACACAACTGATCTAACTACTCCAGCGGCAGTGGCAAGTGGTTAGACGCTCTCCTGCCGGCACGGGGGTTCAGGGTTCGATACGCTCCAGGCCGGATTAGAATGTTTAACATCTACCCAGTCTAAAATGGGTACCAGGAAATGTCCTGTGAAGTAAAGACGGCCGACACAATACTGACCGCATCAGCCACCCAATGCAGGTTGGTCTCTACAAATATGAGTCAAGCACTGTGTTTACAGTGCGCTTTATGGCGTGAGAAAGGGTACTTTACTGACTAGTTTCTATTATCTTACTAATGTCGAGTGTGTGGATCTAGACGTCGAGTTTAGCGGACAGCGAACATTCGTGACAGATGTGGCCGTTAGGGTTTGCGGATGTAGACATTTATAAATTACTTCGAGGTCGTTAAGTTCGCAGATGTAGACATTTATAAATTACTTCGAGGCTGTTAGGGTTTGCAGATGTAGACATTTATAAATTACTGTGAGGTAGTTGGGGTTTGCAGATGTAGACATTTATAAATGACCTCTTCTGACCAGTCCCGTTGTTGTTGTTGTTTATGCAGCCGAGGGGCTGCAAATTTGTGACGGAGATTAATGTGATTGTTTTCATGGCGGTATCTCCACCAATACAGAGTTGTACAATGTAAAGGAGTCCTATAGCAGACAGATCCAATGAGCTGTATAGTTTCAGGTCTTCATTTATTCTATTGCACGACATACAACATGAGGTAGTCATTTCTCCTGTGTGTGCTAGAAGTACTTTTTGTAATGGAACTTACATACTTGATTGGTTAGTTGGGTTGGTTGGTTAATTGGTTGATTGACTTGTTAATTACTTGATTGGTTAGTTGGTTGGTTTATTCATTGGTCGATTTCTTGATTGGTTGGGTTAGCTGGTTAGTTGGTTGATTGACTGGTCAGTTACTTGATTGGTTATTTGGTTGATTGATGAATTGGTCAGTTACTTGATTGGCTAGTTGGTTGATTGATTGGTCAGTTACTTCACTGGTTGTTGGTTGGTTGATTGGTTATATGCTTTGATTGATTGGTCTTTTACTTGATCGATTAGTTGGTTGGTTGGGTGATTGACTGGTCAGTTACTTGATAGGTTAGTTGGTCGATTGATTGATCAGTTCCGTGATTGGTTAGCTGGTTAGTTGGTTTGTTGGTTGATTGATAGGTTAGCTACATGACTGGTTAGTTGGTAGAAACCAGCGAAGTGCTCAAGACGGGAACTGCAAACCACATCAGCATGTCACGAGCCAGAACTGGCCGTACGGACTGTGTGGGCCCAAGCCCAGGCTGGCAATGTGTTCCTCCACGGGGTTCAGACCCAGGCTGGCAATGTGTTCCTCCACGGGGTTCAGGTTGGCAATGTGTTCCTCCACGGGGTTCAGGCCCAGGCTGGCAATGTGTTCCTCCACGGGGTTCAGACCCAGGCTGGCAATGTGTTCCTCCACGGGGTTCAGACCCAGGCTGGCAATGTGTTCCTCCACGGGGTTCAGACCCAGGCTGGCAATGTGTTCCTCCACGGGGTTCAGACCCAGGCTGACAATGTGTTCCTCCACGGGGTTCAGACCCAGGCTGGTAATGTGTTCCTCCACGGGGTTCAGGTTGGCAATGTGTTCCTCCACGGGGTTCACGCTGGCAATGTGTTCCTCCACGGGGTTCACGCTGGTAATGTGTTCCTCCACGGGGTTCACGCTGGCAATGTGTTCCTCCACGGGGTTCACACTGGCAATGTGTCCCTCCACTGGGTTCAGGCCCAGGCTGGCAATGTGTTCCTCCACGGGGTTCACGCTGGCAATGTGTTCCTCCACGGGGTTCACGCTGGCAATGTGTTCCTCCACGGGGTTCACGCTGGCAATGTGTTCCTCCACGGGGTTTAGACCGAGACTGGCAATGTGTTCCTCCACGGGGTTCACGCTGGCAATATGTTCCTCCACGGGGTTCACGCTGGCAATGTGTTCCTCCACGGGGTTCACGCTGGCAATGTGTTCCTCCACGGGGTTCAGACCCAGGCTGGCAATGTGTTCCTCCACGGGGTTCAGACCCAGGCTGGCAATGTGTTCCTCCACGGGGTTCAGACCCAGGCTGGCAATGTGTTTCTCCACGGGGTTCAGACCCAGGCTGGCAATGTGTTCCTCCACGGGGTTCAGACCCAGGCTGGCAATGTGTTCCTCCACGGAGTTCAGACCCAGGCTGGCAATGTGTTCCTCCACGGGGTTCAGGTTGGCAATGTGTTCCTCCACGGGGTTCAGGTTGGCAATGTGTTCTTCCACTGGGTTCAGACCCAGACTGGCAATGTGTTCCTCCACGGGGTTCACGCTGGCAATGTGTTCCTCCACGGGGTTCACGCTGGCAATGTGTTCCTCCACGTGGTTCACGCTGGCAATGTGTTCCTCCACGGGGTTCACACTGGCAATGTGTTCCTCCACTGGGTTCAGGCCCAGGCTGGCAATGTGTTCCTCCACGGGGTTCACGCTGGCAATGTGTTCCTCCACGGGGTTCACGCTGGCAATGTGTTCCTCCACGGGGTTCACGCTGGCAATGTGTTCCTCCATGGGGTTCAGACCGAGACTGGCAATGTGTTCCTCCACGGGGTTCACGCTGGCAATGTGTTCCTCCACGGGGTTCACGCTGGCAATGTGTTCCTCCACGGGGTTCACGCTGGTAATGTGTTCCTCCACGGGGTTCACACTGGCAATGTGTTCCTCCACGGGGTTCACGCTGGCAATGTGTTCCTCCACGGGGTTCACGCTGGCAATGTGTTCCTCCACGGGGTTCAGACCCAGGCTGGCAATGTGTTCCTTCACGGGGTTCAGACCCAGGCTGGCAATGTGTTTCTCCACGGGGTTCAGACCCTGGCTGGCAATGTGTTCCTCCACGGGGTTTAGGTTGGCAATGTGTTCCTCCACGGGGTTCACGCTGGCGATGTGTTCTTCCACTGGGTTCAGACCCAGACTGGCAATGTGTTCCTCCACGGGGTTTAGGTTGGCAATGTGTTCCTCCACGGGGTTCACGCTGGCAATGTGTTCCTCCACGGGGTTTAGGTTGGCAATGTGTTCCTCCACGGGGTTCACGCTGGCAATGTGTTCCTCCACGGGGTTCACGCTGGCAATGTGTTCCTCCACGGGGTTCACGCTGGCAATGTGTTCCTCCACGGGGTTCACCCTGGCAATGTGTTCCTCCACTGGGTTCAGGCCCAGGCTGGCAATGTGTTCCTCCACGGGGTTCACGCTGGCAATGTGTTCCTCCACGGGGTTCACGCTGGCAATGTGTTCCTCCACGGGGTTCACGCTGGCAATGTGTTCCTCCACGGGGTTCAGACCGAGACTGGCAATGTGTTCCTCCACGGGGTTCACGCTGGCAATGTGTTCCTCCACGGGGTTCACGCTGGCAATGTGTTCCTCCACGGGGCTCACGCTGGCAATGTGTTTCTCCACGGGGTTCACGCTGGCAATGTGTTTCTCCACGGGGTTCACGCTGGCAATGTGTTCCTCCACGGGGTTCACGCTGGCAATGTGTTCCTCCACGGGGCTCACGCTGGCAATGTGTTTCTCCACTGGGTTCAGGCCCAGGCTGGCAATGTGTTCCTCCACGGGGTTCACGCTTGCAATGTTTCTCCACTGGGTTCAGACCCAGGCTGGCAATGTGTTCCTCCACGGGATTAAGATGTTTCATGGCCAACAAACTCCAACTCAATTTTCAGAAGAAAGTCAAGGAGATAAAGAAACCGAAACATTCGTTGTAGCAGGGAGGGGGCACAACTTCTGCTGATCAGAAGCCTTCTGTTACACATACTCCACGGCGGAGTTAATACCAGCACTGTAATCTGTCATTAGGCAGACAATTTATGCATACTACACGGCAAAAGTACAGTCATTAGCGCAGTATATTAGCATACTGACATACAGATAGTGGTGTGTGCTTGGCAACATAGTTGATGGTGTGTTGATGTGATTGATGGATGGCGAATATGACAGTTGTTTATCAGTATTTGCAATCTTACCGTGCATTTGTAATATTGACTCAACTGTGATATCTGGGGAGTCATGTTGTAGCACTGATTCAATGCTTATATCGGGAGAGTGGATTGCAGAATACGGCATATACAGAGACGTGGATGAAAGGTTACAGTGCCCACCTCGGACCCAGAAGATATCTGGTTCGAATCCAAGTATATTGTTAAAAATCCCACAACAGATGAAAATCATAAAGAGTATGCCGTATAGTCGCTGTCTTGATAAACTTGTTAGAAAAATAAAACGAATCAAGGGCAGATAAATCCGTTATCTGGGGTGGAATCTGTCTAGAACAGTGGTTCTCAACCCTTTTTTGGCCAATGCCCTCCTTTACCATATGTTCAGAACGCCATTCCTCCTCTTTCGAATTTCCTCCCTATAAATCACCCCCGCCCTTATACGGTATACATAAAAAATGGAAGCTAAATTTAATAACACATACTAGACCAAGTCTAGACGTTTAGACAAAACGTGTTTTACGGGTCTACTTACATTATAAAACGAATTTCATTAGAGCGAGAAGTACACAACCGTAAAATTTAGAGGGAAAAACAATATCAAGTAACTGGTTCTTGCATTAATGCGATCTTGGTATCTTCTTCTTCTGCTTTAATGCGGAGTTTTTTTTTCGGAAGTGATTGCGTTGTGCCTGTTTACAGCAGAGCTGTGTTCTTGCGGCCTTAGGCCGTCACATCCGACTTCTGCGGGCATCGGTGGTTTCTTAGGACGTTTGACTCTCACTGTTGTGGTGTTAACCCTCATACCAGCTGGCCCATATAGAACAGCCAAAGACATCCTGGTCAGCACTCAAGGGAAGGCAGGGGCAGACCATGGGCATTCTCCGCCATCCAAGGAGACTTCCATAATTGCAGAGCCGACACATAGGACTCTGGTACTGGGCTCACCCAAGGAATCGTCACGTCCTGCACATGGCATTCCTTAAGCATATGTTGTAATATTACATCAATAATAATAACTGGACATTACAATTTATACCTTTACCTATACAATTTATAAAAATATACCTGAAAGTAAGTAAACTATCTTCCTTTTCCCCAGCTTTGAAGCCCTGTGGATATATGGTGCGAGCCATATATTTGTATAGATCTCTCCATGGATATTGTGGTCAGGATCACGACCAATTTTTAACTGGGTCGACCTGGCAGAAAAGGTCAATTTTAAAATTCCGCCTCGATGTTGATTCGCACTTATGAAGAATAGGATGACAAGCAGGCGTGCTATCAACTGCCCTACCGATCAGTAGTTTTCAATCCGTACAGCACAGTGTGTAATATATCGCACCAAGCTTTATTTTCTCATGTACAATTGAATATCAAGAAAACAGTAATAATGGTGATATCAACGAAAAAGGTGACACCCACATGTGAAATAGAGAAAGAAGGGAACATTCTTAACCATGTGGATAGTTTTAAAATACCTAGGGACATTTATAACATCAGATAGAACACGCACTATAGATATTAAGAGCAGAATAGAGCAGGCAAAGGCTGCATTTCAGAAAATGAAGACTATCCTATGCAATAAGTCACTATCATTGAATGTAAGAAAGAGAGTGCTGAAGTGCTATATAGAACCTGTTTCTGCTGTACGGATGTGAATCTTGGAATGTAAATGAACACATTCGGAAGAGCTTGGAAGCAACAGAAATGTGGTTTCTGAGACTATGTTGCGAATTTCTTGGACTGCCAAAGTAACTAACGATGACTGCCTGAAAGAGGCTAATAAAACTAGAACAGTACATACAACAATAAGAAAGAGACAAACAGCATTGTTTGGTCATGTGATGAGAAGAGAGGCATTGGAGAACACCATGACAATTGGAAAGATCGAGGGGAATAGAAGCAGAAGCAGACCAAGAGAAATGATGCTGGATGGATTGAGACGGTGGCATGGAGAATATCAACAGCGGAGTTCACGCAGAAAACCATAGACCGAGATCTCTGGAGAGTCATGACCGCCTACGCCAGACGGCATGACACTTGATGATGAATCCATACGCACAAATCAGGCCAGTTCACTAGAAGTAATAGTACCTGTATGGACTACGCTTGCATTCAACGCGAGCGAACGTAAACACACGCACGCGCACAAACACACACGCGCACAAACACACACGAGCACAAACACACACGAGCACAAACACACACACACACACACACACACACACACACACACACACACACACAACAAATAACACCCCTACTGCAGTGCCTGTCACGTGATTGCCTCATTTCTATACCTTGCTCCTGTTCAACAATTGAGAATCAATACCTGTTGATTTCTTTATTTCACAATGATCAATCAATCAATCATGTGCCATGCCGGAAAGCGTGGGCGGTCATGACTCGCCATTTCACTCGATCACCAGAGTCGTGGATTATCTCAGTGTTCCTGTCTCGTCCATGCCACGTGGCCAAGCTATCCAGGTATTTTCCTCTCGGTCTTCCTCTTGGTCTGTTCCCCTCGATCTTGCCAGTTGTCAGTAAGTTCTCCAATCCATTTCTTCTCATAACATGTCTAAAAAATGTTGACTGTCTACGACTAATTTCTCTAATCAATTTACGATTTTCATTTGTCTCCTGTAGTACTTGGTCATTGGTTTTTCTGTCTGTCCATGATATTCTTTGCATTTTCCTCAGAAACCACATTTCTGCAGCCATCAGATGTTTTTCAACTTGACTGCACATTGTACAGGTTTCACATCCATACAAAACAACAGGCTCTATGTATCCCCTCAACACTCTTTTTCTCGTTTCAGTTGACATCTTTTTATTGGTCAGAATGTTTTTCATCTTGCTAAAGGCTACTTTCGCATGGCGATTCTTGTTCTAATATCTTCAAGGCATCTCCCATCAGATGTTATGACTGTTCCGAGATAATTGTATCGATTCACTTGTTGAAGAATATTCCTATTTACTTGTATATTACATTGTGGTACTTCGTTCTTCCTAGTGACGACCATAACCTGTGTCTTCTTACAATTTAATTCCAACCCCAGCTGCTCACTGTGTACAACAACCGCATCTACTAATTGTTGCAGATCCTGTGCATTGTCTGCAATCAATACTGTATCATCTGCGTATCTAATGTTATTGATGTTTCTTCCTCCAATGCTGATTCCATTTATATCTTCTACATTTCTGAAAATATTTTCACTTTATAGGGAAAACATATCTGGAGACATTACATATCCCTGTCTCACACCTCTCTTAATAGGTTGATATTGTCCCACTTCATTATCAATCCTTATGGCAGATTGTTGTTTCCAATATATGTTTTTTTTATATATATATCTAATGTCTTTCCCATCAATTTGTAGATCTGCAAGCATATCCTTGTTTACTTCTATAGCACGTTCAATGACTGTTCGCAGCATATACACAGCATTTACTGTACCCTTTCCTTCTACAAACCCACATTGTTCTTCCCCTATTTCAGGTTTATTTTCTTCCTTACTCTTTGCATGATAATTCGTAACAAAATCTTTGTGATGTGACTCATTATACTAATTGTTATATGTTGATCATATTCCAAGGTTCCTGATTTCTTTGGGATTGCAATAAATACAGTTACATAATTCAGAAGGTATATCTCCAGTATCATATAATGTGTTCAGCAGTCTGGTGACTTGCTCTAATCCAAAGTCTTCTAAAGCTTTAATCATTTCTGTTGTGATGTTATCTGCACCGGGGGGAGGGGGGGGGGGCTGAGTGGTCTCGAGGTATGGTGTCCGCCTCGAGTGCTGGAGGTACCGGGTTCAGGCCCCGGTGAGGACCGGGATTTATTTTTAAAAATCCACCTGGACTTCCAGTAACAAAATTTCCCCTGGTCTCTGGGTAGTGAGACCGGACGCCTGTGTGTATTGTTGCGCACGTAAAAAATCCCTTGGCAGTTGGAAATCGAAAAAGAGTAGCCTAACGGCGCTGCCCGGGCAAAATTTTGAGTTAAAAATTTACCCAAAGTATTTCAGGATTCTCGCCGATGCAACGGAGTTCGTGCATTGAGCTGAGTTTCTCCAGACTCAGGTTTGACTTAGGAGGAAAACGGAGCACTTATGGGTTAAACCTTGTACAGTGATGTTGATCCAACGACTAAAACTAACAACTAAACTGCACCGGGGGCCTTGCCAGCTTTCATATATGAGTCAACAAAAGACGTGAATTTTATAGTGAGCTTTAGTGGAACACGACTACAAGTAACAAAGTGGACGTTGCGGCTAATACCTTGGTCAGCACAGAATGTTGTTTGTCCATCATGATTGATGATGACCATTCACTTCATCCAGTGGGGCTGAAAGTATGGAGCTGTGAGTTCTACGATGCCTGATAAGTCCTATTTTGGCTCGAAATGTTCTTTGACAATGTGGGCAAAGAATGCTTGACGTTTGTGGAGGAGGATCTCCTGCAGTGGTTTTTCTATCCAGCCTGTTTTTAACAGCTCTTGCAGTTCTGTTTGCTTCACAAGTGACTAACACCCTTGCGCACTGATGTACGCGACGAATTTCGGTCTTTGGCAGCAGTCTCCCAACGCACAGAATAAACAAACACAAACATATACAACTACATGGAAAACATTACATGCAAATATAAATATGAAATCAAAACAATGTTTTCCCGCTGTGAATTTGAATAACGAAGACATAAACCATAGATTGTACGATTTATAGCCTGGCATATTTCGCTGCATCTCGTCACGTACCTACTGCAGAAGTCACACAACATCCATCCATCCATCCATCATGTGCCATGCCGGTAAGCGTGGGCGGTCATGTTTTGCCATCTCACTCGATCACCAGAGTCGTGGATCAGCTCCGTGTTTCTGTCTCGACCATGCCACGAGGCCAAGCCATCCAGGTATTTGCTTCTAGGTCTTCTCCTTGGTCTGTTCCCTTCGATCTTACCAGTTGTCACCAAGCTCTCCAATTCAGTTCTTCTCATAACATGTCCAAAAAATTTTGACTGTCTAATGTCTAATGTCTCTAATCAGTTTGCGAACTTCATTTGTTTCTTGAAGGACTTGTCCATTGGTCTTTCAGGCTGTCCATGGTATTCTTTGCATTTTCCTCAGAAACCACATTTCTACATCCATCAGATATTTCTCAGCTTGACTGCTCATTTTCCAAGCTTCACATCCACATAAAATTACAGGTAGTGAATAAATAAATAGCAATACAATATCAGAAATGTTGAAATGTTTAGTTTTGAAAATTTCCAAATTAATTAAAGAAAAAGTCTGTGATTTTGCTTTGCTTCTTGACTTGTGAAAAATGTCTTCCCATTGCCAGTTTAAAGGCACAACATGGTGAGACTGCATCATCTGAACATCCATTCTGCATCATATAAATGTCAATTTTGTCAACTGATGCCAAAATATCTGACTGCGATACAGGTTGTGTTTGCAGCCCACAGTCATCCTCATCATCAGAGTCAGGGCTGGAAGGGTCTGTTGGTTGAATGACTGGCATACATAGCCCTATAATATCAGTGCTTGAAAGAGTGGCACTAGTAGAAACATCATTGTCAATGTTCACAAACTCCTCTGGATCAATCTTCAGCTCTTTATACAATCTAGCAAGTAATGGCACCACTGAAATGTCAGTAACATTGCTCTCACTGTTCGCTGATGGTGTGGAATTCTCATTTACAGAGACATCTACTGCAGGTGATAAGCCAACCTGTCTAAAGCAGTTTGCAATAGTTGCTGGTACAACTCTGTCTCATGAAGATTTTAACATAAGAATAGCATCAAGAATGGTTATCTTGAAATCATCACAAATGAGGTCAGCATCCATATGACCCACAAGTGTTGACAACATTGTGGATCTGTAAAGAACTTTCAGTTTTTGAATGATACCTTGATCACAAGGCTCAAGAGTTGATGTGGCTTTAGGTGGCAGAAACAAAAGCTCTGTTGCCTTCAGATTGTTAATTTTTGTGTGGGCTGAACAATTATCAACAATTAAAAGAACTTTTCTTTGTTTACACACCATTGAATAATCAAATTCTTGTAGCCACACATTGAACAGTTCTTATGTCATCCATGCCTTTGAATTGGCTCTGCAATTCACACACAATTTTTTCAGGCCTTTGAAACAACGAGGATTTTTAAATTTTCCAATCACAAATAAAGGCCATTTTTCACTACCATCCATATTGGAACACACAACCACTGTTATTTTGTCTTTTGATTTTTCCCCCCATGACACTTTTCATTTGTGAAAGAACATGTTTTATCAGGTAGCAATCTCCAAAATAATCCAGTTTCATCGGCATTAAATACATCCGCAGAATTATATTTAGCTAAAGCAGGTCTGAGCACGTCTTCTATCCATGAGTGAGTCGTTGCTTCGTCGACTGACTGTTCTCTCCACACACATTCTTGTAAGTGATGCAGTGTCGTTTTTTGAAACAATCCAACCAGCAAGCACTACAATTCCAGTCTGTCTGACCTCCAAGACGTGCAAATTCTTCTGCTTTCGCAATAAGTAAAGGCCCATTTACTGGTACATTTGCCGATCTAATCACAATGAACCATTTTAAAAGGGCAGCATCAACAAAATCGCACGCAGCAATTCTTCTAGCTCTCTGCCTATCACTGTCGATTTGACATTCGAAAAACAATTGTTTGTAGCGGTCTTTATGCTTTAAAATGCCGGAACGTATCGATGTTGGAATACCAAATTCTCTAGCTATATCCACTTTCTTCTTCCAACTATGTTCAACCTCTTCCAACAGCTCAATCTTTCTTTTTAAAGTCAAAGTTGTAAGCTTTCGTCCACTAGCAGCCATTGTTGACATGTAGCAACATATTATGTGCGAGATTGTTCTCCGGGCTAACTAAAAATACACATTCTTTCGCGAAACAATTTATTTTGGGGGTGGGGGGGGGTGGGTGGGGGGGGGGGGAATTGAAATGAACAGTTCGACTTAAACGTGGACATTTATATAGTCGGTAATTCATGTTTATGTTCGACTAATCCGAAAATTCGAGTTAACCGAATTCAACTTATCAAGAATTTTTATACAAAGCTAAAGAAGGATCTCGGCCGGGACCAAGCCAATAGCGTCGACTTAAGCGAAATTCTAGTTATCCGAGTTCGACTTAAGTGGACTCGGCTGTATTACATTGTGGTATTTCGTTCTTCCTAGTGACGACCATAATCTGTGCCTTTTTACAATTTAATTCTAGCCCTAGTTGTTCACTGTGTGTAACAACCGCATCTACTAAATTTGCAGATCCTGTTCATTGTCTGCAATCAAGACTGTATCATCTGCATATCTAATGTTGTTGATGCATCGTCCCCCAATGTTGACATAGAGTAAAATAATTAGATACACCTTACACGCTGAAATATATACGTGATCGCTACTTATCTGGATCCATGTTGTGGGCAGGACACGTCTTTCAAAGGATCAGCGTGTATGATTACAGTGAAGTGAATCCATGAAATATAATGTTTTATAGAACAAATCGGAACTCAAGGGGGTGGTGTTGTCAATTTCATGCCGATCGTCTTTAATTCCCAGGACAATGTATTGGTACCAATTTTAGTCGGGGTCGACAAGGTAATTTGTATAAATACGCATCGATGTGGATTCCAACTGTGACACACTGAGATTTCATTAAATACCGCATTTGGTTCCTGTCTATCCAGCTTTGTGGTGAAGACAGACTCTGTGGCGAAGAGGTTACAGGCGCAATTCGTAATCCCATATACTGAGTTTGAAACACAGCTGCGGGCGATTTAGAAGCAGACCAGCTTGCGTTTGTTTTATAAAGCAATGACAAACTACTAATGTAAACTTGCCAAAAAATCACAAACAACCTAAAAATGATGGGATTGACTGCGATGTCATGTAAAGTATATGCAACTAACTAATTATCCAGTCACTATAATTTGTATTGACGGTTTATTTCAGCAAAGTGACCGCTGTCATCAAGAGGATATTTCATAATTCCGGAGCCGAACGCCCACGAAGCCCCGAAGACATTCACTTCTGGGAGTTCATGACCCCACGCGTGAACTTTGAGACAATTGTTTAGCGTTCTGTTACAGAACTGTGTAAGATTCGAACCACCACGCCTTCGTCCTGACGCCTGTGTGGCAAACAAGCAGTGGGCAGAGCGCCCTGGATCTCCACCACTTGGACTTACAAACCATGATGGATCCGTACTCTTACTCGGCAGGTCAGTATAGTTGTCTGCATGGTTTGTTGACCGTCATGTCCCTAGTTTGTTGACCGTCATGTCCCTAGTTTGTTGACCGCGGTGTCCCTAGTTTGCGTACCTGTACGTATATTCTGTTTTTACTCTCTCTCTCTCTCTCTCTCTCTCTCTCTCTCTCTCTCTCTCTCTCTCTCTCTCTCTCTCTCCCCTCTCTCTCTCTCTCTCTCTCTCTCTCTCTCTCTCCATGTGTGTGTGTGTGTGTGTGTGTGTGCGTTAGTGCGTTTTTTTCTGAATGCCTAAGCTTCTGTCCTTCTCTCTCTCTCTCTCTCTCTCTCTCTCTCTCTCTCTCTCTCTCTCTCTCTCTCTCGCTCTCTCTGTGTGTGTGTGAGTGTTTGTGTGTGTGTGTGTGTGTGTGTGCGTGTGCATTTGTTAGAATGCCAAAGCCTATGTCCTACCCTCACCCTCTCTCTCTCTGTCTCTCTCTCTCTCTCTCTCTTTCTCTCTCTCTGTGTGTGTGTGTGTGTGTGTGTGTGTTTGTGCGAATGCCAAAGCTTGTGTCCTAATGTACACCTAACGCACATCCAAACACACAAATGGGGTTCTCAGACTAATTATACAATAGACATATGGCGTACGTCTCTAACCACCGTCTTTCTACCAGCTATTCTTCTTCCTCTTTCTTCTGTATTGGGATAAAAAGTAAAGTAAAGTAACCTTTTACACATCTTGAACCATATTGAGTGTATGGTGCTAGACCGATATGTTCATACACAAAACGGCACTGGAGCTGTAATGAGGTCAACACCACGTCGACACCTTTGACCTCCCAAGGACATTTCTTGCTATCAGTTTTAGGCTGGCTAGACCAGAAAGCCCATAATAATGTTTTAAAAGACCTGGGAATTGGAATACACGATCGTCAGACCGGAGGGTAAGTGTATCAGCCACCGTGCCACCCTGCCTCCACTTATAGAAAGCTTAAAAGTCGACAGGGTCGACTTTATTGCACCTGATTTTATCCCGTATGGCCCAGTCTCTTTCCGCAGCGAACTGTCAAAAGCGTCGCACAAAGCACGAACTACCTGGCTCCAGCGACGACCCCTCCCCCAGGAGTCTCCAAAAACAAATGCATTCGTGAAGCGAAGGACGCAGCAAGGAATCGAACCCACAACTTTCGGAGCTAGAGTCAGACTCCCTCGGCTTCCCCTGAAATGGAAAATACTGGAGAGGAGTATAAACCATATATCGTACTGAATCAGGACTTGTATAGTCTCGATTTATGTAGTCACTCTAAGACAAGTTTAGTAAATTTGAAGTGTGTTTTTTTTTTTTTGGGGGGGGGGGGGGGCGCGGGGGGGGGGGGGTGTTAATCCTGAGCTGGTCGTCCGCTAAGAGAATGAAAGACTGACTACCTGTTTCTCCATACACACAGATCAACAAAACCTGAACACTTCACAGACCTAGCAGGCTACTTTTACTGGGTGTTTTTTATTTTTATTTTTATTTTATTTTTTTATTTTTCCATCACATAAGTTACCACAGTCGTTCCCAATACTAGGCCAGGTATCTGGACACAATTTCATGTTCCTCACATCTGTCGGACTGATAAACAGGACACCTAATTTTTTTCGACCGGGACTAAACCCAGAGGCCTTGTATGTATCAACCCCCAGCCCCTATTGGCTTTTTGTGATTTGCAATGCAATTTGACGTTCAGTAGTTTGTCATTGTTTTCTGAGCGGCTGACCTGGATGTGGAACGGACCCACTATGCCGCTGTAAGAAAAGAAAGTTTAAGCGCCCTAAACCTCTCAGCCACTAAGACCTCTGTGAGTTTGTACGTTGTTATGTGACGAACAGTTGGACATCACAAAGAGTAGGACGTGTGTCAACTCCCAGGCAACAATGTTTGGAGTACAATCTTACGAGCCCGGTGCTTGGATCAACCCGACTATCTACAGGAAATCAACTATTCTGTCTAGAAAAAGTCAAATTTACTGTCTAGAGGAAGCCAACCTTATTGTCTAGAGGAAGTCAACCTTACTGTCTAAAGAAAGTCAACATTACTGCCTCTAGACAGTATG
>OY992894.1:23702501-23787501 GCA_963921405.1 Cepaea hortensis | reverse complement strand
CAGTCTAACTCACTTCATGGTGATGATTTATCGACTATCAACAGGACACTCCAGATTGAAATATCGCCTAGATCAGTGGTTCTCAACCGGTGGGAAGCCCCCACCCCGGAAACCCTAAAATCCCCCCGTCCCACCCCCCGGAAAAAGGGGGGTGGGTAATTAAGATTATTTCAGGTCGCGTTAATACAAGAACCGATTACTTGATATTGTTTTTCCCTCCATACTTTACAGTTCTGTACTTCTCGCCCTTCTGAAATTCGTTTTATAACGCAAGCAGACCCGCAAATTACGTTTTATGTAGACGTCTAGATTTGTTCTGGTATGTGTTATTAAATTTAGCTTCCACTTTTACGTATACTATGTAGGAAAAGGGGGGGGGGGTAATTTATGAGGAGGAAATCCCAAAAAGAGGGGGGAGGGATGACATTATGAACATATGGTGAAGGGCTGCATGGACCAAAAAAGGTTGAGAACCACTGCCAAGATCATAGGTTCTCTTTTGAGTTTGCTGTGTTTACTATATGTGTGCATACTATATGTGTACTATATGTTTACTATATAGTATAATTGACAGCACGCAGCCTTGTTTCTTCTTCTTGTTATTGTTGTTGTTAGTGTGTGTGTGTGTGTGTGTGTGTGTGTGTGTGTGTGTGTGTGTGTGTGTGTGTGTGTGTGTGTGTGTTGGGTAATTCTTAAAGTACTGGTACGTTTACTTTCTTTACTTTTTATGTGCTTTCTTGAGCTTTGTGGTCAATCCACAAATACGGTCTTAATTCTTTTGTCATTCTATCCAGACTGGTGTTACTGTCTTAATTCTTTTGTCATTATATCCAGAATGGTCTTACTGTCTTCATTCCTTTGTCGTTCTGTCCAGCATGGTGTTAAGATGTTATTTCGTTCGTTCGTTCGTCAATTTGTTTATTGTTGTGTTATTCTCTTAATTCACTTGTAATTCTGTCTAGGGCGGTCTTACATTAGTAATTCGTGTATCTATTCACACAGAGTGTTCTTACTGTCTTAACTGATTTATCACTCCTCTATGGTATCTATTGTCCTGTCTATCGAGCACAATGTCCACAGTCTGATTGGTTGCTGCCTCCGCCCTCCGTCCTCTGCCTCCCTCCTTGGTTGGCTATTTGGTCTCCTTAGAAAGCAAAGCGCGCGCGCGTGTGTGTGTGTGTGTGTGTGTGTGTGTGTGTGTGTGTGGTTACCGTGAAAATAATACAAAATGAAAACAGCTAGGTAAGTATTGATCTCAGTAATCGTCACAAGGAACAACACGCACAGATCTAAAGAAAAGCGTGAAACTAGAGAATATATTTACAAATTAAAAACTTAAACTTAAAAATGAAAACGTAAAGAGAAAGTAACACTTATTGCTTTGGGTGTGCTAATTGCCCAACCTTTTCTTCGTTCGCACATATTCTGTGAATCCTTCTGGAAATGAGAGAGTTTAACGGGAATACTGTCGCAGCATCGCAGAGGCTTGTGTGTCCTATCTGTCACGTTTATGGTATCTCAATCTTATATATAAATTAGGATGTGTGTATGTATTTATGTATCTCCGTATGTCCTTTATACGCTCGCGAACGGCCCATCCGATTGAGATGAAATTTTCTACACGCCTTCCTTTCATTCCAGAGATGCCAACTGTCGTAGTTTTTTTTCTTCTTCCTCCCTCCTCCCTCCTCCCTCCTCCCCCTCCCAAAATACGTACGTCCAGGAAATGGTCTTCTACATAGACACTTCTCTCTGAGGTCCGCGATAACATATTAACCTGGTGGGATGGCAATCAATCATCCTACTACCTCCTCCCTCCTCCTCCCTTCTCCCTCTTCCTCCTCCCTCTTCCTCCCTCCGCCTCCTCCCTCCTCCCACTCTCTACTCCTCCTTCCTCCTCCCTCCTCCTTCTCCTCCCTCCTTCTCCCTCTTCCTCCTCCCTCTTCCTCCCTCTTCCTGCTCCCTCCGCCTCCTCCCTCCGCCTACTCTCTCCTCCTCCTCCCTCCTCCTCCCTCTCCCTCCTCCTCCTCTCTCCTCCTCCCTCCTTCTCCCTCCTTCCTCCTCCTCCCCCTCCTCCTCCACCCTACTCCTCCCTCCTCTTCCTAATCCCTCCTCCTCCCTCCTATTCCTCCTGTCTCCTCCTCCCCTCCTTCTCCCTCCTCCTTCTACCTCTTCCTCCCTCCTCCTTCTCCCTCCACCTCCTCCCTCCTCCTCTCTCCTCCTCCTCCCTCCTCCCTCTCCCTCCTCCCTTCTCATCCTCCCCCACCTACGTTCTCCTCCTCCCTCCTCCCTCCTCCCTCCTCCTCCTTCTCCCTCCTCCTCCCCCTCCCTCCTCCCCCTCCTCCTCCTCCTTCACCCTCCTCCCTCCTCCTCCTCCTCCTTCACCATCCTCCCTCCTCGTCCTCCCTCCTCCTCATCCTCCCTCCTCCCTCCTCATCCCTCTTCCTCCTCCTCCTCCCTCCTCCCTCCTCCTTCTCCCCTTTCCCCCCTCTTTCTCTTAATCCCTCCTCCTCCCTTCTCCTCCCTCCTATTCATCCCTACTCCTCCTCCTCCCTCCTCCTCCTCTCTCCGCCTATCTCTTCCTCCCTCCTCCTCCCTCCTCTCTCTTCCTCCTCCCTCCTCTCTCTTCCTCCTCCCTCCTCCTCCCTCTTCCTCCTCCTCCTCCCTCCTCCTTCCTCCTGCTCCCTCCTCCTCCTCCCTTCTCCTCCCTTCTCCTCCTCCCCCTCCTACCCCTCTCTCCTCCCCCTCATCCGTCTTCCTCCCTCCTCCTTCTTCCTCCTCCCCCTCCTCCCCCTCCTCCTCCCTCTCCTCCTTATCCCTCCTCCTCCATTCTCCTCCTCCCTCCTCCTCCTCTCTCTACCTCCTCCCTCCTCCTCCCTTCACATTCCTCCTCCTCCCTCTTCCTCCTCATCCCTCCTCCCTCCTCCTCCTCCTCCCTCTACCTCCTCCCTCCTCCTCCCTTCACATTCCTCCTCCTCCCTCTTCCTCCTCCTCCCTCTCATCCTCTTCCCTCCTTCTCCTCCCTCCTCCTTCTCCCTCTTCCTCCTCCCTCTTCCTCCCTCCGCCTCCTCCCTCCTCCCGCTCTCTACTCCTCCCTCCTCCTTCTCCTCCCTCTTCCTCCTCCCTCTTCCTCCCTCTTCCTGCTCCCTCCGCCTCCTCCCTCCGCCTACTCTCTCCTCCTCCTCCCTCCTCCTCCCTCTCCCTCCTCCTCCTCCCTCTCCTCCTCCTCCTCCTCCTGCGATCTCCTCCTCCCTCCTTCTCCCTCTTCCTCCTCCCTCCTCCTCCCCCTCCTCCTCCACCCTACTCCTCCCTCCTCTTCCTAATCCCTCCTCCTCCCTCCTATTCCTCCTGTCTCCTCCCTCCTCCTCCTCCCTCCTCTTCCCTCCTCCACCTCCCTCTTCCTCCTCCCTCCTCCATTTACCCAAGACAGACAGACATACAGATAGTCGGGAACGGGATCTTATATGACTACTTATATGATTTAAATGAGATGCTCTCCACCATGGGCTGGGCCGGTTCAGACAGACAGACAGACAGACAGACAGATAGATAGACAGACAGACAGACAGACAGTCGGGAACCGGAGCTTATATGACTACTTATATGAATTAAATGAGATGCTCCCCACCAGAGTCTGGGCGAAGCCGGGCCGTGTCAGCTAGTATATTATAATTCTCTATTTCCTGACTGTCACGTTGATGGTGTCACAACGTTATATACTTCTCTCTGTCCTATCTGCCATGTTTATGCTGTCAAATTTTATAGTTCTCTATGTCCTGACTGTCACGTTTATAGTTTCATATTTTATACTTTTCTATGACCTGTCTGTCACGTTTATGGTGTCACAACGTTTTAAATTTCTCTGCTCCTGACTGTCACGTTTATGATGTCTCAATATTTTATTCTTCTCTATGTCCTGTCTGTCAACCAGACACCCCCACATTGTGCCAACGGTTTAGGGAGGCTACAATCCTTACTCTAGTGCGAGGAAATGCAACCTAATGACTTAACGTCCTGGCAGGGCAAACCAGGCCCTAAGCCTTGGTCGGCAACTAGTCTAGGGTTGAATCCCCATAGGCGGTCAGTTAGAGCATTGCTTAGCTCCTGCAGCGTGTCTTGTTCCGGACGTATTGGTGTTACCTTTCCTCTGGAGTAAACTAGACAGGCCGAGAGAGGGATCATGCTGTAGGGGCAACACATGGTCTCCAAATTCAGCCCAGGCTGTGTGTTATGGAGACGTGTAATTCCATGTTACAAACTATCGTCTGTCAAGACGGCATGGTGCCAGTCAGTCAGTCAGTCAGTCATGTTCTGTCTGTAACGTTTTAATCTTCTCTATGTCCTGTCTATCACATTTGTGGTGTAACAAGGTCTTATATTTCTCGATGTCTATCTGTCACTTGTATGGTGTCACAACATTATATACTTCTCTATGTGTGTATATTTGGCCTCGGTGAAAGTAAAACACTGTTTATTATGTGAATGTTGTTATTCTGCTCCCCCCCCCCCCTGTTTTTCTAATTGGGCACATATTATAGCCTTATACAGAGATAAAATATATTTTATGACAAAATGTAAACGTCATTGACGACATCATGAGATTATAATTCTAAAAACTGAAGTGCTGATTCTATTATCTTTATTATCCCTTTATCCAATGCCTAAAAAGAGTGTTGAGGTGCTACATAGAACCTGTACTTTTATATGGATGTGAAGCGTGGACAATGAGCAGTCAGGCTGAAAAACATCTGATGGCTGTAGAAATGTGGTTTCTGAGGAAAATGTAAAGAATACCATGGACAGCCAGAAAGACCAATGAACAAGTCCTTCAAGAAACTAATGAAGATCGTAAATTGATTAGAGAAATTAGACGTAGACAGTCACAATTTTTTGGGCATGTTATGAGAAGAAATGGATTGGAGAATTTGGTGACAACTGGTAAGATCGAGGGGAACAGACCAAGGGGAAGACCTAGAAGCAAGTACCTAGATGGCTTGGCCTTATGGCATGGTCGAGACAGAAACACGGAGCTGATCCACGACTCTGGTGATCGAGTGAGATGGCACAACATGACCGCCCACGCTTACCGGCATGGCACATGATGGATGGATGGATCCAATGCCTTGTCAAGATACGTTAGATAAACACTTTTATAAAACGTCAAGAAAGATACAAACGATAATAACAACAACACAGCAAAAACAAGACGCTAGAAAACGTCACTGGCCGGCTTATCCTTGATATACCAGGTCTGTCGCCTTGTTTGTCAGAAGTTTATCTGGCAAACCAGGAGTTTCTAGCTTAGAAAAATGAACCGCTTCAAGTCGGGATGTCAACCTAGCATCACGAGCCGGCAGACGAATATTCTATTCTATGAAACCCCCACAGCCTCGGATGGATAACAAAATATGTTAAATATGTCGAGATGAGCGTTCGAAACACAGCTGCGAGCGATTTGAAAACAGACCACCTTGCGCTTGTTTTTATACAATGGTATGAGTGCCGGTCGTTCAAAAAAGCAATGGAAAACTACTGAACGTAAACTTGCCAAGAAATCACCTTGCAAAATTTAAAACAAATAAAAATGTTAAGATAATCCAACATTTCTGATCACCTTTTATTTGCGTCTTTGCGTATTTTTTTAAAATTTGCATTTGTTTGTTTATTTTCTTCGCTCACTTTGAATTCGAGCGTAGTCCATACTGGGCTGATTTTTGCGTGTGGGTTAGCTTTGCTTATTACCAATGCCCCTCGCCGTCAGTCGAACCCACTCCGACTTTTGAGCTGCTTGTAATTTACGTCCCCAAGTTAATGATGAGAAATCAACATTATAGTCTAGCTGACCGGTGTAGGGATTGAACCCGCTACCTCGCCATCAACACACAGGAAGTTTAACAGCGACCGGTCTCATCCATCCGGCCATGCTGACCTTCGTCCGTCCCATTTGTTTGATTAATCACGTGATTAGGAAGAAGTACATAATACTAACCCAGTTTCATTCATGCTTCGTGAGCGTTTCCAGGTCATGTTTGCCGAGGGCAGCATGCCTAACCCCTTACTCCTCCTGACATAAATCAGATCCAATTACATCCAATAAAATAATATCACATCCAATCACATCCAATCAAATCCAATCCAATCACACCCAATCAAATCACCCTTCGGAGAGTCTCTATGGCGAAATGGTCAAGCCGTCTGCATCGAGCTCCGAATATTGTGGGTTCGATACCGGCCTACGTCGTGAGTTCAATTTTCTCCGAGACTTCTGAGGTTTGTCGCTTTAGCTACGGAGTTCCGTGCTTTGTGCGACGCTTTCGGCAGGTCTCAGTGCGGAAAGAGACTGCGCCATATGGGATAAAACCCGGTGCAATGAAGTCGATACCCCTGCTGTTTGAACACTTTTTGTTCTGTCAAATCGCACATATCCCAAAAGTGTGCATCGTAAAGGTGCAAGAAAGAGGGACTTAATGCGGACTGTTTTATTCAATGCTTCCTGGACTTTCCAAGGTTATCTTTTCCCTGAAACCTGTCTTACCACCTGCTTCTGCTTACATCACTCAAGTTGAGTCCAATCCAATCCACTTGACCTATAGTCCAATAGAGTGGATCGTTGCGGTAGCTGGGTGGAGCATCAATACCTTGTGTAAGCAAACCATTATTGCATAGTCAGTGCAGACCGATCTACTGATCGGCGCCCATATATCATATACAAACTATCATAGTATATTCAAGTGTGCTACATTTGCTCCGAGTTCATAATACGTCGTTTAAACAAACATTCATTGTATTGTCTGTGCAAGATATTTACGTGTTGGCGCCCATATACCAAATGCTTTCTGTTAGCAAACCATAGTCAATAGAGAGAGATTTACTAATGGGCGCCCATACACCATGTCCTCTGTGAAAGCAAGTCAATGATCATGGTGAAATATCTATATGTAGTAACAGTAAAATAAACCGTATTGACTCACGGTGAGAGAGCCATATTTTTTATAGACCACTCGAGGGTGATATAGTTAATACTACACCATCGCTTTCTCTTTCCATGCCATTTCATGGTACCAAATTTACTCACCAACAATATTATGGAAGCTTTGCTGTTGGCAGGCTATTTTAGTGTGTGGAATTTAGCTTTGCAGACGAATTATTCTTACCGGTTATTACATATATTATAACAGTTAATACTACACCATCTCTTTCTCTTTCCATGCCATTTCATGGTACCAAATTTACTCACCAACAATATTATGGAAGCTTTGCTGTTGGCAGGCTATTTTAGTGTGTGGAATTTAGCTTTGCAGACGAATTATTCTTACCGGTTATTACATATATTATAACAGTTAATACTACACCATCTCTTTCTCTTTCCATGCCATTTCATGGTACCAAATTTACTCACCAACAATATTATGGAAGCTTTGCTGTTGGCAGGCTATTTTAGTGTGTGGAATTTAGCTTTGCAGACGAATTATTCTTACCGGTTATTACATATATTATAACAGTTAATACTACACCATCTCTTTCTCTTTCCATGCCATTTCATGGTACCAAATTTACTCACCAACAATATTATGGAAGCTTTGCTGTTGGCAGGCTATTTTAGTGTGTGGAATTTAGCTTTGCAGACGAATTATTCTTACCAGCAATTTGCAGTTTCCAAATGTCGAGGGATTTTTACAGCGCCCAAAGTAAACATGGCGCCTCTATATTGTCGCTTCCATCAGAAACAGGTTAGGTGTGGTGCATTCCTCTGGAAAGTTGATCTAGGAAAAAGACGAAACCTTATTTAGAACTGACAAGAATTTGCGAGAACAGAAGAAGGTTGAATGGCATAATCAGACGACATCAACATCAATGTAAGACTGGCCTGATTTTAATGAGGACCTAGTTTATGAGGATGAGGTCGAGACCAGAGCGATGTTGTCACAGCAGAAGATCCGACCTCAACAATGTCTTCTGTGTTTCTCTTTCTTGGATGGTGCGTGAGATTGGCTGAATACGTTGAGTATCTTCTGAATTTGCCCGGCCCAGAAGACCCTCATGATATCCAGCTTGCAGAAGTGCAGCTGGATATCAACCATCAAACAATATATAAAGAAGAAATTAGAAAATCTTCAAACTCTTGAAAGATGGGAAAGTTGCTGGTCCTGGTGGTATTTCAACAGAAGCTATTAAAGCAATAAAAACACTTTAATTAAATTATTGCATTAAATTATTGCACAAATTATTTAGCAAAATCCAGGAGACCAAAGAAATACCAGCAGACTGGAGAGAAGGATATCTAGTGAAGTTGCCATAGAATAGAGACCTGCAGGAGTGCGAAAATTTTAAAGGATTAATGTTATTGTCAGCTCCTGTGACAATATTAGCAGGATCATTCTGGAGAGATTAACAAATGTCATTGACAAATAACAAAGGGATGAACAAGAAGGCTTCCGACGAAATAGATCCTCCACTGAATACGTGGTCACATTACGCATAATAATAGAGTCATACAATGAACTCCACTCGCCATTTTATATTGGATTTGTCGTCTGTGAAAAGGCTTTTGACATCATTGATCGGGAGCCCCTTTGGAAATTGACGTGGCTTTTGGAGTCCCACAGAAAGTCATTAATGTAATAAAGACAACTTATAAAGAAATGAAATGCAGAGTTCTTCATGAGGAGAAGCTAACAGTTGCATTTGAAATAAGAATACCCGTGCCTTTATCGTCTTTATTTTATTGATGACTAGGCGGGATTATAAAGAGAACAATACCTACCACCAGAAATGGAATTCAATGCATTCTGACTGAGCAGATTAATGATCTCGACTTCCAGACGACATTCCCCCCTTGTCCCACATACAAAACCAGGTTGAAAGGTAAATTAAACACATTGGATGTTAGGTCACAATAATTGGATCTGAAAGTTTACAAGATTTTAAAAAAACACAAAGATAATCAGAATAAATCAAGGAAACAATAACAATCTTCCTGCTTGAAATCTGACCTCCAGCAGTGACATGTTACACATAGACAGGTAGCGCCGCTCTCCCTGGCGAAGGGCTTACGTGCGCGGTTCGTAATCCTGTGTACACACGTTCGAAACACATCTGCGCGCGATTTGGCAGCAGACCACGTTGCGTTGGTTTTGCGATGGTATCGATGTCGGACATTTAGAAAGCAATGGCAAACTACTAAATGTAACGATCACAGCGGCAGAAATGCTGGTGTTGATTACGCTGTACTGTAAAAAAGGATATGCAAAAAAAAAATGTTAGGTAGCAATGCAGTCAAATGTGGGCGAAAAGGTAGATATATTAACTGATTCAGTGCCGAATAGAAGGACGATATATTGCGGTACTAGGGTCAACGTGTTATTTGGTTTGATTCGTGGTATCTTCCGCAATGTCAATACTCAGTGAATAGAAATGTAGACAATATTACGTGTTGATTTGATTGTGTACACCATGTTTGGTGTAAATTTACTTTTTGCTTGGCACTGAATCAGTTAACATAAGAATTCAAAAGGCAAGATCAGCTTTCTTAACGCTGGGACATTTGTAGAAGTCAGAAGAGATCTTCTGCTTCTTCTTCTGCGTTCATCCGGAGTTTCTTTTTTCGGACGTGATTGCGTTGTGTCTGTTTACAGCAGAGCTGCGTTATTGCGCCGTTAGGCCGACACATCCGACTTCTGCGGGCATTTGTTGACCGGGTTAACCTTCCCGGTGAAGAGATCGAATTATCAAACACAGAATGTTTCTTTCTTTTCGCTCGCTTTGAACTTGAGCGTGGTATTCACATTGGGATTTCCCCAGTACTATAGTCCCTCGCCATCAGACGAACCCACTCCGACTTCTGAGGTATTTGTAATTTACGTCCCAAAGTCAAGAACGAGAAGTCAATATTTTAATCCACCCGATCGGTGACGGTGTTCAACCCGCTATCAGATGTTTCAGAACGAAACGTCCGACGCTTCTGAGCGAACGTTTCTCATCTATTCGGCTATGCTGACCAACATAAGGACGTGTGATAACATTAGATATCGTTTCGTGTACAAATTCTTAGCGTTATAATGGGATTCGAATCTGGTACCTTTTGAACCAGAGGCGAGCATCGTAACATCTCAGCCACGCCTCCTCAACGAGATCTGAACACTTTTGAGGCACGGGTCAGGATGTGTCGGAATGACCGCGGGACATAATACGCTTGCGTGTAAGCTTCCGGTGCGCTGATTTGAGTGGGGACAAAGGGGGGGGGGGGTAGTTTACTTCCTGTTCAGAAAGCCATGGCAATCAACTAAACGTCAATCAATAGGTACCGTCGCCACAATGAAGGTTGGCTGGAATGGATCTCCAACACTGCCCGTCTCTCGTCTTGATGTTTGTCCATCTCTTGATGTTATCTTCCCACTTGTATCGGTGTCTACCTCTTGCTTGCTTGCCCTCAACCTTCTATGTCCTGTCTGTCACGTTTATGGTGTCGCATTATATACTTATCTATGTCAATATGGTTTTTATAAGAGTGTTATATCTTTTAACGTGGCCGAAATATTTCACTTGCCTCCTCTTTAGTTCTTTCATCAACTCTCTTTTCATTCCCAGTTTTTCCAGAACCTCTGTATTTTATTGTTTCTGTTTCCATGAAATACGACATATTCTTTTGTATATCCACATCTCCAGGGGATCTATTCGACTTTCTAGCTGCTTATTCAATGTCCAGGCTTCCTCGTCATACATTAACGCCACACAACACTAAACGTAAATTTGTCTAGAAAAACAACTTGAGGCTTAGGTTTGAACACAATGTCCTGCAAAGGATATGCGACATTTTTTTTTTAGTTGCCCGGAACAGAACAGACGATTGGTAATCTCTAGGAAGAATGACGGCTAGAGTTTCGGCACATAGTTGAGCAGTTACTGGAGACAGCTATTCATTACATTTGTCGATAAGTTATCGTTGAGATAAGAGACACGATGGCGGGGCATTGCGACACCAGGCGGGCCAGTGAGAATGTGTCGTTGCGTTGCTGTTGCGTTGTTGTTAAGGCTGTTGCTGTTTGTTGTTGTGGTGGTGTTGTTATGGCTTGTTGTCGTTGCTATTGGCGGTGTTGTGGCTTTTGTTGTTCTGGTGCTGGTGTTTGTGGTGGTGGTTGAGGCTTGTCGTCGTTATTCTGGTTGTTGGTGTTAATATTGATGTTGTAGTTTTTGTTATTGCTATAATTATTGCTGTTGTTGCTGTTTTCTGTCGTTGTTGCTGTTGATTTTGATGTTATAGTAGTAGTTGCTGTTATTGTTGTTGTTATTGTCGAAGCTTATCGTTGCTGTGATCGTTAATGTTGTGGACTTCATTGTTGTTGTTGAATTACAGGTTCCTGTTATTCTTGTGGCTTTTTGTTATTGCCCTGATTGATGTTATTGTTATTGTTGAAGTTTTGTTACTGTAGTTGTTGTTGCTGTTGTAATTCCTGCTGTTTCTGCTGCTGCTGCTGCTTCAAAACCATGTATATTCCAGCAGTTAACTTCTGTACAGCTTGAAGCCTTGAGGACTGTTGGTCAGATCCCTATAGCGAAGCCATGCATTCATTACAAGCATATTTCTCAGCTCTCCTTTATTTATTGAGTGCCATATGTGGGTGCCGACTGTCCATCATCGTTGTGAATGGCAGTGAGTGACTCTCCAGTATACCATGACCCCTACCCCATTCAACCTCAGAAGAGAAGTTACATTAGGGTCCACCCCTGGATCGGATTAATAATCCTATGACCGCGTCAACCACAAACAGGACATTAATTTGAAAGTGATTGTTGTCCAAAGAGTGTATTGTTCTTCTCTCGGCAGGCTTAATCACAGAGGATACCGTACGCTGTCTAGCACCTCATTGTTCGCCAGACTATTCTCTGCATGGTGAAGATAGATTTAGGCCAGTGTGTACCCCTATCTTAGCATACCAGGGCCTGTAAAGTTAGTTGCATGTCCTTTACATGACGCCACACTCAAACCAAGTATTTATTGGCTGTTTATGATATTCTAGAGAACTTTACTTTCAGTAGTTTGTCATTGCGTTCTCAACGGCCCATAGATCTGTGGCTGACTTCGAACGCGGCCTGTCGTGGTTGTGAAACTGCGTTTCCTAAACCGTAAATTACACTACACCACATCACATTACATTACATCGCATTACGCTACATTACATCACATTACACCACATCACATTACATTACATGACATCATGTTGCATTACATCTCATTGCAATACATTACATCATATCACATTACATCATATCACATCACATTACACCACATCATATCACATCACACCACATTGCATCACAACACGTTACATTATATCACATTATAGTACATCACATTGCATCCACACCACATTACATCAACACGCTTACAGGCGTATTGGGTGATATGTGGTACCAGGAAATCTCTTGGGGAAGCCAAGTCGGCTGTTGACCACATCACCATTCTAGTGCTGACTAGTCTTTGTATAAACACGGAGCTAGCGCCATAGTCCAAACCGTTTCTAGGCATTAAAGAGGATTCTTGTTATCTTATTCTTCATCTGCGTTCATCCAGAGTGTATTTTTTCCCCAGACGTACTTGCGGTGTCTGTCAGGCGCCCTTGGGCCAAAACCCTTAAGCCAACTTTAGCGTGCGTTTTTAACCAGGTTAGCATCCCTTGGTGGGGGGGGGGAGAGGTTCTTGTTATAGTACACCAGCTCTGTGTCGAAGGAGTTACGGACTCAATTCGCAATCCCCCGGGAAGGTTAACCCGGTCAACAAATGCCCGCAGAAGTCGGATGTGTCGGCCTAACGGCGCAAGAACGCAGCTCTGCTGTAAACAGGCACAACGCAATCACATCCAAAAAAAACAAACTCCGGATGAACGAAGAAGAAGAAGAATTCGCAATCCTGTTTACCACGTTCGAAACGCAGCTGCGGGCGATTTGGAAGCAGACCACCTTGTGCTTGTCTTCATACAATGGTATGAGTGCCTGTCGTTCAGAAAGCAATGGCAAACTACTGAACGTAAACTTGCCAAGAAATCACAAACAGCCAAACTATTCTGGGGTTGACTGCAACGTCCTGTTAAAGATATGCAACTAACCTTTTTCTTATAGTAAGAGTAATGAAGGGACGGTGATGAAGGTAACTGTAAACCTGGACCTCCTGCCGTGAATTATTTTATACTTCAAATATCTACGGCACTTTCTACAATAGGACTGCCTGTAACTTGACATTAAACGCCACCCCCGTGCCGTTACATGCGAGCATTCTAACCACTCAATGCGCTCATGGTAATTTGAAATCTTACGACACGAAATCGGGAACACCTTGTAGAGAAGATGTATTGAGGCCTGCCGGTTGCCGAAGACAAATGAAATAAATAGACAGGGAACAATAGCGCATCTTTAAAGAACTTGAAAGCAGAAAAACTCCACAAGATAAATCAAGAGCAGCAATGAATGGATAACGAGTGTGTTGGCGTAACGAAACATCAATAGCCCGCGACACAAAAGAAGAAGAATCGAACATCAACCGTACACAGCTTTCTTCACCCAGGTACAGGGCGCTCTCATTAATCCTCAGGTAGTAAATATCTTATTGCTTGCGACCAGGGACAACCAAGTAGGCAATCTCCGGGGACGTCTCTTGTAAGTACCCCGAGTTGAAGACACTAAGTTATACTTTGATTACCGTGTCTGACGAACGTTCTCGATGCAATCCCAGCACATGTCATTTCAGCAGTGTATTTATGCGTGCTCTCGTTTGACAAACTCCTTGGTTGTGTTCCATTGCGCCATTGCCATTGCGACGGCAAACACAGGGTTGACAGACGTGCATTGATTTTGTCATTGAGGTTTCCATTTGTGCGCATGAGTAATATTTACCTTCATTTTCATGTTGTTCCGGCGTGGAGGTGTGATGTGTGTGTAGCTTGGAGGGACGGTTGTGATAACACAACCGAGAAAAGAAACATCAGCGTAACTTTATTATAACTTTGTGTGTGTAACCTGGAGGGACGGTTGTGATATAATAACCGAGAAACGAAACAAACTAAATTATAACTGTGTGTGTGTGTGTGTGTGCGCGCGCGCGCGCGTGTGTGCGTGCGTGCGTAATTGGGTGTGTAGCTTGGAAGGATAGTTGTGATATAATAACCGAGGAAAGAAACTGTATGTTAACTTTCAATGTTGGCTCAGAAATCTTGTATATTTAGAGTGCATTACATAGTGTGTCGACGATTATTTAGGTTGCCAGTGAAGGCAATTTCGCAACCACCCGTCATACAGAGTTGAAAGTTAGAAATCAGCTGCAGGCGATTTGAGAGCAGTTCGCTTTGCGTTGATTTCGGTGACATGAGCCTCGGCCATTCGAAAATCAGTGGCAAACTACCGAAGGTAAAATTACCTCAAACCAGAGGTTCCCAAACCACGGCCCGTGGGCCACTTGTGGCCCGCCAGCTGTCAGAAAGTGGCACGCGAGGCCTCGTTATTTAATATAATATATTTTAATAATTTCCAAAATGCACCCGGAGCGCCCCGTCAGCGTGAGATAATTTACTCTGCTCGTGGTTGTTATGCTCAGATATTATCGAATGCGCCTGTTCAGTTCTGAACGAAACGTTATGAAGTTCCCATATCCCAGCCTTGTCGACTAATCATAGTGCGCAAGGTACCATGTCGTTTGTAGCGCAGGTAAACAATACTATGACAATGTAACGTAGCAAATAGTAGAACTTAAGAACACTGCTCTGGCCAAATTGTTAGGAAAGAAAATCTACCCACGGGCGGATAGTGCACGTTACCTTGTGGGAAGGGGGGGGGGAGAATGTGTCTCACCATCCAGTGCCGTGCCCTCTGGCATGGGCAATCATGCCTCTCCATAAATTACGTTCTCCGACGTCATGGATCAAGTCGTGTGTTGACTCCCTTCCATGCCATGAAACAAGACTGTCAAGAATCTTCTCACGCTGTTTCCTCTATCTCTCTTTCCGCAAATCTTACGGGTTGTCACAACATGTTCCAGTTTTTGTCTTCTTGTAACGTGGCCAACAATAATTAAAAAAAATACCACGACTGCCTCTTTCTGAAGAAAGAAAAAGTAAGATAACGAAGAATATACCAAAACACATATGCAAAAAGCAAAGAAAATAGAAAAAGGAAATAGTAGTGGAAACTGGGACAAACTATGGAAAAAACTCACATTACATTATCAACGAATAAATACAATAACAGGTAGGAAGGTGGCTGAGTGGTCCCGAGATATGGTGTCCACCTCGAGTGCTGGAGGTCCCGGGTTCAAGCCCCGGTAAGGACCGGGACTTTTTCACGTGGACTTCTAGTAACTAAGTTTCTCGTGGACTCTGGGTAGTGAGATCGGACGCCCGTGTGTATTGTTGCGCACGTACAAAAATCCCTTGGTAGTTGGAGATCGAAAAAGAGTAACCTAACGGCGCTGCCCGGGCACAATTTCGAGTTAAAAATCCACCCAAAGTATTTCAGGATCCTCGCCAGTGCTACAGAGTTCGTGCACTGGGCTGAGCTTCTCCGGACTCGGTTTGAGTTAGGAGTAGAACGGAGCACTTATGGGTTACACCAGTGTGCCGTGATGTTAATCCGTCGACTAAACTAAACTAAACTAAACAGGTAGGAAAATACGAAATAACACTGGATGTTTAAAATCGAAGAACGGTGCAATATTAATGGGATAAGATGATAAAGTCAATAGATGGACGGAACATCTGGAAGAGCTGTATGATGATAGAAGACCGGATGTTGATATTCAAAACAAAGGTGAGAGTTCAACTATAGTTAGTTCAATTTCTTTGCATTCACGTGTATGTATTGATGTCACGAAATTTGCTGATGCCATGTGTGTGTACTTCATTGCTGTAAGCGAATTACTCTTCAACTCTGTTGTCTGTCGTGCACTGTTGGAGTTGGAACCTATCTCCATCTTGTTGTGGCACGTCGTTTATCACTAAGATCATATTCGCATTTTGAAATGCTGATCAACACTTGAACGCCGGAAAGAAGGAAACAAGAGAGACAGAAAGAAAAGGGAAAGACAAACAGACGGAAGAATATAATACTACAACAGAAATTAAGTAGCTAGGTAATTCTAACTCTAAAAATAAGCATCGAAACGAGAAGAACATATTCTACGTACTTCGATTGAAACGTCCACTTCCTGAAGAGTAGGAGAACTTGATGTAAGGGGAGCCTACTGTGACTTCCGGCGGCCATGTTTCTCTGTCTAACAGAGATTGCGTGATCAGTCGGCATTGGTCAACACTCCCCACTTAATCAAGGCCACTCACGCCAATTTCGTGTCAGCGTCAGTATTAGGGCCTGGCCAAATTGCCAGGTGACGCAAGTCAATCTGTAATTTATTTCCGAGTTAGGATCTTAATTCCCTATTAGCGACCCAGAATTTTCATTGTCTGCAAGGAATGCATCACGAACAATAAATTCGCAGATATTGTTAGCACACATAGAATGGTAAAGAAAAGAAGCAAAGATCAGATTACAAGCTAATCAATATAAACACTGAACGCCAGAGTCACAAAGGATTCGAACTCTTGTTCCTGAAGAGATCCCTTGTTGGCAGGTTGTTCAAATCCCTCGTTTTTAATGTTTATATTGTCTTATGTGTTCTCTGATATCTCTTCTGCTCCTTACTTGTAAGAGTTCCAACCAATACCCACGAATTTATGTCACATGTTATTTCATTGGCCTTAAGAATTCCATGGAGTATGTTATAACTGCATCGGGTTGTTCTGCGAGAGGCGAGAGAATGTTCTAGCATATGTGGTAGTTTCTAAGTAATATACAACATTGAATGTGTGGTTTGACTTGCTTATCCACATCCGTTGTTATCTCACATGTACTGGTTGATTGCTTGGTTAATTGGTTAGTTGTTGATTGGTTGGTTGGTTGATTTGTTGGATGTTTGAATAACGAAGACACACACAATAGATTGCACGATTTATTGCCTGGCATATTTCGCTGCATCTCATCAGGTACATACTGCAGAAATCACACAACTTACGTGAATTAACTAGTTAAATCCTTCAAGTTGAAATATACACATATTCTTTTTGTTTAGCTGGTTGGTTGATTGCTTGGTTGGTTGATTGCTTGGCTGGTTAATTGGTTGGTTAATTGATTGCTTGGTTGTTGATTGATTAGTTGTTGATTGCTTTGTTGGTTAATTGGTTGGTTAATTGTTTCCTTTTTTGCGCTCGCTCGATTTGAACTCAAGCGTAATCCATCACACTACTTCTAGTAGTGCTGGACTGAATTTTGCCTGTGGGTTCGCTTTCCCTATTAACAATGTCCCTCACCATTAGGAGAACCCACTCCGACTTCAGGAACACTTGTAATTTACGTCCCAAAGTCAAGGACGATAGGTCAACATTTTAGTTCAACTGTCCGACGTAAGGGTTGAACCCCTGACCTCAGCATCAGCACACCAGATATTTAAGATCCCGCTTTCTTTTCCATTCGGCCATGCTGATCTACACTTGGTTATTGATTGGTTAGTTGTTGATTGGTTGACTGGTTGATTTCTTGGTTGGTTAAACGGTTGGTTGGTTGACTGGTTGGTTCGTTGATTGTTACACAAGCGTACAATGATTACACTGTTAAAGATTTGAGTCTATGCATGCAAGAACATAACGACTGCCCTGTCTAGAATCTCAGTCTGTGTGCAAGTAAAGGGCTCCTTACACGTCTTGGGGTCCATTAGGTATATGGTGCCAAACCCACATTGTTATAAACCACTGGGCAGATGATGTGATAAGTATTAGACCGGTCGACCTTACTTCCGCCAAAATATCCTGGTACAAGTTTTGGTCTGGATCGACCTGGGTCAGTTTTAACAATACTAACCCACCCAAGTGCGGGTGGAACACTTGACCACTGAGCTGACAGGCTAGTGTCTGGTCACCACGCTACCGCGGCTGTCCGGTCTATGAATGCAAGAATAAAATCACTGCACTGCCTAAGATTGGATGCTATACGTGCTGGTATAGTATTATTGCACTGTCTAGGATATGATGGTTGCACGATTAGAATCACATACATTTTATTTTTAAAATTAAGGATTTTTTTGACTTTTTCCTCCTTTAAGCGTTTCTTTCGTACAAAACAGTGTGTATTTACATGGAGCGTTGTGGGCTTTTTCACATTTGCGAATACAACATATGCATTCATATACACGTGATAATATTACATTCATGGCATGGTGTAATTACCTACACACTACTTGTTGATGATGGTGGTGGAGTAATCAATTGCTCTCATGCACACTGAAATCTTTCAATAGAAATGCTTCCATACTCCAAGTATTCTCATTCACACTTAGTTTTATTTAAGAAAGGTTTAACGGTATCACTGAATCTTTCATGCTCCAAGTATTCTTATTCACTTTTGCTTTCTGAAATTGGTACATCTTGTATGCACCAACAAAATATTCCATACATTAAACATCGCAACAATAAAGTTTGGTTTGTGTTTGCGTATGAGTGTGATGTGTTGTAATTTTGTACGTATAGCACAAATATTTAAATTAATAATAATTAAATAGCTAGTCATTATAGTTCTAGTAAAACAAGTAAATGAGATATAATTACTAGATAAATTCGCACATCGAGTTGTTTTTCCACGATGGACACTAACTGAACGTTGTAGGGGTGGAATCCGCCTTATCCCATCATCAGCGCACTGGAAGTTTAAGAACGAGCACTCTTATTCTTTCGGCCATGTTAATCTCTAATCAATCAATCAATGAGGTGCCATCTCCACAATGCAGGGTGGCTGCAATTGATATTGAACACTGTCTGCCTCTCGCCCCGACTGTATATTCTGTCAGACTGCTGTTCGTCCATCACTTGATGTTACCTTCCCACTTGTATCGTCGTCTACCTCTTGCTCGCTTGTCTTGAACCTTAACCCCTAGTATGGTTTTTAAAAGAGTTCTATGTATTTTAAATTGGCCGAAATATTTCACTTGCCACATTTAAAAAAATTTCTTCCAACTCTCTAGATCCTCATTGCTTGATTTTCCCCCAATGAAATACGACATATGAAGAAATACTGTATACATCCTAATTATATTAGCCGAGGATTGATTAGAACAATTAGACGTAGAGACTCGCAATATTTTCGACACGTTATGAGAAGAAATAAATTAGAGAAAACGTAGTTACAACTGGCAAGATTGAAAGGAAAAGAACAAGCGGAAGAAGCAGAGAAGTAAATATCTGGATGGCTTGGCCATATGGTATGGTCGAGACACAAACATAGAGCTGATCCACGACTTTGGTGATCGCGTGAGATGACGAAACATAACCGCCCACGCTTATCGGCATGGCACATGATGAAGAGATTGCCCACGATCTTGCCTTTACATAATAATCATCAGCTCCTTCAATATGTCATTGTCTTTTTTAAAATTGTGTCTCTTTAGTATTTAGGGCGGAATGGCTTTTACGTCATGCAGTCGATTTTCCACTCCAAATTCCGCTATGGGCGGTGTACACAAACGGTTCAACCCCCACAGATGTTAGTTGGACTAAAATGTTGACTTCTCGTCCTTGATTTGGTGTCGTAAATTACAAGTACCTCTGAAGTCGGAGTGAATTCGCCTGATGTCGAGGGACATTGGTAATAAGGAAAGCTAATCCGCACGCAAAATGCAATCCAGCGCTACTAGAAATACTATGTATGGACTATCCTTCAGTTTAAAGCAAACAAGTTAAATTCTTGACATATATAAGTAAATGCGAATTTATTAAGAAGTTGAAACCTATTTATTCATATTTAGAATCATCTTTATTCATAATTTTTTTTTTTAAATCACATTTATTTATCCCCGGGAAGGTTAACCCGGTCAACAAATGCCCGCAGAAGTCGGATGTGTCGGCCTGACGGCGCAAGAACGCAGCTCTGCTGTAAACAGGCACAACGCAATCACATCCGAAAAAAAAAATCTCCGGATGAACGCAGAAGAAGGAGAAGAAGAAGAAGAAGAAGATGGAATTTATTTATAAGTGAACTCCTGTTTGTTTATAAGTACACTCCTATTTATTCATAAGTAATATCGCATTTATTCATAAGTAAAATCATATTTATTCTTAAGTAACATACTTTTTATTCATAAGTAACCTCTTATTTGTTCATAAGTAAAATTCTGTTTAATTCTTAAGTTAAATCGTATTTATTCAGAAATAAAACCCAGTTTATTAATAAGCAACATTTAATTTATTCACAAGTAAATACCATTGTGAATATGTCTTTATTTGTGTAAGTTGTGTCTGTGATTTTTTTTTTTTTTTGGGGGGGGGGGGGGGGGGGGGTTTGGGGCGTATTTTAGTGTGTGTTTGTGTGTGTGTGTTTTGCGTGGCCGTTACGGGACTTGGCAATCGACCCCAGCATTTCATGTTCAGGAGTTTGTCGTGGCTTTCTGAAGATTCGGAGCTTACACCATTAAGAAAATCAACTTCGAACCCGGTATGCCAGGATTGTGAAACTGCGATCACTACCCCCGCGCCTCCGGCGTGTGTGTGTGTGTGTGTGTGTGTGTGTGTGTGTTAGTTATTGTGTTGAACTGATTAAGTGACATGGGATAATTAATCGTCTTAAGCAACTTCCCAGCCGGCTTCCTGGCCTAGAGGTTAGCAACTTTCCTCCGTAATCTCGTATACTCTCGTAAGTAACGCGTCGACAGTGACAATCAGCAGTGGTTCGAATCGCGTCGGTAACTTACGGGGTATGTGAGCCGGCCGCTCACAAAGCAATGGCAAACTACTGAGCGTAATCTTGCCAAGAAATCAACAATCAGCTGAAAGATGCTGATGTTGACAACGATGTCCTGTAAAGGATATGCAAACATTTATTTATTTATAAGCAACTTCCCATATCTGCCGTGACTTATATATCCCCGAAATATTGTCATAATACAACTTATCTGCTACCAGATTAACAACTTTTAAGTCATAACTGTGAGACTCCCCTATTTCCCATTTTCCGCCTTTAGTTTTTATTTGGTTCAGCCCTACTTGTTGTTTTGGATTGAATCTGCTAACAGTAGTTCCAGACTTGACAGACAAAACTAGTTTTGTCTGTAATTGCCAGGATATCCCAGATCGGCCTCTCCCACAACGACAGCAATCTCCTGGTCTGTGGCGGGCTGGGCATGTAGTCGGGCTGATTTATGGGATATGGGAGAATGTTCTTGACACGGCTGTCCGAAGATGATGACGTAGATTCGAAGAACAAAAAATTGGCAGAAAAGAACAGGGATAAAACACAATGGGAATATAATTAGTGTAGCACAGCTGTGTCTAAAGTCGTCCTGGGCTGTTGACGGACAGGCTGGCAAGCGAGAGGTCGCGACATCGTGGCAGATAGACGGAATGAGAAATGATAAGGAGAGATACTGCGGGGGGAGTCCCAGATAAAAGTAATAAAGGAGATAATGTATGCGACGGCAGAAGAGAAAGACAAGTGAAGGATTGGAGAATGTGTAGAAGGGATGAGAGATATTGTAAACTGCCCCTTGCTTCGCAATTATGTACTTGTGAACTAATTTTATTACAACCAACTTTCCCCGTTCAGTCTTTACAAAATACAATCTTGTATGTTGTTTGCGGGACGTTGTGATCAACCTCAATGCACGGCTGATTTTCTAAGCAATTTTATGTTCGGTAGCTTGCCATAGCTTTCTGAACAAGATGTCAATACTTAAGTCCAAATGACCGGTGATGGGGCTGATCTCGCTGCCCCGCAGCGGGCTCGTTAGAAGTTTACGAGCTAGAGCGCATTAATCCTTTTGGCCACGCAAGGGTATAATTGAGGTGGTTCGCTAGTTGCTGTTTTCTGGTTAAAGATGCATGTACCGGGTGGTAAGTTTGAAAAGAACTAATCCGTTGAAACACCCACCGCAGTCTTGTCAGTGTTCTCGTGCAGCTTTGCTATTACACTTTGTTAGATCTTCTTCTTCTATGTTCATCCGTGGTGTTTTTTTCCAATGTAATTGAGTTGTGCCTGTTTACAGCAGAGCTGCGAACCTTACGTTTTACGGCCGACACATCCGACGTCTTCGGGCATTTGTTGACCTGGTTAGCCTTCTCGGGACTTTGTTAGATGATTATTTGAAGTCTGCGTTTGTATTGTGTGACGTGCCTCTGGAGTTCTTCTGTTGAAGTTTAGTAGTTTAGTTATTGTCGTTTCTTTGTCTCTTTTTGTGGTAATATCACGTAATGAATTCTTTCTTCCTGATATTAGTCCAGGTTATTACGAAGTGGGTTATGTTGTTTGGTTCATATCCTGCTTTGCAGATTGATTCTTCCCACTTGAATGCAGCCTTTCGTGGTCTCAATTTGTACATTTGTTTATTTATAATTTTATATTCTCCTTTAACTGTATTTTTCCGTTTGATTCTTTTATTAGCCGGAATATAGTTCTTCTATCCTTGCTTACTCTCCAGTTTTGCAAATATTCTCTGAGCGTTTCCTCTTTAACCTGAATTTAACTTATGGCTTATCTAGTTATGTTTCTATTTCTTCTTTAATTCTGGTTCCTTGTGTCGCTGTTTTGTCTTTTTTGTTTTTTATTTTTATTTATTTATTTTAATTAAAAAATTTTTTTTTTGTGTTTTTTCCTTGTCCTGTTATTTCTGTATTATCTGGGATCCACGGTAGTGTTACACTGCGTCTTCTTCTTTTAGTTGTGCCAGCTAAGCAATTACACCGCTGAATATGTTGTGAATGAGTGTCCTTTGTAGAATGCGCAGTATTCCACGAAATGTGGCAATGGGAGAACACCGGCTTATAAATAGCACCGCATCTGGGAAACTGACATACTTTGGGCATGTTACACGTCAGAGTCGTTTAGAAATAACAGTGAAAGGCGTGTCAGAAAGAGCAGTCGAAGGCGTAGCAGAAAGAACAGAGGAAGGCGTGTCAGAAAGAACAGAGGAAGGCGTGGTAGAAAGATCAGTCGAAGGCGTGGCAGAAAGAACAGTCAACGGCGTGGTAGAAAGAACCGTCGAAGGCGTGGTAGAAAGATCAGTCGAAGGCGTGGCAGAAAAAAAAAACAGACGAAGGCGTGACAGAAAGAACAGCAGAAAGCGTGACAGACAGAACAGTGGAAGGCGTGGCAGACAGAACAGTGGAAGGCGTGGCTATTGAAAGATAAGACAGGAATTGACCATCACGATGGTGCACTCGTAATAAATTGATATTAAAAGAAATATTAATGGTTGGTAAAGCGGGCACGATGGCAGAATCGTTAGGAGCTTGCGGTGGTAGTGTAATGAGTGCAGTTGGAAGTCGCCCGCTAGAAGAGGGAAAGACCGGACACCAATTACTCCGTGCATTTAGTCCTACAACCTGAGCCCAGATACTTCCACGCACACCATAGAAGGCTCCTGCCTCGGGACTCGTGTGTGCGTGTGTTTGTGCGCGCGCGTGTGTGTGTGTATGTACGATCAAATCATCAATCATCATCAAATGCCCTGTCAGCTGGCACAGGCGTTCATGTAAAGTCTCTCCACGGATCTCGTCCTCTGGTTAAAATCAAACGGCACTCTGAAATTAAAAGAATTATTGATATTTGCTTTAAGATCAAATGTTATATTGAAGTTATTAAAATTTGGTATATTCGCTAAATGATCGTGAACGTACATTGAAATTAAAGTAACTTTTGAAATTTGGTATAAGATCAAATGAAATACTGAAAGAAACAAACTATTGTTATTTGGTATAAAAGATCAAATGGTGAACTGAAATTAAAAGAACTATTTACAGACCATTTTCTGCAATAATTATTAAAAAGGCGCACTGGGGGAACTGTTTAAAATCATAATCTCCTTGGCTTCTTTACCCAGCTTTAGTGCCAGGTAACTTGAACCCTCTACCCCTGTTGTGTGTCCACCCTGCAGTGATAGAAGGGTTTGCGTATTCCGATGACTTCGAGAGCTATGCCGACGGTAACGCAGCTACTGGTAGGTTCTCCCATGTCAGACAGGTTAACGGATTGGGACCAGACGAAGAGAGACACAAACCTGCTGCCTTGTGGGTGTGAATAAAAGCGACAAAACTGGGGAAAAATAAACAATGCAAAATGACCCGAAGTAATGCAGCTGTACAGAACAAAATTACGGAAAACACGGGACGTTGCAGCGACTAGCCGTCATCAGCAAACAAATAGACAAAACACAACATATAAACACGAGGAAACCATTACAATGACTACATTAAGGTATAATACCCGTATAAGAAGAATGCAAAGATGCACACACGCGCGCGGGCGAGCGCGCGCGCGCGCACACACACACACACACACACATGAGAATAACGAAAAGAAAATTTAAAAATGAAAAACAAAATGCGCTAATTATCTCCGAATCCCAGGCTGTGATACTAACCATGTAGGTGGACTGTGGACAGTCAAAGGCTAGGGAAAGCACACCAGAAAAAATGCTTGTTGAAGATGGATGTACTGAGCCGCAGGTTTGGCGGAACAGTGCAGCGGTGCAACACAACTCACTAAATTATGCCAACTGATGATGATAGTGAATCTGCTTCCCGTTACCAGGCTTGGGGGGAGGGGGTGCTGGAGGAGATAAGGTCACACTGCACACGGAGCGACACAACTCATTCTTCTTGTAATAACAGCCGCTGGTGACAACGTGTCAGTGTGTGTATATATATATATATATATATATATATATATATATATATATATATATATATATATACCACTGCAGCAAAAAAAAAAGGGCTCTGTGACGTTATGTGACGCTAATAGAAGCAAAGGGCAAGCGAAACAAAGGCAGTTACATCTGCCTCCTCTCTGCGAAGCTTCACTGACAAAAGCACTCGGAGCGAACGAACAAACTTTATTTTTACAGTGTTAAGAATTGGGCACGCAGGCCCGTCTAACATTCTGCCCTTCTATAACTCTTTAATATGTTATTTCAACGACACATCATTCGAGGCTAACTGAGAACAACAATATAAACGGTATGCACTATAAAGGCATGGGCAACATGCAAAAAGAAATACTACATGACTCAGTAATATAAATGAATATGGGGTATATACTGGTCTACCGAAAGGGGACTGACCGTTATACTAGGGTTTTATTATTACTGTGCCGACTTTGCGACGAAGAGGTTACGGGTGCAGTTGGTAATCTCGCATACCCGCGTTCGAAACACAGCTGCGGGCAATTTGACGGCAGCCATCCTTGCGCTGGTTTTTTACGAAATAGTATTGGTGCCGGTCGTTCAGAAAGCAATGGCAAACTACTGAACGTAAACTTACCAAGAGATCACAACAGCAAAATAAAAATGCCGGTGCTGATTGTGGCGTCCTGTAAAGGATATGCAACTAACGTTGATTTATTATTATTGTTATTATTATTATTGTTATTATTATTATTATTATTATTATTATTATTATTATTATTATTATTAAGGGGGAGTATAATCCGTTACTGAGATAGTGTTCGAATAATTTGCGATTATATGTATAGGGATGGCTGGTGTCTCTGATTTCTAGTGAACCCAATAACTTCAGAGCTTGAGGTGAACACCAAGTCCTCTCAGCCACTCCGCCCTCTGATCAACACAATCTAACTGGACATTAATATCCAGATTCTAAAATCGGCCAGGCATCGGCCGATGTATCCAGCATTTAGAATCGATGACCGGGAACCACGACTCACTGACCACGGCGCGTGTTCATGTCCACTTTGTTGCTGGACTCCGTCTTGATTGATAACCATCTTGTGTCATTTACGGTCATCAATCCTTTCATGGCATTTCAGGTTCTGAGTTGTCTGTGTCACGAACACTCTCTCAAGGACACTTGCTCTGCGAAGGACAATAGTAAAAGCCATTTAGCGTCTTTAACTCTTTATTCACTTTCAGCCGAAGCTTGTGATGCGGCATGGTAGACGTATGAAACATTGAAAAGGCGTTAGGTGCTTCGAGAAGCCAGTGAAGTATACTGAGAATATAAACTCTTTTACTGATTCAGTGCCATGGGATGATAAATCGTCTTATCTAAACTTCTCCTAACTGCCAAGGGTTTATAAATCAAACTATAATTAAAATATCAATACAGTAGTTTTCCCTATGGAACCACCGTTAATTTGATATAAAATACAACATGCCTGCTACCACATTAACAGCTTTTAAGTCATAACTATGACATACCCCTACCTCCCATTTTCGGCCATACAATTTTGAATGGTTCAAACCTGTTTTTTGTTTGGCACTGAATCGGCTCAACACAAAAGCCACAAACAACATATTGCACGATTTATTGCCTGGCATATTTAGCTGCATCTCGTCAGGTGCATACTTAGTTAGTTAGTTAGTTAGTTAGTCTTTCCTCTTGAGCCTAAGTCGGCGCAGACGGCAGAAGTCATGGCTCTCCATGTGTGCGCGGTTCGCTGCTACCTGTTGTAGATCTTGGATGTTCACTTGGCCGTTGAATGAGCCTTCTCTGATGATGGTTAATTAGTTAATTAGTGGCATATCCTTTACAAGACGTTGCACTCAACCTCAGAATTGTTTGGCTCTGTGTGATTTCTTGCCTATGCTGGATTGCCAATGGCATTCTCGCCACAGACGACGGTAACTTCTTCTCTCTATCTCCAATGGGGAATTGACTCTTAAACAGCTCACACCAAGTCCTCCTATTCTGTGCTATCGATTGCGGCTTCCTCTACGTGCTTCCCACCTATATTATTAATCCCTGACTCTGTACCTTAGAAGTTGGAGTGGGTTCGTCTGATGGCGTGGGACACTGGTGACAGGGAGAGCTTTTCACCCTCTGTGGGGTTCAAGCAACATAAAAGGTAAATACAAAACTTGGAATGGCAATATTTTCAAAATCCCCACAGCCATTAAAAATATACCCTGTAGTTCAAAGCGAGCGGGGAATAAAAAGACTCCAATTGTCTTTTCTTTGTCCTTATGTCTTTCTTTATTTCGTTTGTCACGTGGGTTCCAGAGGAAAGCACATTCTGATGATACTATTGTGTTTTCTCTTTCTGTGTTCTCTTTAACGCTAGAGAAACATAAACGCTTACGTTACTTTGCTAGACACGTGATGATGACGATTACAAGTAGGGGCTAGCTAACATAATGTTGGTATATTATAGAGGGGTTCTAAACGTATATTGCATACATAAAATAACAAATGCATCCATACGACAAGATCTGAATGTTGAAGAAGGTTGGTTAATAACGACGATAACACAAAGAAAATTGAAATATTTTGGTCACATGAAAGTCATGAAAGTTTGGAGAGAACAATAACAGAGGGATATATGCCCGGGAAGAGAAGAAGATGGGGGCCAAAGAGAAGATGGGTGCAGGAAGTGGCAGAAGATCTCCAGATGGGTGTATCGGAGGCGGAACATATTACTTATGATCGAGAAGTTTTCCGGAAGGTTGTTACTGGGGTGGGGTGTGGGGGGTGTTGGAGGTTCTGCAATGGGCATGCTACTGAATAAATGAATGAATATTATGGGCAGACGAGCACGCATAATTTTTCTGCGCCTTACAACATGACACAGTCGATTACGACACCACATGTAAGCAAACTTCAAAATTGGCAAATTACCCATGTGCACATGTGGATGGGCGCTGCAGATAGCAGATTGTGTACTCCATTCTTGGCAAACTGTCTGGACTAGAGAAACATCAATGGAAGATAAATTACATGGACCATTGGGTGAATTAAATAAAAGACAGTTTAATTTATATACAAGACAGCATTGCGAGTATGAACAATATATATCAAGCGAGCGAAAGAAGAAGAGTAAGAAGAACATTGGTTCTCGTTACTTCCCTAGACATTTTCTATACGCTGGGTAGGCCTGGGATTCCAGGGTAACTGGTTCGGTGCCACATAAAACCTAGGCATGGACCAGACATGGAACACACATGAACAAGTATTATAATGTAAGGGATCCCAGGGTAACTGGTTCGGTGCCACATAAAACCTAGGCATGGACCAGACATGGAACACACATGAACAAGTATTATAATGTAAGAGATTCCAGGGTAACTGGTTCGGTGCCACATAAAACCTAGGCATGGACCAGACATGGAACACACATGAACAAGTATTATAATGTAAGAGATTCCAGGGTAACTGGTTCGGTGCCACATAAAACCTAGGCATGGACCAGACATGGAACACACATGAACAAGTATTATAATGTAAGGGATCCCAGGGTAACTGGTTCGGTGCCACATAAAACCTAGGCATGGACCAGACATGGAACACACATGAACAAGTATTATAATGTAAGGGATCCCAGGGTAACTGGTTCGGTGCCACATAAAACCTAGGCATGGACCAGACATGGAACACACATGAACAAGTATTATAATGTAAGGGATCCCAGGGTAACTGGTTCGGTGCCACATAAAACCTAGGCATGGACCAGACATGGAACACACACACATGAACAAGTATTATAATGTAAGGGATCCCAAGGTAACTGGTTCGGTGCCACATAAAACCTGGGCATGGACCAGACATGGAACACACTCAAACTCACATGAATTAGGATTATAATTTAAGGGATCCCAGGGTAACTGGTTTGGTGCCACATAAAACCTGGGCATGGACCAGACATGGAACACACTCAAACTCACATGAACAAGGATTATAATGTAAGGGATCCCAGGGTAACTGGTTTGGTGCCACATAAAACCTGGGCATGGACCAGACATGGAACACACTCAAACTCACATGAACAAGGATTATAATGTAAAGTTCCATTCACTGAGCATTGACGTTGTGGAAGATGCCACGAAACAAAACAAATGACACGATGACAATAATATGGCGATATATCGTCTCTCTGTCCAAATAGGAAATTTTGTTGTTTGTTGTTGTTTGTTTTTTTTTGGGCTCACTCGCTTTGAACTCAAGCGTAGTCCATACACTACTTCTTATAGTGCTAGACTGACTTTTGCGTGACCCTTGCCATCAGGCCAACCCACTCTGACTTCAGAGGTACTTGTAATTAACATCCCCAAGTCAAGGACCATATGTCAACATTTTAGTTCAACTGTCCGGTGTAGGGGTTGAACTCCTTACCCTCGGCATCAGCACACTGGATGTTTAAGAATACCCGTTCTTATCCATTCAGCAGTGCTGAACTACTGGCGATATGTTATCCTTCTGCACCGAATCGGTTAATTTTATAAACTCAATACGGATCGAGCATATGACCATCGTGTCGGAAGGCGAGCGTCTATCCATTTGAGAGCTTTACCACTGAAGCAAAACACTACAGAACGCCTATCCAACTAAGAGCTTTACCACTGAAGCAAGAATCTGTAGAGCGCGAAGATCATCGTAAACTAAGCCATACGCAGCAAATGACAAAACCTTTACCAGGAACCATTGCGACAACAGGAAACACGACACAAGCGATGACAAGCGTGGATGTACAGAGAGTATGCGCATAGACAATGCCGTTTACATTGTTGGGATATTAATAGAAAGAGCTGTAGAAGTAATACATATATGTTCTAGTGCAGTGGTTCTCAACCATTTTTGGCCCATGCACCCCTTCACCATATGTTCAGAATGTAATTCCCCACTTTCGTATTTCCTCCCTATAACCCCCTCCCCCCTCCCACCCCCCAAACCCTTTTACACAGTATACGTAAAAATGAAAGCTAAATTTAATAATACATACTAGAACAAGTCTATATGTCTACATAAAACTAATTTCAGAAGAGCGAGAATACATAACCGTAAAGTATGGATTAAAACACAATATCAAATAATCGGTTCTTATATTAACGCGATCTTGAAAAGAATCTTAATTACCCCCTCCCAGAAGACCCTAAAATTCCTCCCTGGTGGGATAGGGGTGGGGGGGGGAGGAATTCCACACCGGTCGAGAACCACTGTTCTAGTGCTTCGTAGACAGCGCAAAAAACAAAAACAAAAAAGGAAAAACAATTAATAGAATGAAACACGAGGAAATAATATAATGCTTGCACGTTTAAACATTGATAGCAAAGATCTGAGAATAATGAAGGTTATAAATTGGCAAAAAACATCAGCTGTAGAGATTGACAATCATTTAGAAACATTTCAATACATAAAGAGGAGTGTCAGAGAAGAATGTTTAACACCCAATAGTGGTTCTCCTTGAATAGGGAATGTATAATGAGATCTATAGAAAATATGTCAGCGATTGCCTGATCCGAATATAATATAAAACAATGTACGCCTTGGTAAACAGACAAACATCAGTGTGAGCGATGGTATAGAAATTGATTAATACAGTGATTTTAGAAAGGGAACAATTAGGTCTGTGCTTTAATAGCAAGAAGAAAGATAGTAATGATAATATACAGGAAATATGATCTGGTCCACGTGTAGATTTGAAGTGAAGTGTTCATTTGGTAGGTCTACAGAAATTAAATTTGTGGGGTACATAGGTATCATCAGATGGAAGATTTTCTCTTCTTGTTATATCGCTACCTCTTCCTTTCTTTATTTCATTATTTCTTTCTTACTTTTTCTTTCTTTCTTTCTTTCTTTCTTCCTCCTCTTCGTCTATCTTCTACTTCTTTTATTTCTTCTTCTTTATTGTTTCTTCTTCATTCGCCGTCTTCTTATTCCTTCTTTCTACTTCATCCCTTTTCTTTCTCCTTCTTCATTCTCCTTCTTCCTTCTTCTTCCGTCTTTATTCTTCCTTTTTCTTCTTCTTCTTCCTTTTTTCTTTTTCGCCACCCGTTGAGAAAGATGCAAGTGGCCGTTTATTCAGACAACCACTAGTACCATCATGCTGGGGACTCGTCATTGGCTACTGAAGAAGAGGACCGAGCACGTGTGAACATATCTCTAGTGCAGTGATGTTGATTCTTGATTCCATATTTCATATTTGATCATACAGTAAGTGAATATCAACACACCCTGAGAGGTGTGAGTCAGGGATACATGATGCCATCCGATAATTGTTTTCCTTTAGATTTAAAGTATGGTTAATCGAAACGAATTAGTGGAATCGCCATTGTAGGATACAAGGTGTATTTTTAATGACTGCAGTTTTTGAAAATATTGCCGTTCCAAGTTTTGTATTTACCTATTATGTTGCATGAACTCCAGAGATGGTAAATACAAAACTTGGACCGCAATATTTTCAAAAACTGCACAGTCATAAAAAAAAAACACCGTGTATAATAAGCAACGATATAATATGGTCGATGTCAGCGTGGCCGAATGTATAAGAGCGCTCGCTCATAAACATCCGGTGCGCTGATGGCGTGGTAGTTGGATCGTTATCTACACCAGTCTATTGGGCATCAACGATGACTTCTCGTTAAGAAAGCAATGGCAAACTACTGAATCAAACCAGGGCATCAACCAGGATGTAGGGTTGATCGTAACTTCCTGCAAAGGACATGCAACATGTGTATATGGTGTGGGTATGATACCGTATTGTTTGCAGGAAATGTATATAGTGCGGGTATGATACCGTATTGTTTGCAGGAAATGTATATAGTGCGGGTATGATACCGTATTGTTTGCAGGAAATGTATATAGTGCGGGTATGATACCGTATTGTTTGCAGGAAATGTATATAGTGCGGGTATGATACCGTATTGTTTGCAGGAAATGTATATGGTGCGGGTATGATACCGTATTGTTTGCAGGAAATGTATATGGTGTGGGTATGATACCGTATTGTTTGCAGGAAATGTATATGGTGCGGGTATGATACCGTATTGTTTGCAGGAAATGTATATGGTGTGGGTATGATACCGTATTGTTTGCAGGAAATGTATATGATGCGGTTATGATACCGTATTGTTTGCAGGAAATGTATGTAGTGCGGGTATGATACCGTCTTGTTTGCAGGAAATGTATACAGTGCAGATATGATACCGTATTGTTTGCAGGAAATGTATATGGTGCGGGTATGATACCATATTGTTTGCAGGAAATGTATATGGTGCGGGTATGATACCGTATTGTTTGCAGGGAATGTATATGGTGCGGGTATGATACCGTATTGTTTGCAGGAAATGTATATGGTGCGGGTATGATACCGTATTGTTTGCAGGAAATGTATATGGTGCGAGTATGATACCGTATTGTTTGCAGGAAATGTATATAGTGCGGGTATGATACCGTATTGTTTGCAGGAATTGTATATGGTGTGGGTATGATACCGTATTGTTTGCAGGAAATGTATGTGGTGTGGGTATGATACCGTAGTTTGCAGGAAATGTATATGGTGTGGGTATGATACCGTACTGTTTGCAGGAAATGTATGTGGTGTGGGTATGATACCGTATTGTTTGCAGGAAATGTATATGGTGCGGGTATGATACCGTATTGTTTGCAGGGAATGTATATGGTGCGGGTATGATACCGTATTGTTTGCAGGAAATGTATATGGTGCGGGTATGATACCGTATTGTTTGCAGGAAATGTATATGGTGCGAGTATGATACCGTATTGTTTGCAGGAAATGTATATGGTGCGAGTATGATACCATATTGTTTGCAGGAAATGTATATAGTGCGGGTATGATACCGTATTGTTTGCAGGAATTGTATATGGTGTGGGTATGATACCGTACTGTTTGCAGGAAATGTATATGGTGTGGGTATCATACCGTACTGTTTGCAGGAAATGTATATGGTGTGGGTATGATACCGTACTGTTTGCAGGAAATGTATGTGGTGCATGTATGATACTGTACTGTTTGCAGGAAATTTATAAGGTGCAGGTATGATACTGTACTGTTTGCAGGAAATGTATATGGTGCGGGTATGATACCGTACTGTTTGCAGGAAATGTATTAAGAACTTCAAAATGCTATAAATTCTGTAACTTTCAAGCGATCATCTAGAATGATAATTAAACTGGAAAAAAAATGGTGACTATGAGCGAAGAAATACTACAATGCAACATTTAGATACGTGGCTACAAATGTTTCAGCCATCTTGCAATGGGCTTAATATTGGATGGAAGACTGGAAAAAAAAAAGCATAGGCATAACACTCTTATAAAACCATACTGGAAGGTAATGTTTAAGGCAAGCTAGCATGAGGTAAACAACGATACAAGTAGGATGATAACATCAAGAGATGGACGAACAGCAGCCTGAAAAATCAAGGTGAGAGACAAATAGGAATGAAGAGTCATCGCACCCAACCTTCATTGTGAAGACGGCAACTGATTGTTTGACTTGACTCCATGATTAAATCAAAATAACTCCATGGCGTCAAGTGACGCTGAAACATTTATCACGCAAACTAACGTCACAGTTATGTACCCCTGGTCTAGATAGCTTTTGCATCAAACATTAAAACTTCGCCTACCACATGGGCGCCATCGATACCATTTTGCCGATACCAAGTGTTTAGTTTGAAGTATTTAATGGGTATGAGCTTCGATTATTCTAATCACTATACTCCAATTACCACCCAGCTTGCATAAATGCATTAGATAAAGTATAAAATTGCGGAGATGAAAGCTACCCGTCGGCCTGGCCTGCCCTTAACCAGGCAGCTACATAGAGGGAAACTTTTAGGAACATGCGAAACGATAAATGTCCTTGGCCCGGCTGTGAACTAAGAGATGGCTAGCATTGGTCGGGGATGTGTGAATTTCTCGATTTTCACCGAATCCTCGCAAAATTGTCCAGTTTCTCCGGGATTACCGTAAACCTTGACTGGAGATGTCGTAAAATGCATCAGGAGGCAAATATGTGTCTGAAATCAAGAGCAGACTCCGCGGATGTGGGATCGTGTTTGCCTTTTTACCTTCATTATGAGGGTGGGCATAATCCAACCAGGCTTTGGGGTTTGTATCATGGCGCCTGTGTTAACCGAGGACTATAAAACAACGCATTTAAAAGAGTGCAGTTGATGTTTTTATTCTGGTGTTTCTTTCCTTCCATGTTCTCCTTGTTTGTTCATTGTGTAGATTCTTCAATCATCAACATACGTTTTCTCATAGAAGAGCTTGTGTCCGAGTGAATAGATCACCTATGTCTCAATGGTGAGGTTCGAGTTCGCATCTCCAGTAAGGCAAATGTTTAAACATTGAGCACAGCCCACTACTGGCAACGCTGATCGTATTCCGGTACGAACGTAAGGTTTTATCCACGTCAATTTGGAAGCACTAGACTCCAGTTTCGCTCTCGTTTGAGCTCGTCAGTAGTGCATATCCCTGACTGGACCCAGGATTAAACCCAGACCACTGGCGTGTGACGCTGGTGTTTAACCACTAAACCACGTGGCTCACGATAGACGCGATCAAATTATCACACTAGAATATCACGTCGCCCATTGTAGGCTATAGCCCAAAATTTGCCCGATCGCTGCGATTGACGTCCGCCAATCGATGTGGCCCATAATGATCAAGTCTTCTCGACTGGCAAGGCAAACCAGGCCGCCTAAATTTCAGTTTTCAGCGTGTAATAATCAAATTGATTTATTTGGTTTTTTTCCGGGATTTGAGATTTAAACAATGAGCACAACCCACTACTGGCAAAGCTTATCGTATTCCGGTACGAACCTAAGGCCTTGTCCACGTCAATTTGGAAGCACTAGACTCGAGTTTCGATTGAGCTATGTTCGAAACTTAGGGGGAGCGAGCATATAAACCCAGCGTCCCAAATCCCAAGGATCTCTCTCTAGGTGAACGCCTAGGAGGACTCGTGCGCTAAGAGGCACTGAACAGTCCGAATGGCCAGCGGTAACTTCCCTGGCTCCGCTCTGCTGCTCCCCCACCCGCCCCCCTCCCAGTTACGCCACGCCATTGATATGAGCCTATCCACAGTCTGATGAATAACTCTTTCAGTCCTGGATAATTTCACACCAGACACAGAAAGGAAATTACACACCCGCAATGAAATGACACAGTCGGGGACTACCATGCACGCGATATTCAACCACACACGTGTGAAATCTATAACAAGGAAACAGAACAGTAACTTATATATATATATATATATATATATATATATATATATATATATATATATATATATATATATATATATATATATATATATATATATATATATATATATATATATATATATACATTAGATAACTCCTGTTTGCGGGCGAGCAAGCACTAATAGCAAAATCAGAAACTGAATTACAAGACCACATGAATAGTTTAAACGAAATGTGTAGAGAACATAACATGAAAATTAGCACAAGTAAAACAGAGGTATTGACTATAACTAAAGAAGAAATAACAACAACGATTCACCTAAACGATCATCCCTTGAAACAAAAGTAAAGAGTTTCAAGTACCTTGGAAGTATAATATCATCAAATGGCACATCAGAAGACGAGATCGAAAATAGATGCAATAAGGCAAACTAACTCATTGGACAAATGGCACCAATACTAAAGAACAAACATGTATCAATAACTACTAAGAAAGCACTTTACAACACAATCTTCCTACCAACTCTATGTTACCAATGCCAAACCTGGACAATGACAGAAAAAGAGAAAACAAAAATCACAACATCAGAAATGAGATTCCTGAGAAGAATATGCAATGTATCAAGAAGAGATAAGATCAGTAATGAAGACATCAGGACTAAAGTGGGGGTTATAGCAGCACTAGATTTTATTAGAAGGCAGCAAGTCAAATGGTTTGGCCATGCAAGTAAGTTACCAACTAACAGTATACCACAACAAGCAATGATGTACAGACCAGAGGGAAGCAGAGGAAGAGGCCGACCACGTAAACGTTGGACGGAGGGAATAACAGAGTCCATGGGAATATCGATACATGAAGCCCTTAAGCGGGCACTCTCCCGCTGTTTATACTTCACCTCGACACCGCAGGGTACAAGAGGAACATGATGAGATTATATATCTTCTTATTCTTCTCTTCTTCTTCAGCATTCCGGGGCATTGAGGTTCTTTGCTGCAAATACAAGCCGTCTCCATTCGTCTCTCTGGTTGACCTTCTCTTGCCAGTCGTTGATTCCAAGTGCTTGTAGGTCTGTATGTATATTATCTCTCCACCGTCTTCTTGGTCTACCTCGGGGTCTACGGTCATTTATTTCCTGAGTGTAAGCGAGTTTTGTTTCCCCATTATCTTCCATTCTTTCTATATGCCACAGCCATTACAGCCTATTAGCCTTCATGATACCAGTGATTAGCGGGGACTTAAAGAGATCATAAATGTCTTTTTTGCTTCTTCTTTTCCACTCTCCACTTTGTGTATCCCTAATGGGCCCAAAGATGCGTCTTAACATTTTGTTCTCAAAGGTTTGTAACAAGGCTTCGTCTTCTTTAGTTGTACTCCAGGTTTCAGAGCCACTTGTCTAATCAATGTTTTGTATATTGTGATGATATATACATTTATATATATATTCATGTTGTTGTATCAGTGCGCTTGCTTGCTGTTTGTGTTGACGAAGGCTTTGGCCGTAATGTCCATGTTGTTACTAGTGATCAGTGAACGAAAGATCATGATTTTACTTTTCGTATGTTTGCGTTTCATCCACAATGGAAAAACACGAGTTTGTGGCTTTCATGGTTGCAGATATATCACATTGTCATATGCCATCACGATAAGCGTGGGAGGTCATGGTTTGCTACCTCCCGTGCTTCCCAATCTGGGATCAGATCTGTGGTCTTGTTCCGATTATCGCCCTGAGGTCAAGCCATCCGCGTATGTATCTCGTCATCTTCGTTTTCCTCTTAATGTGCCAAGCTTGCGACTTGTCACAAAGTGTTAAAGTGTATTTCTTCTCAAAAAGTGCTTAAAATGCCTTGGCTGACAAACAAATACACCTCATACTAAACCTACACTGTGCTGCATATTGAAATATCTAGCCAGATTTCTTTTGTATAGCTCAGACTAAACGTAAATTGTAGTAACACAACATGAGTTGTTTGATACACATGGCAATAGCAGATAGCACATGATAGGTTAACTGGTATAGCACGAACACAAGCAAACAGTTTCAGCCTTTCCAGAATGCACTCGGCAACACGAGCAATGGACGCACAAGTGTTTGTTTTCCGCTGTTGATATATTTATAATTAAATCCACAGACATTGATTGGCGTTCACAGTGAAGAAAGAAAAGACATTTGTGATCAAAGGACACACTAAACAATATGACAATTATAAGTTATAAGCAGACTTGGAATCGAACCTGCAATCTTAAAATGACGACATCGCGTGGCAGAAGGAAAACAATTGCATTTCTTATCTGTTATTGTAGTTATATGTTGATACATAACATGTGAGCATTTCCATAGTTTGCCCTAATCTCCATGCACTGTTGATTCAGCAAAGCCAGACTTCTTTAGCCACTTGGCATTTGTTTACTATTTCGTTATTTATTCTATTATATTCTTCTTCATCTTGTTTTTTCTTTCTTCTTCCACCCATCATAAGTAGAATTTCATCTGTCATTCATTTCTTTTTCTTTTCTTTTTTTGTGATTCTATGTTTAGCTAGTAATGATTTCTGTTGATGTTGGTTGGACTGATTCCCGCAACATGTCTCATTGTTCATCAAAAGTCTGTATTATTTAGATGACATTATATTTTTTCTGTACAGTAACATGTTCTTCAAATAGTAAATAACTGAATAAATTGTGGAGGGGAACAGATAAACCTACAAAAATTAAATTGTTAAGAGCATGCATCTTTCCCATTGCAACACACGCCTATGAGAACTGGACATTTACTAAACAAGCTGAACAGCGCATAAATGCCTTTGAATATATACGTTATAGACGGGTTCTAACAATATTTTGGATATAGAAAAGAACAAAAGCATCCATACGACAAGATCTGAATATTGGAGAAGGTTGGCTACTAAAGACGATAAAACAAAGACATTTGAAATATTTTGGTCACTTGAAACGTCATGAAAGTTTGGAGAGAACAATCATGAGGATTATTTGCCCAGAAAGAGAGGAAGGGGAAGGCCAAAGAGAAGATGGTTGCAGGATGTGGCAGAAGATCTCCAGATGGGTGTATCGGAAGCGGGGCATCTTGCTTATGATCGAGAGGTTTTCCGGAAGATTGTTATGGGAGCGAGATTCTGCAAGGGACATGCTACTGAATGAAAGAATGAATGAATGAATGAGTGTACAGTAACATGGTACATTTCTCTAATTTCTTTGTCTGTTTTCAGTAATGCTAGATCTAGCATGATGTTCTTTGGGGTTGTCATTTTAGTTTTAAGTCTTAACCTCACTTTTCCTATAACTGACACATGGTCGCCACGTCCGTCTGCTCCTGGTCTAATTTTGACCCCTACTATACTGCTTTTGAATCAGCATGTAGAAAGTTTGATTGCGAATATCATCTCCAGAGCTTTTCTGCGTACATAATCGTCGAGGTTGGTGTTTGAACCAGATGTTACCTTTCATCGTTTCATGACAATTCTGCCCACGCCAGTAATCTCACACCTCTCTCATTCCTATCACCCGGGCAATAGCCACCAGTCACGCCACTCATCTGTTCATTGGCTACATCGACATTCAAACCCCCGCGTCACTGTCATCTACTGCCTTGCGATATTGTGAAGTGGGGGAGGGGGGGGGGGGGAAATTCCCCACCAGTTGGGAACCACTAACCTAGGCCATAGCCACCAGTCACGCCACTCATCTGTTCATTGGCTGCATCGACATGTACACCCCCGAGTCACTGTCATCTACTGCCTTGCGATTGTGGGGTGGAAAAAGGGGTGGGGGGGGGGGTCTTGGACCTGAGAAATTAAGACCTCCTGGCTAGTGCAGTCGCCACGAACTGTACAAGTTAGGGTTTTATTTTTGCCTTGCACCTGACAGAAAAAAGAAAATCCACACCTTACTGAGGATTCGAACCCGTGTCGTCCGAAGGAAATACTGGCATTCTAGCCACTCGGCCAGCCGCTCCTCTCAGAGTCCTCGGGTATTTTTTTTTTTTTGGGCGCTCGCTCGCTTTGAACTCGGGCGTAGTCTACTCACTACTTATAGTAGCACTGGACTGAACTGTGCGTGTGGATGGGCCTTCCCAATTACCGGTGTCTCTCACCATCTGGCAAACTCACTCCGACTTGACGAGGTACTTGTAATTTACGTCGCCAGGTCAAGGATGACAAGTCAACATTTTAGTCCAACTGTCCGGTGTAGGGGTTGAACCTCTTACCTTGACATCATACACCGGATGCTTAAGAACACACTTTCTTAACCATTCGGCCATGCTGACCTCCTTTCCCGAAGTATCATTTTTATATTTTCATATTTTCACATTGGCGCTCGGCTGCTTGTTCAAGATATTCGCAGCTGACCCTTAGACAAAATATCTAGAGGTCAGACCACAACGCGCCACACTCTGGACGCGCCTAGTAGTGTGAGAATCTCTACAAACAGTCAAATACAAAAATGGTAGGGTTGAATGGGACATTCTGTAAAAGAACATGCAGCCACATTTTAATTAACCTTTAGACCACTGCACAGCTGAATTGTGAGTGGTGTCCACTAGATGCTTGAACACTGGCGCCCCTTTGTCCGGGTGATCTCAATGACGTGCCCTTTGTTGTCCTGTCGGCCCTTGTGTCCAACAACTGCTACACCAGGCTACCACCGTATCACGTGGCCTGGTCCATTCAATAGTTTTGTATACAGTGGCCACCCAAATGTGAAACAGAGATAAAAGGGAAAATTCTTCACCAGTTGGATAGTTTTAAATACCTAAGGGCATTTATAACATCAGATAGAAGATTCACAACAGATATTAAGAGCAGAATAGGGCAAGCAAAAGCTGCATTTCATAAAATGAATAATATCTTATGTAATAAGTCACTATCATTGAATGTAAGAGAGTGCTATATACAACCTGTTTTGCTGTATGGCTGTGAATCTTGGAATGTAAATGAACAAGTTAGGAAGAGATTGGAAGCAACAGAGATGTGGTTCCTGAGACGAATGTTGCGAATTCCTTGAACTGCCAATGTAACTAACAACGATTGCCTGAAAGAGGTTAATGAAACTAGATTATATACAACAATAAAAAAGAGACAAAGAGCTTTCTTTGATTATATGATGAGAAGAGAGGCATTGAAGAACATCGTGACAACTGGAAAGATCGAGGGGATGAGAAGCAGACCAAGAGACATGATGCTGGATGGATTGACACAGTGGCAACGAGATGATCCAGGGAAATAAAGACCGAGATTTGTGGAGACTCATGAACGCATACGCCAGCCGATTTGGCACTTGATGATGATACAGTGGCATCCAAACTGTATTGGGGGAGGGTGGGGGTGCCTCCGCGGCCAAGTGAGTAAGCCGCTTGCCTCGCGCTCCGAAGATTGTGGGTTCGATGTCAGACTCCGTCGTTGGATTCACGAGTGCCATTTTCTAGGAGATTCCTGGGGGTGGTCGCTGGGTCTACGAAGTTCCTGCTTTGTGCGACGCTTTCAGAAGGCAGCCCATCAGGAAAAAGACAGTCATATGGGAGAAAACCTCGTGCAATGAAGTCGATACACGTTACCTCTAAACCTTTGAACCAAGCTGTATTTCAAGAGTCCTGCCTTATACATGGGAGGTACGGTAGCGCTATGACTTTGCCCGGTAGCCCACAGATTCGACGGTTATGTTGTCGAATCCCCATGGGAACAGATTTGTAAAAATTTGACATGGACTCCCGGGCCAACCAGGCCTAAGTCTGGCTATCAGGAAACGTCACGAAGAAAGGCCACAGGCATGATACTGACCACACCACGCACCGAGTAGCCATTGGTCTGTTAAATATAGGGCTCGCACTATATAACCACACGCCCAGGGTGTGTATGATGATCCTTTACTTTTTACTATAATTATCGAAATAAAAATCTTGTTTGAGCTATACCGAATTTTGTTTTCTTCCTTATTCGTTCCTTTTTCGAATAAAGTGTGTCACACCTTGTTAGAAACAAGAAGAACAGAAGACGAAGAAGAAGGATGAAGAAGAAGAAGAAGAAGAAGAAGAAGAAGAAGAAGAAGAAGAAGAAGAAGAAGAAGAAGAAGAAGAAGAAGAAGAAGAAGAAGAAGAAGAAGAAGAAGAAGAAGTGAAAATGAAGACGAAGAAGAAGAAGAAGAAGAAGAAGAAGAAGAAGAAGAAGTGAAAATGAAGACGAAGAAGAAGAAGAAGAAGAAGAAGAAGAAGAAGAAGAAGAAGAAGAAGAAGAAGAAGAAGAAGAAGAAGAAGAAGAAGAAGAAGAAGAAGAAGAAGAAGAAGAAGAAGAAGAAGAAGAAGAAGAAGAAGAAGAAGAAGAAGAAGAAGAAGAAGAAGAAGAAGAAGAAGAAGAAGTGGACATTGTTCTGATTTTGAAATGTTGCCAACTCACGAGCCTATAGACATACTCTTCACGATATTCCAAGAATATCATAAGCAGAGTGGATCCAAAGTACCAGAACCGAGATCTGCAGAAATGATAATGATGATCTAAGATAAATCTGTTCTTCCTCCTGAATAATTTCACACACATAAGTCCACGAGCGGTCTTCATGCCTCGCTGCCAACCATTTGAGGAGCCATGTCTTATTAGAATAGGTATAGGGTGTATTTTTAATGACTGTGCAGTGTTAGAAAATATTGCCGGTCCAAGTTTTGTATGCACCCTCAGTAAAGTTAACGTAGCATAATAAGTAAGTAGACAACTTGGATTGGCAATATTTTCAAACACTGCACGGACATTAAAAATACATTCTGTAGAATAGTTTCTGAGAAGCGAAGATCACGCAGCAGGAGTTGTGCCCTTTGCCTGCCCTGAATCTTTGGCGCTAGAGTAGCCAATCATAGGTTCTTTACAACAGCCACACCGTTGTAGATTTATGAATTCAACAATGAGACTCGTGGACCAAACACATCCATTTCCCTCTTTTGTTGTCTTTGCGTCATTGGTAATAAACAAGAGTGGAAACTACGGAGACTCCCATCCTTTTTATTCGAGAGCACTTTGTTCCGGGAACGCCCCCTTTTCATGTGGTAGGAGATGAAGGACAGGTGGGCGTTTCCTAGTCTGTATAATGAAGGGTAGATGTTCACTGACTTCAAAGGAGAACAATAGAAGGCGACGAACTGGAACCATGGCCTGTTGTTCGGCTGGGGAGGATCATTTCAGAAGATTTTAACATTAACTGGTTATCTGAGAGCTGAATGGTGTCCGATAGAATATCCCTGCAAATTTATAGTTCCGGAACTCAATGAATGTTCAGGACAGGACTTGAATCACAACCACGTATCTTATCGTGTTTAACCTTGGTACACCATGTAAGTAAAGTACCCCTTTTGTACTGTTTAACCTTTGTACACCATATAAATAAAGTACCCCTTTTGTACTGTGTAATCTTGGTACACCATGGAACTAAAGAACCCCTTGTTGTACTGTTTTACCTTGGTATACCATGTAATTAAAGTACCCCTTTTGTACCGTTTAATCTTTGTAAACCATATAAATAAAGTACCCCTTTTGTACTGTTTAACCTGGCACACCATGCACGTTAAATACCCTCTTTGTACTGTTTAACTTTGGTACTCGAAGTTCACGTACAAATTTGGTAATGGTTCAACTTGGTACACGACGTAAGTAAAGTAATGTAAAGTAAAGTAATGTAAAGTAAAGTAATGTAGAGTAAAGTAAAGGACCCTTGTACACCCCTCAAGTTGCATTGGTTAGATGGTGCTAGACCCATAAGCCCATACACCAGCCGACACTCGGAGAGCGAGGTGGGCAGTATCATACCCTCCTCCTTTACTTTACCAGATATTTCCTGACACCTCATTGAGGCTGGGACCACCTGGGACTTCAACTCAAGGTTGAACATTGGCCTGGATCCAAATTCTAACCCACTCCATGGAGGTCAGCTCAGGTTGAAAATTGGCCTGGATGTGAATTCTAACCCACGGCCAGAGACTTCAACTCAGGCTGAATATCGGCCTGGGTGCGAATTCTAACTCACGACCAGGGACTTCAACTCGGGTTGAACATCGGTCTGGATGCAAATTCGAACCCACGACCAGGGAGGTCAGCTCAGGTTGAAAATTGGCCTGGATGCGAATTCTTACCCACGACCAGGGACTTCAACTCAGGCTGAAAATCGGCATGGATGAGAATTCTAACCCCGACCAGGGACTTTAACTAAGGTTGAAAATCAGCCTGGATGGGAAATCTAACCCACGACCACTGGGGTCAGGCACAACGCTGCCACGGCTACATAAACATAAAATAATAAATCAAGCCCCCTAACAGGAAACTTCTGTTGGTGTGTGAAGTTTTAGGACGACAGTTTTTAGACATGAGTGCACAGAGGAACAGGTGGTCAGTATTTGCTTCCCGTGGAGAACATCGAGAGCTGGCATCTACCCCTCATCTACTGCGCTCATGTCGTTGTCATTGTATTTTCTTATTTGGCACATTTCTTATTTGGCACATGTACAGCTGAATTGGACTCAACCTTTGTAGAAAAAGAGGTACTTTCAAAACCGAACTGAACACAACTATTGTGAATTCTTGACAACGAAGGAGTTGTGTTTTAATATTATTTTATAAGATTATATTTTTTTCCTTTAGATCTGTTTTGTGTTGTTCCGTCCCTGTTGAAGGTTTATATAATCGAAACGTCGTTTCTTGTGTCCTAGGATACTAATTTTTATTTTATTATTTTATTTTTACATAGTTCTTGTTTGTCTCTTGCTTTTGGGTATTTTCACTCTGTGATTTATGTTCACCTTTATGGAGTCCGTTGTAAGGTATGTACACTATGTTCGTGTTTAGTATCTCTCATCTTTTCTCAGCAGCTACATATACCTTTTTTTGTTGTTGCGTATCCCTTACGGGACGTTGCAGTCAACACCAGCATTTTTCAGCTGCTGTTGATGTACTAGGCAAGTGTTACGTTCAGTAGTTTGCCATTGCTTACTGAACGACTGGCTCCCATACCAGCACGTTATAACACAACGCGACACGGTCTGCTGCACAAATCGGTCGCAGCTGAGCTTCGAACGCCTGGTACCCGGCTCACGAATCGCGTTCATTTCATATTATTTTTGCCCAATGTAACCCACTTGATGATGATGACGTCTCGTCAAATACAAACAGCAGTTCATGCCACTGGCCTTTGTTTTTAAAACAATAAAAATAGAGAAGCGTTTTACATTCCTTGATTCGTATTAGGTGTATGGTGACTGCCGGGGATTTGTGTAGACCAATCGACACTCAATGGGTAACGTGGTATATTCTAGGTCAGGGGATAATGTGGTGGGATGACCAGAGCCCATTCTCACTCCTTTCCTCCCTGGACAATATCTAGGAGATACGAAATAATTTTGGAACTCCTTTTATAAGACTGGGTTTACTACAGTGTAGTGCTAGTTGATATTTTCTATTTTATTTAAAACAAAACAAAACACACACACAAAACAGTTAATTGCATATTCTTTACAGGACGTTTGCAATGAATCATCCCCAGAAATTTTTGGGCTGTTTTTGATTTCTTGGTTAGTTTACGTTAAGTAGTTTGCCATTGCTTTCTGAATAACTGGCAATCATACCATAGAATGATAACCACCGCAAGACGGTTGCTTCCAAATCGCCCGGAGTTGAGTTTCGAACGTGGTTTGCGGGATTACGAATTGCCTCCGTAACACCTTAGCCAATCCTGTTTTTTATGTGGGATTGAATCTGGACCATAATTTTTGCAAGCAAGTACACTAACCCCAATATCGTTGTTTGGTTTGGACGCAGAATGACTTGCGCGATGAACTGGGTTCAATTGAGGAAGGAAAGATTGGACAATTCATCGACCTCACTTTCTCGACTGAGTCCATGTGAATTCAATGGCAAGACAAGTCAAGACCACGGGAGACGAACATTGGCTGCTTTCAACTCAAGCGTTGTCTACACACATGATACTACTTCTAGTGTTCTGGGCTGATCTTTATTCTGTACTTCGAGCTTATGGGGGAGGCGTGGCTAAGATGTTTGGAATTCACCTCAGGCTCGGAAATCAACAGTTTCAAATTCCAGAATAGACATGGGGCTTAAAGCGGGTTTAAACGACACGAGGATCGACTTCATTGCACCTAGTTCATCCCACATGGTTCGTTCTTTTCCCGCAGGGCGAGCTGCCGATAGCGCCGCACAAAGCACGAACTTCTTATCTCCAGCGACGACCCCCAGGAGACTCCGAGAAAACTACACCCGTGGACCGAATGTCATAATCCCGAATCGAACCCACAAACTTCATAGCGTGAGGCAGACGGAGTAACCACATGACCACGCAAACTTCCCAGGGCTGGGGTATTGGAGAAGAATCGCCGGCGTCTGATTTTATCACACCCTGTTTTGTGCTAGAGAGGAATCAGATGTGGATACTTTGCCATCACAGATAAAAGTTAAGGACATGAGGTTCATTGTATGTAAGTTGTGACTGTTAAAACTCCTGCGGCATTTAGAAAGTGTAAAGAGTAGGCTGTAAAGCTACCATGCTGGCAACATTGTTAAAAAGAAAAGGAAATCTACACACGGGTAAATATATCCCGTTACCTTGGGTGGGACCTTGTAAATCTACACAAATGTATGCCGAAGTCGGATGCGCTGATCTCCGAGGCGCGTACCCAGGCGTGAGGCATTCCCCTCGAAAGAGGAAGCAGAAGACGAGTTTCGGTTTGTATGTGAATTTTTGCATGTGCTTTGGTTTGCGTGTTAAGGACTACTTTCTTTTTGCACACGAGAACCCCCACCAGGCCTACAGTCTCCCCCTATATTTGACTTATATCATCACAGTGCGCGGACTCTGCAACACCCACCAGCTAACGGCTAGCTATGTTTATTTAAGTGTGTCCTGAAAGACACGCATGTCTGCCGTTCCGGTGGTTATGTGTCTAAATCGGCATTCACACGGATGTTTAAAAATCGAGCTGTGCTCTCACGTTGGTCCACTTTCTCTCTGACTAGGGGACGTAAATTACAAGTACGTCTGAAATAGGAGTGGATTCGCCTGATGGCGAAGGATACTGGTAATATGGAAAGCTAATCCGGGCGCAGAAATCAGTCCAGTGAAGTAGAAGTGTATGGGCTACGCTAGAGTTCAAAGAGAGCGAGCGTAAAAAAAAAAAAAAAAAAATAAACAAAAACAAAAAAAACAAAACAACAAAAACGACACACACGAACAAAAATCGATTCACTCTAACTCAGTGGTTCTCAACCGGTGGGGAATTCCCCCCCCCCCCGGGAAATTTAGGGTTCCGGGGGGGGGGGGGGATGGAAACCATTTCAAGATCGCGTTAATACAAGAACCGATTACTTGATGTTGTTTTTCCCTTCATACTTTACAGTTATGTACGTCTCATCCTTCTAAAATTCATTTCATAATGTAAGTAGTCCCACAAATCATGTTTTATGTGGATGTCTAGACTTGTTTTAATATATGCTATTAAATTTACCTTCCATTTTTACGTATACTGTGTAGGGGTGGGGGATTTTTATATAGGAAATATGAAAGGGGGAATGACGTTCTGAAAATATGGTGAAGGGGGGCACGGGTCAAAAAATGTTGAGAACCACTGCTCTAACTGAATGCCAGGAAATATCATGCACACGCACACAAATCGATTCACTCTAACTGAATGCCAGGAAATATCATGCACGCGCACAAAAATCGATTCACTCTAACTGAATGCCAGGAAATATCATGCACACGCACACAAATCGATTCACTCTAAATAAATGCCAGGAAATATCATGGGTAGTAAAAGCAGCCTATATGATACTGACCTCATCAGCCATGGTGTTCTGATGTGAGTGTAAAATATGACGATAGCACCATTAACCCGGTCCTCCCCCAGTGTGTTAAAGGGTCATTTACAAGTACTTTACATTTACATAACAGGGGATCTCCGCCAGGAAGTGGTTAAACCGCGTGCCCTGTGATCTGAAGATAATGGGTTCTGTTAACGATTGCAATTTTCTTGGAAGCTCATGAGGGTCGTCGCTGAAGCTATGACGTCCGTGCTTTGTGCGACGCTTTCGGCAGACCACCCGGAAAGAGACCAAGCCATATGGGAGAAAACCCGATGCAATGAAGTCGATCATCTCCCCTGTAAACATCTTTAAACTGTTTACAAGCCAGAATCTGTGTTGTCATTTGGCTGCAGCAAAGCTACCACACGCAGAAATAGATTACATAATTCTTGTTTCTAGCTTTACAAACAGTAATTTGTATCCTTTCATCTGGATTGGATTACCATTTTTGTTTCCCTTTATTGCTTTTCATTCCGCCTTTCACGTCAAGATATCACATACACTAATCACATACATTTAACTGCTGCTGTTCTTTTTATCATATTTATTTATTGTCATCTATAGTTTCTCTCGATTCATGTTCTACCCGTATATACTGTCTTTGTGTGTTTCTTATTGTAGCTACCTGTCTGTCTCCGTCGCCTGTTTTGTTTTGTAAATAGTCTTTTGTGTGCTCTCAGACAGGAGGCGTCAAAATTCCGACGCTGCGTCTGCTAGGGAATTCATTGAATTGTACGATCATTTATATAGAGTGAATGCGCCGTGGCTTGGAGGTTACCGGTCCACCGCAGGCTCAAAAGATATCTGGTTCGAATCCCACATTTGGCTTTGAATTTCTAAGGAAATATTGGAGGTGGGCAGGAGTGTAGATCCGTGAGCCATGAGCGGGGTATGAAGAAGGCAACATAGCAGCAATGACGGGTACTGGTGCCTAGCGAAGCGCCGGCGTGGTGGCGACGAACGAGGCGAAGTTTCGGGGAAGAAGCTGGCTTATCATGGCCAGAGATGCCAGAATATTAAGGAGGGCACGAAAGGACAGGTACCCGATGCTCTCCTACCTGAGGGAGGGTTGGCTTGGGAGCAGGCAAATTTCCCAGTTTTTGGGACACGTACGAAGACTACGCAAAGTCACAAATACCCAAAACATGTACGGAGGGAGGCACTTCTGACGATCAGAAATGTCTTGTCGTCCTTGCTTCGAGGTGACGTTTGTATCACTGCCTTCTAAGGATATCATACGTAATGAAATTTAAGTTCAGAGTGTGCATCTCTAGCCGTCTCGGATAAGAACGAAAAACAAGAGGTCATGTTCATGAAGTGTATGGTGAAAAATACCACGGCAAATGACAAAGAGCAGATCAAAAGAACACAGCCCTGGCAAAACTGTTGTGAGACAATATCTACCCATGGGTAGGTGGAGCCTGTTAGCTAGGTTGAAATGTGTCAAGAGGAGATAAATCTTTCAGAAATTCGGGGAGGTAAATCTTACGCAAATGCATGTTGAAATTGGTCACACTAACTGATTCAGTGCCGGTGGATAATATATGTGACCTCCCATTTGACAGGACGATATATCGCCATACTAGGATGATAATGTTGTATGTTTTGCTTCGCGTCATCTTCCGCAATGTCAATGCGCAATGAAAGGCCATGTACGAGGGGAAGTCAATAAGTAAGCTGTGGAAAAATAACTAAATATGATAACAATTTGAAATTAGTTTATTTTTATACATACATTGTCCTTTTATTTCTCAACATAATTTCTACCACCATTGATGCACTTATCCAATCGTTTTATCAGTCCTCCCAAACTGGCTGCATAGAACTGCGTGCTCTGTTTTCTAAACCACGTTTTCGCTTCACATTCAACTTCGGAGTCATGCGTGTCCTTGAGAAAATATTCTACCCAGCTATGCACCGCTCTACAGGACAAACCTTTGTCAGCATAAATAGGAAGCATTTTCTTATGAATGTCGTTTGCAGGCAATCCTTTTGCCCATAAAACCGCACAACAGCACGTTGCTCTTTGGTTGTACACTCCGTAAGTACAGTCGCCATTTTGTGTATGCGCTGCGCATGCTCATGAGACACCTAGCGCCACCTGACGAACGGGAATATAAAGTTCGATGTTGCTGTCACCTAATGACACCTGTAGAAAACACCAACTACATTTACGTGCCAACCCACAGAACTGTGGACTCGCCCTCGTACTTGTTGTACGGCAGTGAATCATCTAACTAACCTTAGGAAGCCAAGGTGTACGGCTTGTTATTGACACATTACCCCTGAAGTGCCGATTGGTTCATCAACAATATGTGTCTACTACCATATGCTAATTTCGCCTTAAAGCTTGTAAACAAATTTCTCCCTTTAATTACTTTGTAAGGTACTTACTAACTTACCTCTCACCTATTTAGCTATTTATCTTCTTACTTACTTTTTTGCAAACATACTTACTTACATATTTACTCACTTAATTACTTTTACCTACTTACTTGTTTATTTACTTACCTACAAGCTTGCTTACTTACTTACGTACTTACAAACTTACTTGCTTACCTGCAAACTTATTTACTTACAAGATTACTTATGTTACTACCTTACTTACTTTGCTTGCTTACTTCCTATTACTTACACTACATTTAATTCAAAATGGCTTCCTTCGGTAATTGCACACTTTTTTGCCAAAGTAAGACAATTGAAAACATTGATAAAACCAAATCTTTAAAATCTCTCACAGTTGCATTGTCAAACTGGCGATAAGGTTCTAGATTTCCCGATTGGCTGCCCTTTCAGCGTCGAAGTGAGACGGAGGCATTGAAACAAAAACAACTAAAATTAGGCGGTGCCAGGCTGGGAGAATACCCATTGTCACATTGTGCGTTGTGCAGTCCTGCATGACTAGCACGCTTAAGTATCTCCATTGGTTTCATAGGCAGGAGTTCTTCTGCGAAATGGTTCATATCGACATTCACACGACCTTTATCACAATTTCCACATTACGGTGTCACCAAATTCTTTCTGAAGCACGGTTCCCGCCTCTGCTCGTGATTGACCAAGCAAAACGTACAAACTATCTATTTTACATGGATCAGTCGATGACATTTTCATCTCTGAGACACTATGAGCGGCAAACAACATCAGATAAATGTCTGTCACATCAGTTCGAGAGCAAACAAAGAAGGTATCGCTAGCTACGGTGTTTGTTGTTTCAGCAAAGCAACACTGATGTGTAAGTCTATAAATTCCAAGACTTGATGATCTGGCAAAGCAAACACTCTGCACTCCAAGAAAAAGCCAGACGGACACATAATCAGATTGCAGCGGGTACTATTAGTATTGGGACTCTTCGCTGACTGTTGATTTCTTGGCAAGATTACGCTCAGTAGTTTGCCATTGTTTTCTGAGCGACTGGCTCACATACCCAGTAAGTAACCAACACGGCGAGAACAGCTACCGATTCTCGTGCAGATTAGGTTCCTCACTTGAATATACGAGATTACCATGACAGACGTTAACTCCTCGGCCAGGGAGACCGACAATGGGAAACTACTGAACGTAAAACTTACCTCGTACATCAACAGCAGCTGAAAAATGCTGGTGTCGACTGCAATTTCTTGTAAGGGATATGCAACATAATTTTTGTTTTATTCAGATAATGTGTAGGTAGATCGTTAGTTAGGTAGATAAGTGGGTAAGTAGATCGATAGGTAGATAGACGTATGTAGTATGTATGGGTATGTAGACAGTACGTGGGTGGGTAGGTAGATAGTAAGATCGATAAGTAGATAGATTATACTAAGAAGGAAGGTGGATAGGTAGACAGTACATGGGTAGGTAGGTAGGCAGGAAGATAGTTTGATCGACAGGTAGATATTGTAGATATTGTACTTGGAAAGGTAATTGGGTAGGTAGACAGTGCGTAGGTCGGTAAATAGGTAGGTATCCATAGATAGATTGTACATGGGAAGGTAGGTGGATAGGTAGCTACAAGGCAGGTAGGTAAGTAAACAGACAAGCATTTCACTCCAGTAGCCAAAACCCATTCCTTCCACCCACTTCATTATAATTTCTATCAACTCCCGCCCCCCCCCCCCACCCCCCGCTCACCCCCCTCCCAACCCCACGCCCCCAACCGCCCTCATCTCCTGCTCATTTCCCCCTCCCATAAACCACTGAAATTCTAATGTATGAAACATCCCCGGACCAGCCTCAGATGGAACAATTTTGACATCCACTCCCGCCTATCCATATCCAACGGTTAAAAAATAGAAGCGAAGCAACGGGAGAAAACTCATTGCATTTTGTCCCGAAGCTCTGTCAGTGTCTCCAGCCATCTAACGTTCACCGCCTTGATTCGGTTACCAATTACTCGCCCCTTGTAGTCCAGCGCCAGGGACGCGTGAATCAGGCGGCTTTCAGTCACACCCTCCCACCCCCCACAACATCCAGGGATCGCGTTCGGGATCAGATTTTAATGAGCAGTGATTCTATTTCTTTCTGGTGTGATTTCTTTGGTTATTTCAGTGCTGGTCCTTATCTCCAGCTCTCGTTGGCGTCTTTTCTTTCTTTCTTTCTTTCTTTCTTTCTTTCTTTCTTTCTTTCTTGTTTATGTCTGCCTTTTTTGTCTGTCTGACTTTTCATCACAATCTAGTTCTTCTTCTTCTTCTTCTTCTTCTTCTTCTTCTTCTTCTTCTTCTTCTTCTTCTTCTTCTTCTTCTTCTTCTTCTTCTTCTTCTTCTTCTTCTTCTTCTTCTTCTTCTTCTACTTATTATTATTATTATTATTATTATTATTATTATTATTATTATTATTATTATTATTATTATTATTCCGTTGTTTCTTCTTCTTCTGCATTTTCCTCGTTCAGTATTTGGGGTCCGGTGAAATGTTATATGTTTGCCGTATGCCTGTTTGCAGCAGACTTGCGATATTTGCCCTCTTTCGGCCGACGCATCCGACTTCAACTAGACATTTGAGTAATGACGAGGGACATTTCTCGATCTCGACGTGCTGACATCATCCGCGTCCGCTGCATTGACAGTAATACGGCCCACATGTTCTTCTAAGACAGCGACGAACCAGTCCACCCACAAAGGAAGAGGGTAGACAACACATTCGCCTTTTCCAGGGTGAAAATTTAGTTGCATATCCTTTACAGGAAGTCGCAGTCAACCATAAAAGTTTTTGGCTGTTTGTGATTTCTTGGCACGTTTATGTTATGTAGTATGCCATTGCTTTCTGAACGATCGGTACCCATACCATTGTATGAAAACCAGCGCAAACCAGTCTGCTTTAAAATCGCCAGCTGCTGTATTTCGAACACGATATACCGGATTACGAACTTCCAAGGAGCATCCATGAATGCACACAGCGCTCTGATTCTGGATTCACCCAAGGAATCTTCGCGTCCTGCTCATGGCTGTACAGCCAACCGTTGGTACAATGTACCGTTAGTTCTTCATCAGCAAGTGCCTTGTCCTCTGCCGTGGGCGATCACGCTTCTCAACAAAATTGCGTAGCCCGACGACATGGATCATTTCATGTATGGACTGCCTCCCGTGCCAAGACACAAGACTTTCGAGAATGGTCACTCGCTGTCTTCCTATATCTCTCTTTCCACAAGAGTTCTTCGTGGGCTGTGAAATTGTTATCAAAGTTTTCATGTTTGGCAGAATGTAACATTCTATAGTGCAATGGTATCACAGTTTGTGTGGTAGTATTTTTTTTAAAAGTTAAAAGCAGCAATAACAATAACAAAAATACACCCCATCTCTTCATACTACTACTACTACTACTACTACTACTACTACTACTACTACTACTACTACTACTACTACTACTACTACTACTACTACTACTACTACTGCTGCTGCTGCTACTACTACTACTACTGCTGCTGCTGATACTACTACTACTACTACTACTATTACTACTACTATTGCTGCTACTGCTGCTGCTGCTACTGCTACTACTGCTGCTACTATTACTACTACTACTACTACTACTACTACTACTACTACTACTACTACTACTACTACTACTACTGCTGCTGCTGCTGCTGCTGCTGCTGCTACTACTACTACTACTGCTGCTGCTGATACTACTACTACTACTACTACTACTACTACTACTACTACTACTACTACTACTACTACTACTACTACTACTACTACTACTACTACTGCTGCTGCTGCTGCTGCTACTACTACTACTACTGCTGCTGCTGATACTACTACTACTACTACTACTACTACTACTACTACTACTACTACTGCTGCTACTACTACTACTACTGCTGCTGCTGATACTACTACTACTACTACTACTACTATTACTACTACTATTGCTACTACTACTACTGCTGCTGCTACTACTGCTGCTACTATTACTACTACTACTACTACTACTACTACTACTACTACTACTACTACTACTACTGTTGCTACTGCTACTACTACTACTACTACTACTACTACTACTACTACTACTACTACTACTACTACTACTACTACTACTACTACTACTACTACTACTACTACTGCTACTACTATGTTTCTCATCTTATCAGCGCTAACATCATTACATTATCAAATCTACCGTCTCCGATTAGTTATTCATTAACTTCAAGGGGGAAATAACTCTAGATCTACAAATTGTCTGAAGAAGATTAATTGATCTAAACGTGATACGGTATATTTTCCACTGAATGAATGGGTATCAAGTTCCCAACGTGTGGGTGGCGACCCCCCAAGGGAATCGCAAAGTGTTTTCTGTGGAGTCATTGCGCTATGTTTCAGTTGCAATTATTTCATAGACAAATTCACAATGAATACTAAAATACTAATTAATTTAGATGTACCTGTAATTTATATGTTGTTTAGGTTTTAAGAAAGAAGAAAAAATAGCATAATTTCATACGGGTACCTATATGAGTACATCAGTTCCCCCCCCCCCCCTCCTCCTCCCGCCTTCAAATCAATCATATAAAGAAATTCTCAGCTCTGTGCACGAACTCAATAAAAACCGCGAGAACTCAAATTTGAATACGCAAGAATTATACATGTTATAAACAATTTGTGCGCGTAGACCCAAATGTTAGCCGGCTTCGTGGCTTAGAGGTTATGACTTTTCTCCGTAATTTCGTATACTCTCGTCGGTAACGTGATGACGGTGAGAATCAGCAGTGGTTCGAATCGCATCGGTAACTTACGGGGTATGTGACCCGGCCGCTCAGAAAGCAATGGCAAACTACTGAGCGTAATCTTGCCAAGAAATCAACATACAGCTGAAAGATGCTGGTGTTGACAGCGATGTCCTGTAAAGGATATGCAAAAAAAAAAAAAAAAGACCCAAATGTGAATACCAGAATTACACATCAGAATTAAGCATGTTATGTTGTAATCATTTTGTGAATTTGAAAATGTTAACCTGGGCAGTGAGCTATTCTATCAGCCCTTTTCTATTTGCCAATGCTGAAAGATTGTTCACGAGCGCAACCAAGAGAAAACCCTAACCAAGTCAGTTCGCGGCTGACTGCACTAGCCAGGCGGCCTTAATTCCTCATGCTCAAGACCCTGTTATCCTCCACCGCAAGGTGTCTTGGTGATCATGCGTCGAATTACACTTGTTTCTGCAGCGAGGTTCGGCGTCATTTGGAGGTGCCAGGTTCGAATACCGGTCGATAACTACAGCTTTCAATCTTTATGTTGTCTAGTGCGTCTTCTAGTCTCTACTTCCTTATTTTCACTTCTATGAGTGCCAAACAATACTTGTGTTTATTTATGAACTGTCGCATGGTACTATAGGCGGTAGATAACATACAGATACTTCACATAATATTAAAACCACATTGTGCTCACACATATTTGTCATTTAGTTTAATTATGTGTTATTAAATTGGGATTCCCTGCCAACTGGCGCACGCGTTCATGTCTCTGCACAGCCATCGCTTCTTGGCGTTCTAGATCAATTCTGCTGATTATGTTCCACCAAGCCACCGTTTCAGTCCACCCAGCGTCATTTATCTCTGTCTACCTCTGTCCTTTCTCCCACTGATCTTTCCAGTCGTCACCATGGTTTCCAATGCCTCTTTTCTGGTTGTATGACTGTTTCAGTATTATAAACGGCAGTCGCGGACTGTACCAATATCATAAACGGAGGTTATGGACTGTTTCAGTATTATGTTGTTTGTCCATCAAGAATGATGATGACCATTCATTTCATCCAGTCGGGTTGAAAGTATGGAGCCGTGGGTTCTAAGATGGCTGATAAGGCCTATTTTGGCTCGAAATGTTCTTTGACAATGTGGACAAAGAATGCTTGACGTTTCTGGAGGAGGATTTTCTGCAGTGGTTTTTCTGTCCTGCCTTTTCTTTACAGCTCTTGCAGTCCTGGTTGCCTCACACATGACTGCACCCATTCAGTATTATAAACGGCAGTCACGGACTGTACCAATATCATAAACGGAGGTTATGGACTGTTTCAGTATTATAAACGGCAGTCACGCACTGTACTAATATCATAAACGGGGGTTATGGACTGTTTCAGTATTATAAACGGGGGTCAAGGACTGCTTCAGTATTATAAATGGGGGTCACGGATTATATGAATAATATAAAAGGGTCTCTGTCTGTTTGAATAAAGAGCGTCTCTGACTGGATATTATAAAGGGGATCTCAGACTTCTGTGATATTATTAATATGGTATCGAACCGTGTACAGTTCAGGACTGAGATTTGAACCCAAATTGCCATGCGGGTGAGCTAATTTGCTTTCCATTATACTCCACTGTACTATTGACTATACCCTCTAACCCCAGAAGTTAACACTATTTGTTGTTCAAACACGCCTACCGCGCCCCCCCCCCCCACCCCCACCACCAACCTTTTTTTTTTATTTTGCAGCTAATTGTACTTCTGACAGATTTCATGATGTGACGTCTTCTCAGTCTAGTTACTATCGATCTTCTTCTTCCAACCCCCACCCCACCCACACCCCCTTTCTCACGCAGTCAATATATCACACCAGCGACACGAGGTCTATGAAACATCAACCTGTACATCGATTGTGACTTGTATTACCAGCTACTCCAGGGGTAGTGTGTTCTAATCACCATTGGGGCGAATTTTTTTTTTTTTTTTGACTTAATTTGGTTTATTTTTACTTATATATTTGTTTCGTTCCCAGGCCGACCCAGTCTACACGGATACTATGAAATGTCATTGGAGGAATAATTGGCGGTCGTCATATTGACCAGAACACCCATAGCAATGCCTTTGATTTATACAAAAATATCACCCAACCACCACATATCTAATACTTCTCAAAGTGTGTAAAAGTGTGATTTACGTTGTTAATATTACTATTTACCTCGCTTGAGGGATAGTGAGACGCGCAGTTTAATAATTTCCCGACATACCTTGTCGAGGGCTCGAAAACATCCGGGGTCGATTTAGGAGTAGACCGCTGGTGGTGTTTCATCAGATGCCCTGCCAGCTGGCGTAGGCGTTCATGTCTCTCCACAGATCTCGGTCTTTGGTGTTCTGGATCAACTCTGCTGATGATATTCTTTCATGCCACCGTCTCAGTCCATCCGGCATCATTTCTCTTGGTCTGCCTCTTCCCTTCATCTTCGCAGTCGTCATGATGTTCTCCAACGCCTCTCTTCTCATCACATGACCAACGAAAGCTGTTTGTCTCATTCTTATTGTTGAGTGTAATGGTCTAGTTTCATTAGCCTGTTTCAGGCAGTCGTTGTTAGTTACTATGGCAGTCCAAAGAATTCACAACATTCGTCTCAGGAACCACATCTCTGTTGCTTCTAAATTCTTCCTAATTTGTTCATTTACATTCCAAGATTCACTGCCGCACATGGTTGATTCTCATGACATATGTCACCGACCTTTCAGAAATCGATGCTAAACTACCAACGACGCCTGAGAATAAAAATCACAAACAGCCAATACATGTTGGGGTTGGTTGCAACGTCTTGTAAAGGACTTTTAACCTCACAGACATCTAAGATCTACAAAGTTAGTTGCCTATCTTTTAAAGGACGTCGCAATTCACCTCAGCATTTGTGATTTCTTGTATTTGTGATTTCTTGGCAAGTCTACGTTCAGTAGTAAGCGCCCGGTTAACTATACTGGTTCGGGGTCTCCATAGGAGTATGCCGATTTCAACTAAGAATTACACTCCGTAGTGAAGTGGTTAAACTGGTCGCCTCCCTCTCCGAAAACTGTTGGTTCGATTCCGGGCTACGTGATTCTTTTTATGAGTGCCATTTTTATCGGAGACTTCTGGGGATAATCGTTGGAACTACGGAGTTCAAGCTTCATGCAAAGCTTTCAGCTGGCCGCCCTGTGGAAACCCTATGGGATAAAACCTGGTGCAATGAAGTCAAACTTTTGCCTTTAGACGCCTTTAACTGAAGATAATGATATAAACTAACAGCTTTCTTTGGTCATGTGATGAGAAGAGAGTTTTTTGAGAACGTCGTGAAGTCTGGTAAGATCGAGGGGAAAAGAGGCAGAGGAAGACCAAGAGAAATGATGCTGGATGGATTGAGACGGTAGCATGGATGGATCAGGGTTGATCCAGAACACCAAAGACCGAGATGTGTGGAGAGTCATGAACGCCTACGCCAGCTGGCATGACACTTGATGATGATGATATTTACTCACAGTCACAAATGGCCCACAATCAGCCGTATACTTCACAACCCACTGTTTGTAGACAATATATATGACCATCTACATCTGCCTACATCATTCAGAAAGCAATGACAGTTCGTGCTTTATGCGAAATTTTCCACTGAACCTAAACTTGCCAAGAAATCACTCACAGCCAAAACTGCTGGATTTGACTGCGACGTCCTGTAAAGAATGGTTCAACTCACTGTTATCCTACATCATCTTTTAACTAACCATTGAGTCCTCAATGAAATTGCAAACGTCCTTCCCCATTGGTATACACGACACATGTACCTGTTCCTCCCCCGAGGCCAGCGTGGCTGGATAGATAAGATCACTCGCTCTTAAACTTCCAATGTGTTGACTTCTCGTCCTTGACTTGAGGACATAAATTACAAGTTCCTCTGAAATTGGAGTGGATTCGCCTGACGGAGAGGGGAACTGAAAGAAAAACTAATCCACACGTAAAAATTCAATCCAGTGCACTAGTAGTAGCAGCAAGTGTATAGACTACGTCTGAGTCCAAAGCAACCTGGAAAAAGAAGTTCCCCACCCAGTTTTCATCCCCCCACCCCATCCCCACGCCTCTTGTTTTCCGTGACAGCCAATCAATACATCAGAATGTATTGCTCTAGATATTTGATGGGCCTACATTTCCCTTCTAATGCCTGCTGTTCCAACGCCATCTAAAGACACGATCGTTATACATAGGCTATTGTGTGGCCAGCATCTGGATGGCAAGGACTTAGTCACGAATCGGGCGGAGAACTACCTCTCAAATGCTTCGGTGTTTGTCATTACTTTCCACGCACAAACAAACGATCGAATAAGAGTCCCCCCTTCTGCCTGCCCTAACCTTGAGTTCCCATTGGTTGAACCGCGGCCGTCAATCATCTGTCAACTGACGGGCGTCAGCCTATCAGGTTTCACGCTGAAACTAGGCCGCGTTTATAGCACACCCCAGATATAAATATGATACACAACCGACAGGGGAAATTATTTTCCTTAACATGTTCTTGAAAAACAAAAACGTTATTATTGCATGCAATGTGCTGAAATAATATAAACATTAAATGGCCTAATTACAATATGAAAGCAATCAGTTTGCAGATAAGCTGGTGGACCGCCAGTGATGCACATTACAGAGAAATCACTTACAAGCTGCCTCCCCTAAGTTCCTCGGTGTGTGTATGTAGTGTGTGTGAGTATGTGCACGTGTGTGCGCGCGCCCGCGTATGTGTATATGAGTAACCGTAATCTCTCTATCTCTCCATCCTCTGAGATAATGTTAAGTAACTGAGAGAAGCAAATTTCATGTCATTAAAATACTTGACCTAGAGAGATAAGCCAGCAATTAACCGGCGTTCTAGACAAAGGGATATAACCGCGAAAATATAGTCGGCTATTTATTCTTTGATTTTCACGATTCCTGTCTTACCCTGTTATTTATTTATTTATTTATTTATTTATTTATTATAAATTTAATTATTCTGTATTATAATTAAGAATCCCCGTGTGTTATTATTTTGTTTTTGTTGTGCTGATGGTAAAGACTTTGGTCGAAATGTTTCCTGTATCGGTGTTTTTCCCATTCGTATCGCATTTTTCTTTTATTAGGACAGCATTCAACTCCCATTTTCAACTACATAATGGACAGCAAGCTTGCTCACAATCAGACTGATCTGAGTTTCATTCCAATTTGAAATTTACTGATTAATGATTGACTGATTCAAGAATCAACAGCATAACACTCCGGACAAAACTATAGACCACCCGTCTCTATTCGCACATCTCACAAGCTGTAGATGCTAATCATTCCACTGGTTGTAAGCACTATGGCTTCGTCCTCTTATAACCCCTTCCTAGAAGACCCACATATGACTCCATCATCCTTGAATACGTTGTTTCATTCCTAACTGTACATGTAACTATTAGTCGTTCATAGATAGTCTTCACACTAAATGCACTCGCAAATGTCAGCAGGCATTTGGGTTGTTTATTTGTTTTTTTAAGCCACGCTAAGAGTTAACGGGAAAGAGTGTTGTTTTTTTTAAAAATTAAACAGGGCTCCAGGTCCTCCCAGCCTTTAATGGATACCAGGAAATGACATGGGAAATCAAGGCGGCCCACGTGATATTAACCACATCTCTGATCAAGTGCCGTTTAGTGAATACACACATGGGTATAACAGCATATACTTAGTATAACCCTAGATGTGGTATAGGATCCTGTATTTATTTTTACCACGTGTCTAATACGCTAAATGTCGTGGCAGGGCAGACCTGGCCCTAAGTGTTGGTTGGCAGCTGGTCTAGGATCGGAGCTCCGATGGGCGGACAGTTAGAGCATTGCTTTACTGATCTGGCAGCTTCTGCAGCTTGTCTTGTACCAGATGTATTGGTGTTGCCTTTCCTCTGGAGTAAACTAGGTAGGCCGAGAGAGGGATCATGCTGCATGGGCAACACATGGTCTCTACTATTCAGCTCAGGCTTTATGCTATTTTTGAAGCACAATGTAACCAACTATCGTCCGCCAAGACAGCTAGTTGCCAGTAATACGTTTCAAGGCATATATAGAGTGGTCCTTTAGTGATAAACACCTTTACTTTTACTTGTATTGTGTTGTTTTCCTACAACGTACGATTTAGTGAAAACACAAACAAACTTTCCACCTCGTTCAACCTGCTTCCATCAGCCTTGGTTATAATTGAAGTGGTACATTCTTTCCCTGCGTGGAATCGAACCCCGGTCTTCAGCGAGGCAGGAGGGGATACTTGTAACTATATTGCCGAGGATGTCTTTGTTTCTGTACAGCTTATTATAAGTTATTTCCCAACTCGCCTGACACCGTTAACACAACACGTCTTTCTTATGTCCTTTGTAGCATGCTACGATAAACCACAGGTTAATTTACTAGGCAATTTTTACGTTCAGTAGTTTGCCATTGCTTTCTGTCCCGTGAAAAGAATGATGATGATTGGCTGCATCCCCGTTAACTTTATTACCCAGTACATAACAATCGAATCTGTCATCAACCGGTTCCGCGCTGTCATCAGCCGGTTCTAGTTGTCATCAACCGGTTCTTGCTGTCATCAACTGGTTCTAGCCGGCGCCAGGTGAGCACTCTACTGACCTCCCACTTCGGAAAGAACTCTGTCAGTGCGTCAGCCAGGATTGCTCGTCCTTGGCTAGACAGCCTTGTTTGCCGGCATATCGACATACTTTCTACAAACCCGCGGGGATTAGTTGAAGCCAGTCTTTCAACTCTTCGTGTAACTCTTTTAGAGCTATAATATCCTTTAAATAACTAAGACACAAATAACAGATTGCATGATTTATTGTCTGGTATATTACGCTGCATCTCGTTAGGTAAATACTGTAGGGGTCAACAACATAAACTAAAGTAATTAGATAAATCTGTCAAGCTGAAATATACAACATACGTAACAATAATATAACATTTTTCATTAGTCTTTATTATTTCCCTGCTCTTGTTGGTCTGTGCCGAGATTTTTCGTTCTTCTGCCTTTCATCTCCCAGTTGAGTCTAGCCTCACAATCAACACAAGCTCATCCCCTTGTAAGAATACAAACGGATATAGGCGAAAGTTTCTTCCGTCGTCTTCATCAATGGAGTAACACAAACACAATTAAAACAGATAACACAAAAGAATACTCATCTCGATATTCAGAGGTGGCCTGATCAACAGAGTCCAACTTTCGTTCGAAAAGTCCGCCTCTATTTGTCTTTTTTTTTCCTTCGTGTGATTATTAACATTCCTCTTAAAGACTGTGGGTTTAATGTGAGTTGGCGCTCACGTCCTTTGAGCTACAGACAGGGTTTGCACCCTTCTGTTTGAGGTTGATTGAGAGATTTGAGTCCTCCCGACCCGTGATCGAAATCCCTTTTCCGCGGGGACTGTGGTGTAGAGCTCGTGTCCATCACGAGACACCAACTCAGTGCCCTGGGAGAGAAGTTGTGAGACTAGCTTATCCATCTCGAGACACCAACCCACTTGTTGGTGAGACTTACACTGGCTAGAAAAACCACAATGCCATGGTCGAGCTGGAGTAAAGCCCCCCCCCCCCCCCCACCCATTGACACGAGGTAGGCACAATGGGCACATGCTGTAAGACCCCTATTTGTATAGGCCAATCTCTGTCGGTGATGTAGTTTGTATCACGTCGGACGATTTTATTTCCCAAGACATGTCCTTGTACTCAGTTTAGGTTGGGTGGACCAAATAGCCCAGATTAATTTTAAAAATCCACCCCGATATGGATTCTAACCTATGGCTACTTGGTCAGCAGGCATGCGTTTAGCCACTCCTCTACCGGGGAGCCCATATTCATTCTTTTACAAAGCTATTTGCATGGCTTTTACAGGACGTCGCAGTCAACCACATCATTCTTTCGTTGTTTGTGATCTACTAGGCCAGTTTACGTTCAGTAGATTTCCATTGCTGTTTGAACGACCGACGCTCATACTGAAATCAAACAAGGTGGCCTGCATATTGCATTAATGTATAAATTAACATTCATACATGAATATTCATTCCACAGTAGACGAAATTAACGGAGACTTTATTAACCGAAAAAAAAGAAAAAACCTGCAACATTGTACCAATCAAGGATATAAAGATATATTTATCTTCTCTATTTCAGGCAACTTTCATCGCCTGCCGGCGTTTCCATCAAGTGGTTATGTTAGTAAAGCTGATGGTGAGTATACAGTTGGTAACAATTCGTTTCTTTGTTGGTACTGATGTTCCTACTTCCTGTTCTTCGTTCTGGCATGCATTTCCCCAATGGTGACTGCTGCTCTTCCTATCTGCTGAATTCTAGTCGTATGGTTACTCGTTTGTCTTGTGGTATCTTCTTGTTTTCTCCACGCCATACCTACAGTGAGTAGAATTATAAGGCCCTTTAAAGGCTCTTTATTTCATTGGCTTATGATAATAGGCCCACATGTGTATAGGCCAATATGCATTCTTCTTCTTCTTCTTCTTCTTCTTCTTCTTCTTCTTCTTCTTCTTCTTCTTCTTCTTCTTCTTCTTCTTCCTCTTCCTCTTCTTCCTCTTCTTTTTCTTCTTCTTCTTCTTCTTCTTCTTCTTCTTCTTCTTCTTCTTCTTCTTCTTCTTCTTCTTCTTCTTCTTCTTCTTCTTCTTCTTCTTCTTCTTCTTCTTCTGCGTTCGTCCTGAATATTGTTTTAGGAGTTATTGCATCGTGACGATATTTGAACCTTTCGGCCGATACATCCGACTTCTTCCGGCATTTGTTGGCCGGGTTACCTTCCCGGGTGTATTGTAGGGTGTGCCACTCTCACTGTCGTGGTGTTTTCCCCATCCTAGCTGGCCCATGTAGAACAGCTGAAGACATCTCGGTCAGCCCTCAAGGAAAGGCAGGGGCAGACCATGGGCATTCCCCGCCATCCAAGGAGGCTTCCATACTTGCAGAGCCGACACACAGCGCTCTGGTACTGGGCTCACCCAAGGAATCGTCAACTCCTGCACATGGCTGCTTAGCCTCACTTCCGCAGAGTGTGCCTTCCGTTCACCACAGGCTGTTCCTCGGGAAACCAGAAGAATGCAGTCTGCAGGTAATCGCCATTCAATAACTGTGAATACGTTCATTGTTTACATTGACCGGAATGGCTTAGAGATCGGGTGTCTACATCAGCATGTTCTGTCCTGTTTCCAGCTTCCGGGAGATATTACAACTTGCGCAAGACCAAACTGCCGTGTGATTTTATTCATTGTAAATTGATATTTCCTACGTGTAAACCTTTTCTACATTTTCATGAGATTTTTGTGACATTGTCTTTCTTTTGGTGTTTGTGACATTATCTACGGCCTGTGACATTTGTCTAATGTGCTGTGACATTCTCAACTGTCTTTGACATTTGTCATCAGTGTTTTTGAGTTCCTTTTGTTTCCTACATTTCTGAATGCAGTGCCGACTCCCTAGGCCAGTATTCCCCTCTTAACTGGATGTGCTGGCGGTTAGTGTGTGTATCTCCTTATCTTGTTCTTCTTGTACCTTGTGTGTCGAGGTATCACCATCTCGTTCCTCTTATACCGTGCGGTGTCGAAGTATCATCTCTTCTTGTTCCTCTTATACCTTGCTGTGTCGAGGTGCATCATAAACAGCATGAGAGTGCCCGTTAGGTTTCGTGCATCGAGATTCTCCTGGACTCTGTCCATCGTCTACATGGTCGGCCTTTTCTTCTGCTTCCATTTGGTCTGTACATCATTGCTTGTTGTGGTATACTGTTAGTTGGTAAACTAGTTATATGGTAAAATCATTTGTCCTACTGCCTTCTAATAAAATCTAGCGATGCTATAACCCCAACCTTAGTCCGGATTTCTTCATTTCTGATTTTCTCTCTTCTTGATACATTGGGTATTCTTCTCATGAATCTTATTTCTGTTGCATGTGTTTTCCCTTTTTCTGTCAGTGTCCATGGTTGGCATTGGTAGAATAGAGTTGCTAGGAAGACTGTGTTGTAGAGTTGTTTTTTTTTTTTTTTTTTTTTTTTTTTTTTTTTTCCAGTGATACGTATTTGCTCTTTAGTATTGGTGCCATTTGTCCAATGAGTTGGTTTGTCTTATTGCATCTACTTTCGATTTCGTCTTCTGATTTGCCATTTGATAATATTCTTCTTCTTCTTCAGCGTTCCGAGCCATTGAGGTTCTTTGCTGCAAATACAATCCGTTTCCATTCGTCTCTCTGGTGGACCTTCTCTTGCCAGTCGTTGATTCCAAGTGCTTGTAGGTCTGTACATGTATTATCTCTCCACCGCCTTCTTGGTCTACCTCGGGGTCTACGGTCATTTATTTCCTGAGTGTAAGCGAGTTTTGTTTCCCTATTATCTTCCATTCTTTCTATATGCCCCAGCCATTGTAGTCTATTAGCCTTCATGATACCAGTGATTAGCGGGGACTTAAACAGATCATAAATGTCTTTGTTACTTCTTCTTTTCCACTCTCCACTTTGTGTATCCCTAATGGGTCCAAAGATGCGTCTTAAAATTTTGTTCTCAAAGGTTTGTAACAAGGGTTCGTCTCCTTTCGTTGTACTCCAGGTTTCAGAGCCATACAGCACAACTGGTCTGATCAGTGTTTTGTATATTGTGATTTTGGTGTTACGAGATAGCGCCTTTGATTTTAGTAGATGTTGTAGTGCATAGTATATCTTATTTCCAGAGTTGATTCTAGTTTGTATTTCTTCCCTTATGAAGTTGGAGCAGTTGAAGATTGTACCCAGGTATTTGTATGTTTCCGTTCTTTTAATGGTCATATTATCTATTTGTATGTGGCCAGAGTTTCTAGCCATTCCGTCTCTTGAAATTACCATATATTCTGTCTTATCTTGGTTGATAACCAGCCCCATCTGTTGGGCTTTTCCCTTTAAGTGAGTCAATATTTCCAATGTTTTTTGTTCACTTTGCCCTATAATATCTATATCATCTGCATAACCAAGCAGCTTGGATGTTCCTCCAATATCACATTCCTCCTTTACCTTCCTTACAACTTTCTCTAGAGCCAGATTGAAGAGTAGCGGCGATAGTGCATCACCCTGTTTCAAGCCAGATGTTATTTGGAAGGGGTCTGATTTCCTGCCTTTATATGTTACTATATTATAAGTGTCTTCCATGCATAGTCTGGTCATGTTGATTAACTTCCTTGGTATTCCAAATTCCTGCATAGCATTCCATAGACTATTCCTATGGACACTATCATAAGCCTTTTTAAAATCCACAAAAATGTTATGGAGATCTCTTTTATATTCCCAATGTTTCTCGGCTATTTGTCGTAAGATAAATATCTGATCTATTGTTGATCTGTTTTGTCTAAAACCCGCCTGGTAGTCACCTAATATGTCTTCTGAATATGGTTTTAGTCTATTTAGTAATACTGCGGATAGTATCTTATAGCTTGTGGACAGTAGTGATATTCCTCTATAATTTCCACATTGGAACTTGTCTCCTTTCTTAAAGATAGGTATCAATAATGACTCTTTCCAGTCATGGGGTAATTCTTCTGTCCTCCAGATTTTTATTGTTAGTTCATATAGCTTTAGATGTAATGCATGGCCACCTGCCTTTATAAATTCAGCAGCAATTCCATCAGTCCCAGTTGCCTTATTGTTTTTAAGTCGTGTGATTACATATAGGATTTCTACAAATGTAGGTTCTTCAATTTGTGGTTCGCATGTTAGAACCTCTTCCTGTGGGAAAATGTGACTTGGAGCTTCACAATTTAGTAATTCAATAAAATATTCTTTCCATGTGTTGCACATTTCCTCATTGGTATTTATCATATTCCCATTTTTGTCTTTTAAACCATATGTGTTTTGTTGGTGCCCTCGTTTCATTGACTTCAGTTCTTTAAAAAATTTTCTGGATTCATTTTTCTGGTGATTAGTTTCCATATCTTTGATTATATTACTCATATATTCTCGCTTCTGCTGTCTGACTATTTTTGTAGCCTCTTTACATTCATTTCTATAATGAAATGCTCTTCCTTTTGGATGTTATTGATGTCATTTAACCATACATGTCTGGCATTCTTCTTCCTAATGACTGCTTCTTCACATTTTTGATTGAACCATCTGTTCTTTCTATGCGTGGTTAACACACCGAGACATTCTTCTGCGGTAGACTGAATTGTATTCTTGATGTTCAACCAAGTTTGGTCAACGCTTTCCTCCAAAGGGCTTTGCAGAGTTTCAAGTTTACATTTTATTTCATCTGTAAATTTCTCTTTGACTGTAATGTCTTGCAGTTTTTCTCTGTTATATGTTGGGTATAATCTTTGTAATTTAGTATAGAAAGCTCTCTTAAGTTTTATTTTAAATTTTGCTCCAACGAGGAAGTGGTCACTGTGGCACTCAGCTCCTCTATAACTTCTGACTTGCTGTATGTTTGATGTATTTCTGTTGTTAATTAAAATGTGATCTATTTGATTATAGGTTCTCTTGTCACATGATTTCCAAGTTTGTTTGTGTATATCCTTTCTTTGTAGTCTGGTACTGCTAATCTGCAGTCCTTTGGCTTCTGCCAGGTTGATGACTCTCCATCCATTATCATTTGAAGTTGTATGTAGGCTTTCCATACCGGCCACTTTTTTATTAGTTTGCTCTCTACCTATTTTTGCATTGAAGTCTCCCAGCACAATCAGGATGTCCTGTTTGGGGGTTTCTTCTATGACATCTTCCAGATCATTATAAAAGTCTTCTTTAATATCATCTTCTTTCTCTTCAGTAGGTGCATGTACATTAATCATCGTTATATTTTTTCATTTACCTTTTATTCGTAATTTACTAATCCTGTCATTAAAAGCTTTAAAGTTTAAAACGTTCCCCCATAACTCTTTTTTGATGACAAATCCTGTTCCTAATTCATGTTTATTTTGGGTGTTTCCTCCATATATTATAATCATTCCATTTTGCTCTAAAGTACCCTCTCCTGGCCACCTTATTTCTTGAATTGCTGTTATATCCATTTGATATTCACCCAGCTCCCGGGTTAGTTCTTCGGCCGCTCCAGCTCGATATAGTGTCCGTACATTCCATGTTCCAAATCTCAAAAGTCCTTTAACGTTCCAAGGTCGTTGTCCAGATAAGTCAGTCCGATATCGAGGCTCATGTATTTGTTTCGTAACAAAGAAAGGTTTTTACAAAGGTGGGGATGTTAACCCCACGCTTCAACCCCCAACCTGGAGGACCAGGGTGTTTCTCTTTGTCTGTTCTCTACCCTTTGACCTGTCCGGCTTGGGAGGCCCTGCTGGTAGCTACGCTACCGCCGGCATAGCTCTCAGGGTCATTGAGAAACTCAAGCTCCCCCACCACGACAAGGTGGATTTGATAATATTACACTTCCTAAATACTTGAAGCTCTTTACTTGTTTCACGGGTGTTCTTTTAGATGTATTTTTGTTGTTTTTCCTACTGTGGTTATAGTCAGGTATTAGTCAGATATGACTGAGCTACCGCATGACAGTAGACGGTACTACCCGCTTCTGTTAGCGCCGAATGTTGGGCGGTGCTTACCAAACCCGACACCCCACATTGTGCCAACGGCTTAGGGCGGAAGAGCGCAATTGGGAGGGTATAAGGCTTATCCTGGTGTGAGGAAATGCAGCATAAATACTATATGGCAGGGCAGACCAGCCCTAAGCCTTGATTGGTAACTGGTCTAGGATCGAATCTCCGACAGGTGGACAGTTAGAGCATTGTTTTGCTGATCCGGCAGCTTCTGCAGCTTGTCTTGTTCCAGACGTATTGGTGTCATCATTTCTCTGGAGTAAACTAGACAGGCCGAGAGAGGGATCATACTGCATGGGCAACACATGGTCTGTAAATTCAGCCCAGGCTTTGTGTTATGGAGAGATAACCTCATTTTACAATTTATCGTCTGTCAAGACGGCAAGGTGCCAGTCAATAAGGTTATAGTCAGTACCTCTGTATATGTATATACAACTTTAAACAACTTTCTATATCCGGCAAGGAAACCGTTCCCGAAGCAAAACAGTTTGAGGAGGAAACAGCCGGAGAAACTAACAAAACTAAATCCAAGATAGTTTTCACAAGGATTACATGGAGTGAGTAACAGAAATGAGCACTTTCAGAGCTAGCTCATATCCGACATGAGTCCGCGAGAAGGTATTTTAACGAGAGTATGGGATTATAAATTCGGAGTATCTAACTATTTCTGTCCTTGTGTTAAGCCTGAAGAAATCCTGTGTAAACAGTCAAGGGATTATCAAAGGAGGTTGGGAGACGAGCATGAGCCACTTAACGATTCAGTTGTACCGTGTAGATGCTGTGTTAGGAAGTGTGGTGTTCTGCAATACCTTAAGCGAAGAACTCTGAACTTGCCCTTAGTGGTACGGACAAAGAAGCATTGCGTGATCCGGAGATTCGGAGTGTGGTGTTCTGCAATACCTTGAGCGAAGAACTCTAAACTTGTCCTTAGTGATACAAACAAAGAAGCAGTGGGTGATCCGGAGATTCGGAAATATCAACTCATCTCATTCCGTGGCCGGCACTGTTGCAAAGGGATTGCGAATGTAATTTGTAATCCCGAATCCCGCGTTCGAAACACAGCTACGGTAGATTTGGAAACAAACCGCCTTGTGTTAGTTTTCGTACAATAGTGTAAGTACCAGTGGTTCAGAAAGCCATGGTAAACTACTGAACATAAACTTGCCACGAAATCACATAAAGCCACAGAATGTTGGGGGTTGATTGCGATGTCCTGTACAGAATATGCAGTTAAGTAATCACGGATGTTGTCGTGAAGTATGACACATAATCATGGATCTTGTCGTGAAGTATGACATACAATCATGGATGCTGTCGTGAAGTATGACATGTAATCATGGATGTTGTCGTGAGGTATCACACGTAATCATGGATGTTGTCGTGAAGTATCACACGTAATCATGGATGTTATAGTGAAGCATGACACGTAATAATGGACGTTGTGAAGTATCACATGTAATCATGGATGTTGTGAAGTATGACACGTAATCATGGTTGTTGTCGTGAAGTATGACACGTAATCATGGATGTTGTCGTGAAGTATGACACGTAATCATGGTTGTTATAGTGAAGTATGACACGTAATCATGGTTGTTATAGTGAACTATGACACGTAATCATGGTTGTTATAGTGAAAGTATGACACGTAATCATGGTTGTTGTCGTGAAGTATGACACGTAATCATGGTTGTTATAGTGAAGTATGACACGTAATCATGGTTGTTATAGTGAAGTATGACACGTAATCATGGTTGTTATAGTGAAAGTATGACACGTAATCATGGTTGTTGTCGTGAAGTATGACACGTAATCATGGTTGTTATAGTGAAGTATGACACGTAATCATGGTTGTTATAGTGAAGTATGACACGTAATCGTGGATGTTGTCGTGAAGTATGACACATGACACGTAATCATGGTTGTTATAGTGAAGTATGACACGTAATAATTGAAGTTGTCGTGAAGTATGACACGTAATCATGGATGTTGTCGTGAAGTATGACACGTTATCATGGATGTTATAGTGAAGTATGACACGTTATCGTCAATGTTGTCGTGAAGTATGACACGTTATCGTGGATGTTATAGTGAAGTATGACACGTTATCGTGGATGTTATAGTGAAGTATGACACGTAATAATGGAAGTTGTCGTGAAGTATGACACGTAATCATGGATGTTGTCGTGAAGTATGACACGTTATCGTGGATGTTGTCGTGAAGTATGACACGTTATCGTGGATGTTATAGTGAAGTATGACACGTAATAATGGAAGTTGTCGTGAAGTATGACACGTAATCATGGATGTTGTCGTGAAGTATGACACGTTATCATGGATGTTATAGTGAAGTATGACACGTAATAATGGAAGTTGTCGTGAAGTATGACACGTAATCATGGATGTTGTCGTGAAGTATGACACGTTATCGTGGATGTTGTCGTGAAGTATGACACGTTATCGTGGATGTTATAGTGAAGTATGACACGTAATAATGGAAGTTGTCGTGAAGTATGACACGTAATCATGGATGTTATAGTGAAGCATGACACGTTATCGTGGATGTTATAGTGAAGTATGACACGTTATCGTGGATGTTATAGTGAAGTATGACACGTTATCGTGGATGTTGTCGTGAAGTATGACACGTAATCATGGATGTTGTCGTGAAGTATGACACGTTATCGTGGATGTTATAGTGAAGTATGACACGTAATAATGGAAGTTGTCGTGAAGTATGACACGTAATAATGGAAGTTGTCGTGAAGTATGACACGTAATCATGGATGTTGTCGTGAAGTATGACACGTTATCGTGGATGTTATAGTGAAGTATGACACGTAATAATGGAAGTTGTCGTGAAGTATGACACGTAATCATGGATGTTGTCGTGAAGTATGACACGTTATCATGGATGTTATAGTGAAGTATGACACGTAATAATGGAAGTTGTCGTGAAGTATGACACGTAATCATGGATGTTGTCGTGAAGTATGACACGTTATCGTGGATGTTGTCGTGAAGTATGACACGTTATCGTGGATGTTATAGTGAAGTATGACAGGTAATAATGGAAGTTGTCGTGAAGTATGACACGTAATCATGGATGTTATAGTGAAGCATGACACGTTATCGTGGATGTTATAGTGAAGTATGACACGTTATCGTGGATGTTATAGTGAAGTATGACACGTTATCGTGGATGTTGTTGTGAAGTATGACACGTTATCGTGGATGTTATAGTGAAGTATGACACGTAATAATGGAAGTTGTCGTGAAGTATGACACGTAATAATGGAAGTTGTCGTGAAGTATGACACGTAATCATGGATGTTGTCGTGAAGTATGACACGTTATCGTGGATGTTATAGTGAAGTATGACACGTAATCATGGTTGTTATAGTGAAGTATGACACGTAATCATGGTTGTTATAGTGAAAGTATGACACGTAATCATGGTTGTTGTCGTGAAGTATGACACGTAATCATGGTTGTTATAGTGAAGTATGACACGTAATCATGGTTGTTATAGTGAAGTATGACACGTAATCATGGTTGTTATAGTGAAGTATGACACGTAATCATGGTTGTTATAGTGAGGTATGACACGTAATCGTGGATGTTGTCGTGAAGTATGACACATGACACGTAATCATGGTTGTTATAGTGAAGTATGACACGTAATAATTGAAGTTGTCGTGAAGTATGACACGTAATCATGGATGTTGTCGTGAAGTATGACACGTTATCATGGATGTTGTCGTGAAGTATGACACGTTATCGTGGATGTTATAGTGAAGTATGACACGTAATCATGGTTGTTATAGTGAAGTATGACACGTAATCATGGTTGTTATAGTGAAAGTATGACACGTAATCATGGTTGTTGTCGTGAAGTATGACACGTAATCATGGTTGTTATAGTGAAGTATGACACGTAATCATGGTTGTTGTCGTGAAGTATGACACGTAATCATGGTTGTTATAGTGAAGTATGACACGTAATCATGGTTGTTATAGTGAGGTATGACACGTAATCGTGGATGTTGTCGTGAAGTATGACACATGACACGTAATCATGGTTGTTATAGTGAAGTATGACACGTAATAATTGAAGTTGTCGTGAAGTATGACACGTAATCATGGATGTTGTCGTGAAGTATGACACGTTATCATGGATGTTATAGTGAAGTATGACACGTTATCGTCAATGTTGTCGTGAAGTATGACACGTTATCGTGGATGTTATAGTGAAGTATGACACGTTATCGTGGATGTTATAGTGAAGTATGACACGTAATAATGGAAGTTGTCGTGAAGTATGACACGTAATCATGGATGTTGTCGTGAAGTATGACACGTTATCGTGGATGTTGTCGTGAAGTATGACACGTTATCGTGGATGTTATAGTGAAGTATGACACGTAATAATGGAAGTTGTCGTGAAGTATGACACGTAATCATGGATGTTGTCGTGAAGTATGACACGTTATCATGGATGTTATAGTGAAGTATGACACGTAATAATGGAAGTTGTCGTGAAGTATGACACGTAATCATGGATGTTGTCGTGAAGTATGACACGTTATCGTGGATGTTGTCGTGAAGTATGACACGTTATCGTGGATGTTATAGTGAAGTATGACACGTAATAATGGAAGTTGTCGTGAAGTATGACACGTAATCATGGATGTTATAGTGAAGCATGACACGTTATCGTGGATGTTATAGTGAAGTATGACACGTTATCGTGGATGTTATAGTGAAGTATGACACGTTATCGTGGATGTTGTCGTGAAGTATGACACGTAATCATGGATGTTGTCGTGAAGTATGACACGTTATCGTGGATGTTATAGTGAAGTATGACACGTAATAATGGAAGTTGTCGTGAAGTATTGAAGTATGACACGTAATAATGGAAGTTGTCGTGAAGTATGACACGTAATCATGGATGTTGTCGTGAAGTATGACACGTTATCGTGGATGTTATAGTGAAGTATGACACGTTCAAGGCCGGCAAGCTTACGATGTTTTATGTCTCGAAGCAGGAACCGGGACCAAACCAGGGGAGGAGGTCAGCATGGCCGAATGGATATGAGTGCCCGTACTTAAACATCCGGTGTGCTGATGCCGAGGTTCACCCCTACACCGGTCAGTTGAACTAAAATGTCGATTTCTCTTCCTTGACGTGGGGGAGTTATTACGAGTACCTCAGAAGTCGGAGTGGGTTCTCCTGATGGCGAGGGATACTGGGAATAGGGAAAGCTAATCCAAACTTAAGCACCCTTCCAGTGCACGAGAGGTAGTAGAGCATGTATGAACTACGCTTGAGTTCAAAGCGAGCGAACTCACAATAAAAGTGAGAATATGGAGTGAGCTACAGAAATCAACAAATGACGTGGCGGCTCGGTGTGAAATGATTGAGGGCCGGTGGGGTGTAAACTGCACAAAAAGAAGTGTTCTGTACGCTTTTCCTGGCTTATCCCAGTTTAGGAGAATGTGTAGTACTGGGGGTCTAGACACGAGGAGCTTGTTTATGTAGGTCTAAATTTGTAAAATTGGTCGTCCTATAATCTCATCTTCCTCCGGGATAAACTAGACAGGCCGAGAGAGATATCAATCTGCATGGGCAAGACTAACAGCTCACCCTTATGTCAGTATACCAAGACCTAACATATGTTAAGATCTAACACTTCTCAACAGTTCAGCCAAGGCTTTGTGTTATGGGGAGGTTATGTTTGAACAAACAGAATAACTATCGTCTGTCAAGATGGCCAGGTGTCAAAACAATCTCATCTCATCATCTCATCTCGTTCCTCTTATACCTTGTGGTGTCGAGGTGAGGCATTAACAGCGGGAGAGTGTCCGTTTATGGGCTTCATATATCGAGCTTCCCATGTTATTCTCTCTGTCCATCGTTGACATAGTCGGCCTCTTCTTCTGGTTTCCTTTGGTCTGTACATCATTGTTGTTGTGGCATACTGTCAGTTACTGTCATCCTATAATGTATAGACAATTTCGAATGGAAATGGCCACACGCATTTCAGTATATCATGGTCTAGTATATGTTAAGATCGAACACTGTACGCCTTACTGAGCTTTGCCTCTTTCTTGCTGTAGTTCATATTTTAGAATAAATAACATTGGAAAGACATGACAAACAGAAAGGAAAATAGTGGCGTGTAGTAAACAAAAACCAACATGGCGTGCAGGTAATAACAATAAATAAAGAAATCAAAATTAAAGATGAATGATGGAATACTAACTAATACACAGTGTCATTTTCGACAAGCTAATTTAGCGAGCGAAAGCAAAATATTATATAAACTGTAATTCATGCTTTAGTTTTTTTATTTTTCCGAGAACAATCTTTGCACTTTGTTCAAGGCTCACTATGTACTCGTCGCATTGCTCTTGTAAATAATCATGTCAATTATATAGCACTGCATTATTCTGAAACGTCCCGCAGTGTCCACTAAGTGCCTGGCCACTCAATGAACGCAAGAGCTCTGTATATTAGCTGACTTGTAGCTGCATTAAGTGAACATTTGAACGGCCAATTCACCAGTGAAATAACGGCGAAACACGGAGGCCAATCGGAGGCGGTGTTTGGCTAAATTTTGACATGTTTATATCGGGATTAGGTCCAAACTTAATTGGCCTTTAACAGGTACGGTCGTGTATTTCTTTTGAAAGTGGCGCTGCCGAGAACGCGGGCCTCGGATTCTGAACAAAACTGTCATCCACTTGGAAAATATTGACTTGGCGAGAACAGCAAGGGGTAGTCAATGCATGGGGGACCGCGTGAGGTGCCATTTTGGCGTGAAAGAATTTTGTTAAATGGTCTTTTGGCTTTTGCGGGCCAACGTGTGATCTTGTGAACGCTATGTCCAAGAAGCTTACACGGTGATATTCAAGTTTCTGTGTTTGCGACCTGAAATTGAATGTCTCTATTAGAATTTCTGTAGAACATGAGTTCGAGATCACTAACATTAGTTAAACTGTGGTAAAGCTGTGGAAATGTAAACAATACAAAAACATAAGGCTTAGGCATACTTTAGAAAAGACAACTACGGAAAAAAAATGAACGTTGGGGCAACAAATTTTCATCAGTAAACAAACATAACAATACAACAATATATACTACAGAGATGACAACAACATATACCACGGAGATGACACTCCAGTTTCCTTGTGTATTTTTGGCCGATGAAATCTTTTCGTCGTGACGTCTTTTGTTTTCACTTGTTGTGTTTTCTAAAGCTGCTCTATACTTCATGTTGTGTGTTGTATTGTAAAGTATGACAAACCGAGTTAGCCTACTGTGTAGATGTCGGCCCCGTCTTCAGTCAAGTCCAGGACCCTTTTCTTCCCTCTGATCAGGTATCCGCGGTGCTAGACCCATGTTTCTATAGACCAATAGACACCCTATTGCTGTCTCCGTGGCGAAGCGTTTCGATCGCGGTTCGTAATTCCGCTTACCTGCGTTTGAAACACACAGGCAACCGATTTGGCGGCAGACCTCGTCGCGCTGGGTCTTAAAGTGTTGGTATGGGAGCCGGTCGTTCAGAAAGCAATGGCAAACTACTGAACGTAAACTTGCCAAGACATCAACAACAGCAGTAAAATGCTGGTGTTGACAGCGATGTCCTGTAAAAATGATATGCCAAAAAAAAAGTAGACACACAGTGTGTGACGAGGACAGTTTCACGCCGGAGGCCTTTACTTTCCAAGGCATTCTTGGTACCTATTTTTAGAATGGGTCGACCTGAGAGACCAGGTCAAGTTTGAAAATAATTCTGACTTCGCCCAGCGGGGGATCGAACCGTGTGATGCCCGGGTCGGCAGTTGAGTGTCTAGCCAGTACACTACCCAGGCTCCTAGGCTCGGCTCGGTGGTCAGGGGTTCGAATTGGCATCGGTACGGATTTTACACTTAACCTGGACTATCAGGTCGACCCAATCTACAGTGGGATCCTGGATGTTTCTTGGGACGTGACCGCGTGACACTGACGACGTGACATTGACGGCGTGACATTGACGACGTGACCAACCGAGGCTATACAAATATGGGCCTGGCACCATATGCCCATTGCTTATAAGGTGGGTAATAAGGTCCTTTCCTCAATGTGAAGGTGGGTAATAAGGTCCTTTCCTCAATTGAAGTTGTAACAAACTCAAGCAGTTCGACTGGCCTCCAGACACCATGTCCTACACAAATGTGATGGTTGTAACACTTCACATAACCTCAACAAGTTTCTGCTACGGGACTTTTTTGCGTTCGCTCGCTTTGAACTCAAGCGTAGTCCACACTTCTTATCCGTTTGGCCATGCTGACCTCACTACGGGACGCGATTCGTTGCTTTTTGTAAATGTTAATGTTTAATGCGTTAATGAGGGACTTTCAGAAAGCAATACACTACATTGTTTTTCTCAGCTTATAATGAAGATAGAAGCATGACATTTTGCACACTTCAAAAATGGCAGGTGCCTATTATGTGCACCAAATTGCAACCCAACCCGCCAAATAATATGGCTTCCCGAAAACCGTTGAATTGGTAGTAGATTTAGCTCGCAGACTTGCTGGCCGAGCACAGAAGTACGAACGAAAGAACGAACGGAATTTATTTTGGGTCACAATTTGCGTACGCAGGCCCGTCTTACATTTGGCCCTTCCAGTCATTCATCTTTTGCACATCAATTCAATATTGTGTCATTTACATTCACACAAGAAAGTAAACACTGTCAAATGAATGCCCTTAGCATATAGTATACAGACGATAGTACCCTTCGGCAGTTGTAAATAACAGGTTCGAATTTGGGTACCAATAACTTAAAATGTTTTATTTGTCAGTCAGACAGTTTATCACAAGCCGTTGCCCTTGTTTTCTATGAGTGACGAATCAATATCTGTTTATTTACTTCTTTGTGTGTTTCATAGGTACTCCCGGAATAGATATATGTGCGGGAAGGAGGGTACGATATGCGTGGCAATAGTTCTGAATAGACCACGTTAGTTACGAAAGATATACTGGCCCCCCGGATCAGTACATAGTCCAAGCCAGGGGTCGGCAACCTTTCTGTAGAGCCTTGCCGAAGCAATGTTGTAATGTTACTCAGCGTGTGTGCCCAACTTTAGTCCTCGCAAAGTCACATAGTGTGCCAACTTTAGTCCTTGCAAAGTCACTTAGTCTGGCAACTTTAGTCCTCGCAAAGTCACATAGTGTGGCAACTTTAGTCCTTCCAAAGTCACCCAGCATGCCAACTTAAGTCAACCATATTTTTTATATACAACAACGATTGCAAAATAAATTTGATCTTGATCTTGTATTTATATGTGTTCGATAAATTAAGACATAAACTATTCCATTTAGGTTGTTTAATACTGTAATATAAACAGCAAAACTTACAATATTATATTTTGCAGACTTTAAGATTTGAGCTTATTATTTTGAAATTGTATAATAAAATTGCCTTTATATATTACTTTCAATAGAAAGTCGAATAGTTTGTAGAACAAACTATTTCAAATGCGCCATATTGTTAACTTACATGAACATATGGGGTATAGTAGCGGTGGCAAAACACCAGCATGAATATGCGTCAGCCAAGAGAATTATTGAGTTCGTGGTGGGGTGGTCGGGACGGAGAACGGGGTAGGACGGTCAGTTATTATTGCTCTATACTCAAGGGGTGTGAAACAATGCATAGTTTTACACGAATTATGTGCTTCTATGTAATTAAAAGCCAGCTTCCTGGCCTAGAGGTTAGCCACTGTTCTCCGTAATCTCGTATACTCTCGTAAGTAACGTGACGAAGATGAGAATCAGCAGTGGTTCGCATCACGTCGGTAACTTACGGGGTATGTGAGCCGGCCACTCAGAAAGCAATGACAAACTACTGAGCGTAATCTTGCCAAGAAATCAACTGAAATATGCTGATGTTGACAGCGATGTCTTGTAAAGGATATGCAAACATGTAATTAAAAATTAAACCGTTTATGAGATTATACTTTACATTTTAATCCACTCAGCGTGCCGTAGGTTGCCTAAGGCCTGTTCCAAGCTATGCATTATACTTCATAACGAGAGCTCACATTAAGGAATAATCAGACATATTGCAAGAAGGAGACGAAGAAGACGCAGCAGAGGAAATGGTGGTGGAGGAGGAGAAGAAGAAAAAAAAAAAGAAGAAGAAGACAAAGAAGAGAAGAAGAAGAAGACAAAGAAGAGAAGAAGAAGAGGACAAAGAAAAGAAGAAGAAGAAGAAGAAGAAGAAGAAGAAGAAGAAGAAGAAGAAGAAGAAGAAGAAGAAGAAGAAGAAGAAGAAGAAGAAGAAGAAGAAGAAGAAGAAGAGAGTTCACACCTTTCAGAAATTGTCTCGCTTTCTCTCAACCTCCCTCCTCCCACCCCCATCTCTCTCTCTCTCTCTCTCTCTCTCTCTCTCTCTCTCTCTCTCTCTCTCTCTCTCTCTCTCTCTCCTGGGTGGCTAGCAGTATCCACTCTACACTTTATTTCCCGATCTTGTTTAAACTCGTCATGGCCGTGTAACTGTTGACCCTTGGCTAAGCCAATCCCCTACACTCAAGTGTTGACTGGGATACAAGTGTTGACTAGAATGGCTCTCAGACATGTACAGTATCTGGCCACTTCGTCCCGGAAGAATCTGCCATTGTCGCCAGCTTTGCCAGTGTGCATTCAAAGTTGACCTTTACTTTGGTTACCCGTTTGCGAACGGGTAGCGCTTATTTCATTAAAATGAAACCTCAGGATGACACTAAAATAACCTCAAGTGGTTGAGTTTTGCTGAATCAAGTCCACCCAGTTGTGAGTTTTATCAACGACTTATTTATCCGCCATTGTGTGTGGTCAAACCTGATTATATAGAGTTGCTCCTGTCATATTCTTTCACAGCAACACGGTTAGTTTTGCAGACACATCAGAAATCAATGGCATACTGCTGAACGTTTACATTGCCTAGTAAATCACAGACCAAATAAATGCTGGGTTGTGTTTGCATGTTGAGTTGTTGTTATTGTTTTTTTTTCTCTCCGCTCGCTTTGAAATCAAGCGTAATCCATACACGCTGCCACTACGGTGGAGTGCACTGGACTGATGTTAGCGTGTGGATTAGCTTTCCCTATTACCAGTGTCCCTCGCCATCAGACGAATCCACTCCGATTTCTGAGGTCCTTGTAATTTACATCCCTAAGTCAAGGACGAGAAGTCAACATTTAGTCCGGCTGACCGGTGAAAGGGGTTAAATGTTGGGAGTTGATTGCGGCATCTTGTAACATACATACATCTAACTTATCAGACTTGAGGATGACGCAGTCCTCCTCCTCAAACTTCTTCTTCTTCGTCCCTCTGTCGAGAGGAAAGCCTCACACCTAGTTACGTACCTCACAGGTGAGTGCACCCGACTTCCGGCATGCGCTGGTGTAAGGTTTGCTTCCTTTAGAGTAGATTCTACCCGAGATACTAGATCTAGATTCTACCCTAGATACTAGTTCTAGATTCTACCCTAGATACTAGTTCTAGATTCTAGCCTAGATAACGGACTCTAACCACCCGTGTGTGAGTTTTTATTTCCTAACAATGTTGACAGGGCGGTGACTTTACAGCCAACTCTTTGCGAATTCTAACTGCCGTGAGATTTTTAACATGCAAACCTTACACTCATATTTTAAAACCCTTATCTGAGGCGTCTAGATGTTCGATCTCACTACTCAAGAAATTGGGTAAACGTGTGATATCATTAGATACCAATAGCTTTTGGGAAATTCCCAGACCTATGCAGGGATCGAATCGGGTACCACCTAAGGCGGACACGGCAACCCCACAGCCACGATACGAGGATACAAGCGAACGTTTCAACAAGTCTTCATCAAGGGAAGAAATCCTCTCACACAGTACCCATGGATTAGAACATTCATGTCTGTCCAAAGATACAGCGAAGATCAAAATCTTTTTTTTTTTTTTTCTGAACATGAAAAGACAATATTTATTTGCACAGACTAAACTGCATGTTAACTATAAATTCCAACCAACATTGAAGAGACTGAAGATGTTACAGATATGTAATATATTGGCTACATAACAAACACCCGTGGAGAATGTTCAAAAGAAAACAGAAGGACATTGGCCATAGCCATACAGAGGTTATACAGTTTTTCCACTTTTCACATTGGGCAGTGGGAGCGTTTTGTGTGATATTCACTGGCACAGGAATGGAGCATAATGGGGACGACCCGTTGCTGTGAAGTTGGAACTGCGACTAACTAACTGTCCTATGGCACAAAACCAGCAAACAAGTAGAAGTAGAAATGTCTGAGGATTGATTGATTGATTTAGGAACCGACATCACAGCATTCGGGGCATTCCCTTAAGCGCTCCGTCCCCATCCTCAGCAGCCAGTGAAGAATTTCAACACTAATAGTTCCAGTAGCAATCTGATTATATGTCCGTCTCGCCTTTCCTTTGAGCGTTGATATGTTTGAGGGCTTTCCTGTTACATCTTGGACTTCAGCGGGAATAACATTCTTCAAATTCGAACAAAATCAGTGACTAAGTATTTATTATTTCAACCCAAGTATTATTCGTGTATTCACGTCATACGATATATAATTCTGCAGTGTGCCCCTGACGAGATGCAGCGAAATATCATCATTATCATGTGTCACGCTAAAAAGCCTGGGCGGTCATGTTTCGCCATCTCACACGATCACCAGAATCGTGGATCAGCTCTGTGTGCTTGTCTCGGCCATGGCGTGTGGGCAAGCCATCCAGATATTTACTTCTCTGCCTTCCCCTTGTTCTTTTCCCACTAATCTCGCCAGTTGTCACACATTTCTCTAGTTTATTTCTTTTCATAACATGCCCGAATAATGTTAACTGTCTGCGTATAATTTCTCTAATCATTTTAGGGATTTCATTTGCTTTTTGTAGGACTTGCTTATTGGTGTTTCTGTCTGTCCATGGTGCGAAATATGCCGGGAAAGAGATCGTGCAATATTTTGTTAGTGACTTCTGTGTTTAGAAATGTTTCAGACAATGCATAGTTCCTGTGATAACATACGGACGTAAATCTGGGAACAGTTCGCACTCACTAAAGAAGGATTTGGGATCTTAAACTTGAATGTTACAACACATTTCTTAGAAAAACGTGGATCAAGACGAAACAATAATACGAGTGCTTACATTCCACAAGATCTGAGCAGCCAAGAAAATTGGCTCATGTATAATATATTGCTTCGGAAACTGAAACACGTTAGTTATATTATACGTTGCAGTGGCTTTTTATGAACTGTGATGTACGGCGTGATTCCAGAGAGACGTTGCAGAGGCTGCCCAATAAGAAGGTAGGCACGGGTCAATAAAGCATGAACATGAACATGTAGGAGGCATGGGAGTCGGTGAAAAATATATTCTAGCTGGAGAGTGGAGATAAGAGGGACATTCTGTTGAGGAACCGATATATGATTGTTAACTTCACAACATGTATTAAGCAGGAGTGCACGGATCTACTCATGCATTTATTAACAAGGAGTGCACGGATCTATTAATGCATATATAAACCAGAAGTGCAAGGATCTTTTTTTTACGTTTTTTTTTGTGTGTGTGTGTTGTTGTTGCATATCCCTTACATGACGTTGCAGTCAACACCAGCATTTTTCAGCTGCTGTTGATGTACTTGTCAAGATTACGCTCAGTAGTTTGCCATTGCTTTCTGAGCGACCGGCTCACATACCCCGTAAGTTACCGACGCGGCGAGAACTGCTACAAATTCTCGCGCACATCATGTCACTCACGAGAGTATACGGTATTACGGAGAAAGATGCTAACTCCTCGACCAGGGAGAGGAGTGCACGGATTTACTTATGGATTTATTAGCAGGAGTGCACTGATTCCTTGTGCATGTATTAATACGAATCTACTAATGTCTGTCTATCTGCCCGTCTTTCTGTTCCATATCAATCATTACCTTCCTAATAGAAAGCGCAAATATCATTGCTCTGACCTACAACAACTCAGATTTTCTCACCTCTCGCACATACTTCTCCAACTCCCTCAGTCTAAGATATGCCCTCGCCTGCTGCCTCGTTAAATAAACAACACGAGCCAGGTTTATTCCTTTCCCTGCTATTTTCCCATCTTGTCTCTCTAACAAAGATTACCACGAGACTCTTTTGTCTCTTGCCGACATCAAACAATAAACACACACTAGCTGGGTTGTTTTCTGCCTATTTTGTCTCCTGGTTTTATCTCTCCTTGGAGAGATGTTTCTTGAAGATAATTTCTTAGGAATCAGTATGGAGAGAGCGACTGCTGTGCCTGAAAGCTGCATCGTGACTTATAATTTGCGATCCCTGTGAAACATGGGGGAATTCTGGTCTCTCTGGGTCGATTTCTGTTTGAGAGCTTTCTTTAATAGTGACCATGTCCTAATAACATGGTAATTGTGTTTCTAGCCACCGGCTGGCACTATATATATATATATATATATATATATATATATATATATATATATATATATATATATATATATATATATATATATATATATACTAGCTGACCCGGCCCGGCGTCGCCCAGTCCCTGGCGGGGATCTATCTATCTATCTATCTATCTATCTATCTATCTATCTATCTATCTATCTATCTATCTATCTATCTATCTGTCTATATGTCTATCTGTCTATATGTCTATCTGTCTGTCTGTCTGTCAGTCTGTCTGACCCGGCCCGGCTTCGCCCAGCTCCTGGTGGGGAGCATCTCATTTAATTCATATAAGTAGTCATCTAAGCTCCCGTTCCCGTTTCCGACTGTCTGTCTGTCTGTCTATCTGTCTGTCTGTCTGTCTGTCTGACGCGGCCCGGCTTCACCCATTCCCTGGTGGGGAGCATCTCATTTAATTCATATAAGTAGTCATATAAGCTCCCGTTCCCGACTATCTGTCTGTCTGTCTATTTGTCTGTCTATCTATTTATCTATCTATCTATCTATCTATCTATCTATGTTCGGTCCGTTCCCGTTAAAAATATAGATAGAATAGAAGAATAGATAGATTGATAGTAGAACATATGATTGGAAGAGATCTATCTAAAGTAAACTTACCAAGATATCACGAACAGCCAATAAATGGTGGGCGGTGGGTTGACTGCAAACGATATGCAACTAAATTTCTATCACAAAAAATTACTTTTTTTTTTTTTAACGAACGAAAATCTTTCGCAGGCCCGTCCTACATTCTGCCTTTCTTCTCTATTTCCTCTCATACATTTTTTGATTCAACATCTCTTTTGAAGCAATTCTTTGACAACGGTCATCATAAATACACAACGTGGGTGTAACGCGCCATACATATGAGAATGTTAAAAAAGATTAATGTACTGTTGAAGCAAAATAAAAAGATGAGTTATAAAATTTTCACTATTTAAATAGATGCATTATCTTTATGAAAACTATGAAAATGCCTTAAAGATTGTATCATTATTTATTATAACTCATATGCCTGTAAATAACTATAGACAAAGAGTTTATAAATCTTTGAAAACAATGCAACAATATGACTATAAAGTATATAGCAATGTTATCAAAAAGTTATGACCCTTGAAATAACTTTTCGTATGTTAAGTCCCCTTGCTATATAGAAATGATAATAGAAAATGAAATATTAAATTTTAGTAAGTAAGTAGCCGATTTTACACTAAAAATCTATGACAGTCGGTTGCATGGGAATGAAAAGAAGGCGTGTAGAAAATTTCATCTCAATCGGATGGACCGTTCGTGAACGCATAAAGAACGGACCCACATACTTACATACACTGCCTTTTATATTTAGATATATATATATATATATATATATATATATATATATATATATATATATATATATATATATATATATATATATATATATATATATATAATCTCATCTCATCATGTTCCTCTTGTACCTTGCGGTGTCGAGGTAAAGTATAAACAGCGGGAGAGTGCCTGCTTATGGACTTCATGTATCGATATTCCCATGGACTCTGTTATTCTCTGCGTCTATCGTTTACGTGGTCGGCCTCTTCCTCTGTTTCCCTCTGGTCTGTACATCATTGCTTGTTGTGGTATATTGTTAGTTGGTAACCTACTTGCATGGCCAAACCATTTGACTTGCTGCCTTCTAATAACATCTAGTGCAGCTATAACTCCCATTATAGTCTTGATTTCTTCATTTATGATCTTATCTCTTTTTGATACATAGAGTATTCCTTTCAGGAATCTCATTTCTGTTGTTGTGATTTTACTTTTCTCTTTTTCTGTCATTGTCCAGGTTTGGCATTGGTAACAGAGTTGGCAGGAAGATTGTGTTGTAAAGTGTTTTCTTAGTAGTTATTGATACATGTTTGTTCTTTAGTATTGGTGCTATTTGTCCAATGAGTTGATTTGCCTTATTGCATCTATTTTCGATCTCGTCTTCTGATCTGCCATTTGATGATATTATACTTCCTAGGTACTTGAAACTCTTTACTTGTTTCAAGGGATGTTTGTTTAGCTGAATCGTTGTTGCTTTTTCTTCTTTAGTTACAGTCATTACCTCTGTTTTACTTGTGCTAATTTTCATGTTATTTTCCCGACACATTTCATTTAGACTATTCATGTAGTCTTGTAATTCAGCTTCTGATTTTGCTATTAGTGCTTGGTTGTCTGCAAACAGGAGTTCTCTAATGGTTAGATTTGCAGATGGTTCTTCTTCTGTGTTCTCGTCACGCGGTATTCTTGTGGTCTCTGTTTGGCTGGTTTCTTTACATATGTTGTCTATATATGTTATGAACAAGAGAGAGGACAGGACACAACCTTGTCGTACTCCAGATCTTATGGTGAAGAGTTCTGAGTGTCCTCCAGTTGCTCTCACTATGCATTCACTGTTGTTCTATAAACTTCTACATAGGTTTGTTAGATGTGTACTCACTCCATATTGTTTAAGGATTTCCCACAGCTTGTTTCTATCTACTGTATCAAATGCCTTTTCTTGGTCGAAAAAGGCTAATTAGAGTGTTTTATTGAATTCGATTGATTTTTATATAAGTTTTCTAAGAGTAAAAATGGCATCTGTGCATCCTTTGTTTTTCCTAAATCCAAGGTTGCGTTTCGCTTAGCTGGGTTTCTATTGTAGTTCGTAATCTTTTCTCAAGAATTTTGCAAAATATTTTCCCAGTATGATTTAACAGTGAAATGCCTCTTCTGTACTGTGTGCAGTCTTGTGTGTGTGTGTGTGTGTGTGTGTGTGTGTGTGTGTGTGTGTGTGTGTGTGTATGTATATATATATATATGATAAGTGCCAGCTGGCATAGGCGTTCATGTCAATCCACAGATCGCGGTCTTTGGTGTCCTGGGTCAACTCTGCTGATGACATTCTTCCATGCTACCGT
>OY992894.1:23605001-23690001 GCA_963921405.1 Cepaea hortensis | reverse complement strand
GCGATGGGGTTACGGACGCAGTTCGGTTTTCGAAACCCTGCTGCTGGCGATTTGAAAGCAGAGCATCGTTCGTTTGTTTTTATAAAATGATATGAGTACCAGCCTTTCAGAAAGCAATGGTTTACTACTGAACGTAAAATTGCCATGAAATCACAAACAGCCAAACAATGCTAAGGTTGACTGCGACGTCATGTAAAGGATATGCAGCTAACTTTATTTATTAATATTTTCTTGATTCACGATTTTCTGTACATGTTTCGCGCAATTTTATCTAGCATAAGTTTAAGTCCCCGCTAACCACTGGTATCATGAAGGCTAATAGACTACAATGGCTGGGGCATATATAGAAAGAATGGAAGATAATATGGAAACAAAACTTGCTTACACTCAGGAAATAAATGACCGTAGACCCCGAGGTAGACCAAGAAGACGGTGGAGAGATAATATACATACAGATCTACAAGCACTTGGAATCAACGACTGGCAAGAGAAGGTCCACCAGAGAGACGAATGGAGACGGATTGTATCTGCAGCAAAGAACCTCAATGTCTCGGAACGCTGAAGAAGTAGAAGAAGAAGAAGAAGAAGAAGAAGAAGAAGAAGAAGAAGAAGAAGAAGAAGAAGAAGAAGAAGAAGAAGAAGAAGAAGAAGAAGAAGAAGAAGAAGAAGAAGAAGAAGAAGAAGAAGAAGAAGAAGATAATTCACGACTCACTAACTCATGTCTACGCAGGAAAGATGCATTTGCTCTTCATTTGGCTTGTTCATGATGTATAACCTCTACACTGCAATGACTTCTTATGAACAATTCCCACTGATGTTAAAATCAGATGCTTTATGTAGCCATATTTCACGACCACCGTTTATAATTAGGGATGAAAAATGCGGTCAAACAGTCAGGTGCTTGTAGCAGATAAATCAGGAATTAGTTGGCTTATCCCGTTAGCTTTCACTATTTTAACACTTTAACACAACACCCCACCTTTACTAATGTATTTGTAATTAAATGTGTAGCTTCTATCAGTCAAACTCCAGATCTTCACAGCAGCACTACATACAAGGGACGTTACGGTTCCAATGTGGTGAATAATGATCCAAATAAGCAATTTCCCCACGCATAATTTTTCCTCGAAGCCCCGCCTACTGACGGGTTGGGTTACTTGATTGACATGGTTACCATGGCGACAGTGTTTTCCAAAGCGACTGTGGTAACGTTATACTAATGGCGGTGGCGGCCGCGTCCAATGTAAATGAAGCGACAAGCCTGCTAGACAAGGTGTTCCAGTCTACTCCATGCCAGCCCGTGTTAGAACCAGCAAACATCCGACTGTTTCTTCCCTGATAATACTCGACTTCCATGTGATAGAAGCCTTCCAACTACATAAACATTCTTTTTTAGCCGCTTTGGAAATACCTAACCTCGGAGTTTTGTGTAGTCTTGAAATATGTTGACCGGTATTAACTCTTATCGAATCTGCGACTAGAAACCTCGTTTGAGTGACATTACAAGAACTAGTCGTGTTAAGAGCATTGGATAGCCATTGCCATTATTGATGATGACGATAATAACAAAAATATTACTTCCATAAACCGTGTTATTGTGTTGAAGTTTGCCATTGAGTGGTACTAGTATTATTGTGTGATTGGTGATATTCTGTTGCGGACTAGTCGATAAGATCTGGTGATTGTGTGTTGTGCAGTAATGTGTTGTTTACCAATTGATCTCGAAGGATAAGCTGAAAATACGGACAGAATAAGGGTAAGATTGCCTCTGAGAAAAGCATGGAATGGCAGGAATGTTATGTGCTTGCGTGCATGCATACCTACGTGCCTACCTTTCTACCTACCCACATATCTACCTATTTACCTTACCTACCTACTTGCCTTCCTGCATGCATCCCTATCTGCATACCTTCATATCATCCTGCATGCATGCAAGCATATTTACCTCCCTTTATGCATACCTACCCATCTACTTAATTAACCCCCCCCCCCCTCCTGCATCAAATACCTTGCCGACTGGCGTGGGCGGTCATGCCCCTCTACATCTTGCGATCTCCTATTTTTTTTTTTTTTTTGCATATCCTTTACAGGACATCGCTGTCAACATCAGCATCTTTCAGCTGCATGTTGATTTCTTGGCAAGAATTTACGCTCAGTAATTTGCCATTGCTTTCTGAGCGGCCGGCTCACATACGCCGTAAGTTACGCATCGATTCGAACCACTGCTGATTCGAACCGTCATCACGTTACCGACGAGAGTATACGAGATTACGGAGAAAAGTCATAACCTCTAAGCCACGAAGCCGGCGCGATCTCCTATAGCATGTATAATTTCGTGTGCTGTCACCATTCCGGGCCACGATACAAGACTCAAGAATTTTCACTCGTTGTCTTCCTCTGTTTCTCTTTCCTGTTGTCACAATGTTCCAGTTCTTTGTGTTCTCATAATGGGGCCAAAAAGTATCGACTGTCTGTCTGTTGTTTGTGATAAGTTGTCTTTGGATCTTAGCCTTTTCAATACATTTAGATAACTCATTTAGGCTGCCAACGGAATTTTCAGCGGATTTGGTGGGCAGGAATTTTCTCTCGCTGTACTCCCTTCTCATTTTCCTCAAATCTTTCCAGTTGTCATAATATGTTCCAGTTTTTATCTTCTTATAATGTGACCAAAGACGACTACTGCCTTTGTCTGATGGTTGTGACAAGTTGCCTTTGTGTTTTAGCCTCTTATAACAGATTTGACTAACCAAGAGGTTGGGGTGGGGATGGAGGGGGGGGGTATACTGCCATTGAAATTCACTGACTCCTGTACTCACTTGTGCTTAGGTTCAAGCAAGGTAGATTCTTAACACAAAGCGCATACCGTTACCCCTTGACTACGTCCACATTCCCAGATTACGATACCTTCCTAAGTTCTCCAGTCTCCTCCCACAGACCATACAAGGAGCTTCTCAGCACAGAACACGAACTCGGGAGCATCGGCGAGAATCCAGATATCAGAGAGGCATAAGCTGTGTGTATTCATTCCGTGGGTAGGTTTTATAGTTTTAAAATTTAGCCAGGACAACAAAAGAAACTGCAAACCGTACGCACAATGGATTCGTCACTAGAGCAAAATAGCTCTTGACTTTTGATATACACACGTGACTGGAAGAAATGGCTCGTATACGTGGTCGCATGTAAACATGGCTAGATTATTTAGACATTGAACACTATGTACAATTTCTTAAACCAGTGTTTCAAAACACTGCCTCTTGAAAGTTGCATCCACGGGTATTGCTTGACACTGAGAGAAGGAACAGGAAAAAGGTGAACATTCAATCAATAAATTAACAAATCCCCCAGTAAGCCAATCAGTCACTTAAATCAATCAATACATTAATGATTTAATCAGCTAATGGATCAGCCTATTGAAAGTTAATTAACAAATACATCAACCCATCTTTATTAATAAAGCAACATTTCTACAATGGCATTAGGGAAAATGGGTCTCGAATTAAGTGCCTGTCTATGGCATTGGTCGAATGTTCTGACAGGTTGCTGTTTTCTCATCTCTTGATGTCAGTTTACCCCTTACTGTCATGTGTCTTTTTGTTGGTGTTCACTTTCCATTTACGGCCGTTTGTCCACCTTTTTATGATAATTTCCTACTTACAGCCGTTTGTCCATGTTTCGGTGTTAATTTCACATTTACAGCCGTTTGTCCATCTTCTGGTATTAATTTCCCACTTACAGTCGTTTGTCAACATCTCTCATGAATTTGTTCTAATTATAGCCATTTGTCCACCTCTTGACGCTTACCTTTCACTTGTATTTGTTAGTCCATTTGTGGACTCTTACTTTTCAAATGTGCCTATTCATCCATTTTTTGATTTTATACTTCCCACTTGCATTTGTTTGTCTATAATCTGGATGGTTACTTTTCAAATGTATCTGTTTGTTCTTGATGTTTACTTTCCAAATAATTATGTGTCCATTTATCTCTAGATGCTTTCTTTTCAACTGTATATTTTGGGTCTCATGATATTTACTTTCCAAATGTATATTTTTGTCCATCTATTAATGTTTACTTTCAACTTGAATCTGTCCATCTCTTGATGTTCACTTTTAACTTGAATTTGTTTGTCCATTTCTTGATGTTCACTTTCAACTTGAATCTGTTTGTCCATCGCTTGATGTTTACTTTCCACGTAAATCCCTGACTACCTCTAGTTTGTGTGCTGCTCACTTTTGCATCCATTCTAGATTTTACACTAGTGTCGTGTGGTTTGATGTGGACAAAATATGCATGCTGGCCTACAGTGTCATAGCGCTATAAAATAACAGACCCATGGCGAGAAACTGCTTCTTGGTGAATGTTTTAATTCAATGTTCATACTCAGGTGCGGCCACGGCTAGCAAAGATTAGTTTAATTTTCGTGCCAGTGCATGCGGGAGTACAAGGAAATGAGCAGTCTGACAGGCTTGCAGGTTAGGCTACTGTGGAGGGCGGACGAGCCATGGACCAGGCTGATATAATGAATGCTCTACGAGAAGTAAGTCGTTTGCGAGAACCAAGTGATGACTGTGAATCTACAAACATGGCCAGACTGCGAGAACTGCAAGTTAAAAGAGGTTTTGAGAAACAAGTACACTACGCATGAAGGCAAAGAAGATTAATAAACCTACACAGAACTGGTGACGTGAGCCGCTACACGCTGTGGGATTTTGAGCACTTATGGACTGAATAGTTAAAGTGCAATGAGGATGATCTGTCGACTAACTAGCTAACTAACTTGCTGCAGAAGATGAGCACGTGCCACATTACATTTGTACGGAAAAGACGCGCAGACATGACATTATGTTGGAGAGAATTATTGAGGCCATTGGATATTTTGAAAAAGAAATAAAGACATGTTTTAATGACTTCCATAAAGTTGGTACATTCCTAATGACATTGTAAAATTCAGCTGTATAGCTCTGCCACAGAAACTAGACGTTTTAGAATTTGAAAATCATCGCACAATAACCTTTATGAGTCATATGATAAAGCCGATACTGACAATGATTGTAAAAAGATTCAGATTAAATTAAACTCGAATGATTAATAATGTGAATATATTGAGAGCAACGACATTGTCACATACATTCTTAGGTCACTTTTAGAAAGAGGTACAGAAGTAGAAATAGATCTGTACTTGTGCTTCATAGACTACACACAAGCATTTGACAATGGGGAAGATGAGGACAAAAACAACACCACTAGAACAATTAAACATGTATGGCAAATGTTTGCAATAACCAAAGGACAATATATTGGCAGCAAACAGCAGCTATACAAATCAGCAACCACTTAGGAACATGTCAATGTATAAAGAAGGGCATCAGACAAGGAGGTATACAGTACTTTGAATTGTTTTCTTTATACAGTGAGCATATAATGGGTTTAACAAAGTTAGTTGCATATCCTTTTACACGACGTGTCAGTCAACCCCAGCATTTTTTTGCTGTTGTGATCTCTTCACAAGTTTACGTTCAGTAGTTTGTCATTGCTTTCTGAACGACACGCACTCATAACATTTCGTAAAAAAACCAATGCAAGGCTGTCTGCTGCCAAATCGTTTGCAGATATGTTTCGAACGTTGATATGCGGGATTACGAACTGCGTCCGGAACGCCTTAGCTACGGAGCCGGTATATAATGAGATATATAGAATATATGCCAGGGATGGTATCCTGAACAACGTACTGTATGCTGATGACACGGTTTTGATAGCAACAAGTCAGAATGAACTACAGAAACTGATAGACACGGAAGTTGTAGAAGTGAAACTAAAAATAGGCGGGAGTGTTTGAATAATAGGAAAGCAGAAGTATTGGCGTTATCAAATAAACGATTGTGCCTAAAATGTACAAATTGTACAATTGGGGTCAATTATGTTGATTTGGGGCAGTAACAGAAATTCACTATCTAGACACGCATTGATTTTTGAACACATTATGAGGATAAATAAACTAGAGAACTCGATGACAGCTGGCAAGATTGAGGGGAAAAAAAAAACAAGGGGAAGGCAGAGAAGTAAATATCTGAATGGTTTCACCACATGGCATGGTCGCGAAAAGAACACATAGCTAATCCACGACTCTGGTGAGATGGCGAAACATGACCGCCCACGCTGATCGGCACGGTGCATGATAGTGATGAGACAAACTGCGAACAACTGATGAAAGATGACGTATCACAACGATTAGAATACAACAAGCCACGCAAGACCTGCATCTTGTGCAATAAATTAATGTCATTCGAGATTAGACACAAAGAATTATTGCAAGCTACACAGAACAAATATGAACATATGGCTGTGAAACCTGGGCAGTAAGCAAGCAAAACATGAAATACTCCCGATGCTTCAGCGAAGTGGTTTTTACAGAAGAATGCTGAAAATTCCCTCGAGAGCCGACATAAGTAATCAAAATATTTTGAAAGAGGCTAAGACACAAAAACAGCTTACTACAACATCACAGCCACGCAGTCCTAATTTATTTCCACATTATGAGAAGAGACAAACCGAAACACAGTTATGACAGCTGGAAAGTTTTTATGGAAAGAGAGATGAAGGAAAACAACTAGAGAAGATTCTTGACAGCCTTTTGTCAAAGCAGGGAAAGGTGCCAGAGCACGGACTGATACATGCTGTTGTAGGTAGCAAGATGTGGAGAACCATGATCGTCAGCGCCAGTCGACACGACACTTGATGATGATGATGATGATGATGATGATGATGATGATGATGATGATGATGATGATGATGATGATGATGATGATGGGATGAGGTGGGGCAGAGAAACTAGCCTGATGTGGGAAAATACTGGGCAAGAGAGAAAGAGAAAGACGGAGAACGATGTACGTGGGAAGCTTAGCTGGGCAACAAAACACAACATAACCAACAACATCGTTTCATTATCAGCTAACCGATGAAAGTAAATATGTCTCGTCTCATCGTGTTCCTCCTGTATCTTGCGGTGCCGAGGTGAAGCATAAACAGCGGGAGAGTACCCGTTTATGGGCTTCATATATCGAGATTCCCATGAATTATATTGTTCCTTCTGTCCATCGTCTACACGGTTGGCCTCTTCTTCTGGTTCCATTTGGTCTGTACATCATTGCTTGTTGTCGTACACTGTTAGTTGGTAATCTATTTTTATGGACGAAATAGTTGATTTATGGCATATATTTGACCTATGACATAAACGTGATGTTTGACATAAACTTGACGTGTGACATAAATTTGATCTATGACATCCACTCGACACGAGATATACGTTTGACATGTGAGTTAGATGTGTGCTGTGGCATAAACTTGAGGTGTGGTATAAATGTGATGAGTTGCTTAGATCTCATATGTGGTATAGATTTGCAATGTTAAATAAATATGACTCCAGCATAAATTTGATGTATCTCTTCGACTTGATATTTGACAGACCTGACAAACTTGATGAATGATATAGACATGTTAGGCAGTAGAGACCAGATATGCGACATAAACAAGATAATTGCCACACAAATGAAGCGTATTATAGCCTGATGCTCACAATTATCAAAAATGTTGATTTCTTCACCTGTTCAACTTATTCATTGCCATGACCCAATTACCATGGCGAAGGAATCAACAACGGACAAATCAATACACCAGTCTGCTCTCAATAATTAATTCTCAGTTTAACGAGCGGCGCCAAAGATACGGACAATAGTTCATTTCCACAAATGTGTTGAACGGACATTTGAGTGCGTTTCTGAGCGCACCAAAAGACACAGCGAAGCCTAAGATTGGTAGCTGGGTCTGATGCGTCAACTGTGAGGAAGGAGGTGCATAGTAGGTTAGTGAAACGTATCACATCAATTTGTCAAGTTATGAGGCGCTTTAGGTATATGATGTTAGCCTCACAATTTTTAGATCAGTTGACACGCCTCACCTCAACACCGCAAGGTAGAGAGCGAACAAGTTGAGATGAGATGAGGCTTGTTTTGCTTAGTTCGCTCGCTTTAAACTCGGGTGTAGTCCACACACCTAATGCTAGTTCTATTCCACTGATTTTTTGGGCTGTCGTTTAGCTTTTCCTATTACCAGTGTCCCTCGCCATCAAGCGAACGCACTCCGACGTCTGAGGTACTTGTAATTGATGTCCCCAAGTGAAAGAGGATAGGTCAACATTTTAGTCCAACTGACCGGTGTAAGGGTTGAGCCCGCTATTTCTGGATCAGAACACCGGAAGTTTAAAAGCGAGCGCTGTTATAAATTCGGCCATACTGACCTCCACACACATGATATAAATATAGACATTGCACGTCTTTGATGGCCAGGGACACTGGTCAGAGGGACAGCTCATCCACAAGCTAAAATCTGTCCACTGCAACAGAAGTAGTAGCACGTGGGTGGACTACGCTTGAATTCAAGGCGATCGTGCGTAACAACCATAAAATTAAGTGTGTGTGTGAGAGAGGGTGAGAGAGAGAGAGGGGGTGTGAGAGAGAGAGTGTGTGTGTGTGTGAGAGAGGGTGAGAGAGAGAGAGAGTGTGTGTGAGAGAGAGAGTGTGTGTGTGTGTGAGAGAGAGAGAGTGTGTGTGTGTGAGAGAGAGGGTGAGAGAGAGAGTGTGTGTGTGTGAGAGAGAGAGAGAGTGTGTGTGTGTGTGAGAGAGGGTGAGAGAGAAAGAGAGTGTGTGTGTGAGAGAGAGTGTGTGTGTGTGTGAGAGAGAGAGAGTGTGTGTGTGTGAGAGAGAGGGTGAGAGAGAGAGTGTGTGTGTGTGAGAGAGAGAGAGAGTGTGTGTGTGTGAGTGTGTGAGAGAGAGAAAGAGAGTGTGTGTGTGAGAGAGAGAGAGTGTCTGTGTGTGTGAGAGAGAGAGAGAGTGTGTGTGTGTGTCTGTGTGTGTGTGTGAGAGAGAGACTGTGTGTGTGTGTCTGTGTGTGAGAGAGAGAGTGTGTGTGTGTGTGAGAGAGAGTGTCTGTGTGTCTGTGTGTGTGATAGAGAGTGTGTGTGTGTGTGAGAGAGAGAGAGAGAGTGTATGTGTGTGTGAGAGAGAGAGAGTCTGTGTGTGTGAGAGAGAGAGAGTCTGTGTGTGTCTGTGTGTGTGAGAGAGAGAGTTTGTGTGTGTGTGTGTGTGTGTGTGTGTGAGAGAGAGAACTCGAGCATATGGATTGATAGATTAGATCGACGGAAGGTTGCAAAGTAAACGTGACTCATACAGAGACAAAAATGAATATATTTAATATTATGCGCACTTCCCTTTCCTGTGTTTTAAAAAAAATATAATAAAATGACATCAACATAATCAAGGAAACCCGGGAAGGTTAACCCGGTCAACAAATGCCCGTGTAAGTCGGATGTGTCGGCCGAAAGGTGCAAATATCGCAGCTCAGCTGTAAACTTGCACAACGCAATTACGTCCAAAAATTATTCCGGATGAACGCAGAAGAAGAAGAAATCAAAGACTTACTCCACGCGCCATAATTGTTCTAATTACCAAAGTTGCTGGTCTCGTCATATCTCACCTGATTCAATCTCATGGAGTGATTAATTGTCATAACAGACTTCCCGTATCCGCCGTGGGCTTATATAATTGACTATATGTTGTCATTGCGCATACAACGTGTTGTCATACAACATGTCTGCAACCATATTACAAACTTTTCAGTAATAGATGTGACACACCCCTACTTCTCATTCCCCACAATCCAGTTTTGTTAGGTCTAAATTACTGTTTGTTAGACAGAGAATATGTTGAGAACATGATCTCAGATATATGACATCTGCAACAAATATATGACATCTGCAAGAAACATATGACATCTGCAACAAATATATCACATCTGCAACAAATATATCACATCTGCAACAAATATATGACATCTGCAACAAATATATAAGAAATACCGTCATAGGTTTGTTGTTATAGTGTGTCATAGGCCTGCGTTTCTCGGTGTGTAATACGATGGATAGACTCTTTTGGAAACTTTCAAACGTTACTCATGCAAATGTTATTTTATACTATTTCTTTTAAACTCGATTTACCCAAATCATTTGTTACTTTAACTCGTTCTAATTATAGCAGTTGTTACTGTAACTCTGAAACCGGCTCCATGGTGAAGGGGTTACGGGCGCAGTTCGTAATTCGGCATACCACGTTCGAAACACAGCTGTGTTGGTTTTTTATGAAATGGTATAGGTGCCGGTCGTTCAGAAAGCAATGACAAACTTTTTTTTTTTTTTTTTTCCCGCGTTTCCATCCTGTTTCAGGATATTGCGGTCAACACCAGCATCTTTCAGCTGTATGTTGATTCCTAGGCTAGATTACGCTCATCAGCACCGCACGACTTTCTGAGCGACCGGCTCCATACTCTCATAAGTCACTTTTGCGATTCGAACCACTGCTAATTCTCGTCGCGTCACGTGACGAAAGTATTCGGGGTTAGCGGAGAAAGCTGCTAACCCCTCGGCCACGGAGCGTGAACTTCAGTAAGGAGACACTAGATGTAACAGCAAGTTTCATGGAGCAAGTCCTGCCAAGAAGCTGGTTCTCGTCACATCCCGATTGAAAATTGCTGGATCCTTCACCAGTTTGTCTCGGCAATGACGAGGCAAGGAAGTGCACCGTAAAGAATTTTTTAAAAAAACGTTCAATGTAGAGTAAGGGGGGAAAAGTCGAAAGAAGACGGGTGAATGCAAATGCCAAAAACTTATTTAATTATAAATTCCGCTATTCAAATAAACAACATCCACTGCTGTGCAATGACAAACTACTGAACGTAAATGGATATGCAACTAACTGTAACTCTACAGTAATTCTTACTGTAAACTTACTCTAAAGTAATTGATTTATTACACTCATTCAAGCATATCATGTACGGAGATACCAAAAAATAAAAAATAAAATAAAATAAATAAACAAACAAACACGAGATCAGTTGTTAGGTACAGAATAAGATTATCAAGATGACAACTGTAGAGACGATTCATAAAATGAAGGTGGAGATGCAAAAGACGAGGAGAAGCAAACAATGAACTTCAGTAAGGAGACACTAGATGTAACAGCAAGTTTCATGGAGCAAGTCCTGCCAAGAAGCTGGTTCTCGTCACATCCCGATTGAAAATTGCTGGATCCTTCACCAGTTTGTCTCGGCTATTTTTATGCACATGGCGTCTTGAATATTATTATTATCTAGTTTGGGAATGGTGATATCAAAGAAAATGGTGACACCAAAATGTGACATAGAAATAGAAGGGGAAATTCTCAATCAAGTGGATAATTTTAAATACCTAGGGGCATTTATAACATCAGATGGAAGATGTACAACAGAGATTAAGAGCAGAATGCGGCAGGCAAAAGCCGCATTTCAGAAAATGAAGAGTATCTAATGCAGTAAGTCACTATCAATGAGTGTACGAAAGAGAGTGCTAAAATGCTATATAGAACCAGTTTTGCTCTATGGCAGTGAATCTTGGAATGTAAATGAACAAATTATGAAGAACTCAGAAGCAACAGAGATGTGGTTTTTGAGACGAATGTTGAGAATTCCTTGGACTGTCAGAGTAACTAACAAAGATTGCCTGAAAGAGACTAATGAAACTATAAAGAGACAAACAGCTTTCTTTGGTCATGTGATGAGAAGAGAGGCATTGGAGAACACCGTGCCAGCTGGAAAAACCGAGGGGAAGAGAGGCAGAAGCAGACCAAAAGAAATAATGCTTGATGGATTGAGACAGTGGCATGGAGGAATATCATCAGCAGAGTTGATCCAGAACACTAAAGACCGAGATCTGTGGAGAGCCATGAACGCCTACGTAAGCTGGCAGGGCACTTGATGATGATGGGAAGGGAAGTGAAGGCAGTCACTGTGCCGTTCCGCTGGTCTGGGGACAAACAGTACACGCATGATGTGGTTGTAGCCGACCCACAGAGCATGCTGAGAAGTGTTAATACAGGCATGATTCGTGCAGAGTGACATGCTTCAATTAAAACAATAGACATAGGAAGCACCTGTTGCGTCATTTCCTCGGGGCATGCAGGTGTGACTTGGAGAATTTGGTGACAACTGGCAAGATCGAAGGGAAGAAACCAAGGGGAAGACCGAGAAGTAAATACCTGGATGGATTGGCCACATGACATGGTCGAGACAGTAACACGGAGCTGATCCACGACTCTGGTGATCGAGTGAGATGGCAGAACATGACCCGCTCACGCTTACCGGCGTGGCACATGGGTGTCATGTGCCATGGATGGCTGGTGTGTTGGGAAACCAGCAGGCGGACAGATTGGCTGGATCTTCACCACTGGGTGGGGCATTGATGCATGATTAGGCAGATGTAGTCATGACCCTTTGAGATCAAGGAAGAACCTGGAAGAACAAATAAATCATCATTGTCTGGTGAGAATGGTTCGACAGGGAGTGACCAGAAGATCTGGCCGATACATACTACCACGAGAAAAGACCAAAAGTAATAAGACTGCATCTGGTACAATTAGTATTGAAACTCTTTGCTGGTTGTTGAAGATGAGGGCGGAGTAAGTATGGGAATGTCCTGAGTGTCGGTTCTTTTCCCAACTAGATTTATTATTATTATTATTATTATTATTATTATTATTATTATTATTAAAAGAAGGAGGCCACACTAACTAAAAGCAATGCAATCGGGAGCTTACAAAGCCGAAACGTAAACAATCACAGAACCTTTGTCTTGTTGTTTGATGCGCAGTTGTGTATATAACTTTTACAGGTGATTATAGTGGATATAATGATGATGATGATGATGATGATGACAATAATAATAATAATAATAATAATAATAATAATAATAATAATAATGCTGATTCTAAATATACTGTGATTGCGAAACGAAATTACAAACCAGGCAGACTAAATAAATCTACTTTTCCAGAATACGTTTTTGACCTAATTATAATTATTCTTCCGTTGTTATATTCCGGACAATTGAAGTTTTGCCAGCTCCTAGTTCTGTCACGTGATTTGATTAAAGCACCCATTTCCGCAGCCTCCTGTGTGCGACTAGAAATGGCTGGAATCTATTTATTATTAGTTTTTTTTATGTGTCTCTCCATCCTTCTTGTTTCTGTTGTCTTGATAGTGGATATCAAATTACTTCGGCAACAAACTCAATCATTGATTTTCCCTTCTTTCCTAGCTCTATACACAGAGATAAAACGGTTGGCGCCATGTTGCTTCTGTGGCGTGGGCGAGAATGGTGAAAACTTGTCGTGGCCATAGAGTAGTGTATGTGGAATTAGCAGTGTTAGGGCATTGGGAGATAGAGTGGATGTGGGAGCTTATAACTGAAAATTTGTACACTCTTCTTCTTCTTCTTCTTCTTCTTCTTCTTCTTCTTCTTCTTCTTCTTCTTCTTCTTCTTCTTCTTCTTCTTCTTCTTCTTCTTCCTCTTCTTCTTCTTCTTCTTCTTCTTCTTCTTCTTCTTCATTATTCCTCCTTTTGGAAGAAGAGTTCTTCACACCTTATTATTCATTTAACATTTTTGTGAGTATTTATTTACGATTGATATCTCCTGCATAGAGTACACCTATATACATCAGTTAGAATGTCCTTCCTAACAGTCTTGCCAGAACATGCGCCTTAAGGCCTCTTTTCACTATTCCAACAACCGTTTTAAAAGCGTGAAATCAGACCACTGAGCTTTGCTTCTCGTCCTCATACGAGGAGGCTGAACAGAGATCTCGATATCCTTCGACACAAATTATATCTTGTAAGGGTACCCAGCCTTGTCTATGACTGGATTCGAACCCAGTCACTTATAATCTTTAGACAGAAACAGAGATATCTCAGACCCATCTACTCTAGCTGTAGATTAGCATCTGAGTTTCTACATCGTTGGAAATATAGCACATTCTGAAGAGCGACATTACACAACGTTACCTTACATAACATAATAGTACATATAATAATGTTGCACAATACAGTACAACGTAATATCATACAACATAACATATTATCACATTCCATGAAGTACACAGAGAGGTATTTTAGAATATTTTATGACAACTGGAAAGATCTGTGGGGGGAAAAAGGTAGACCAAGAGAAATTATGCTGGATTGACTGAGACGGGGGCATGAAACATTGTGAAGGAATATCATCACCAGATTTGGTCCAGAGGACCAAGATCCGAGGTTTGTGGAAAGACATGAACGCCTACACCAGATGCCAAGGCGCGTGTTGATTGTCATGATTACGAAATACATCACATAACAATACACAATATATCATTACATTACATAGAATTGCACTGCATATATTACATTACTTAATGCATTTTCCCTTGTCTCATTTCAGTTTTCCGGCCAGACAACGGGGCCTCCATTCGGCCGTTCGCTAGTGTTCCTATGCTCCACGATCAGACGGGTACCAATGTCGGAGGCTCCCCTTCTGGGGGCGGGGGCTCAATGCTGCCCTCATTCGGTTTCACGCAGGAACAGGTGGCGTGTGTCTGCGAGGTGCTCCAACAAGGGGGCAACATCGACCGCTTGGCTCGCTTCCTGTGGTCTCTACCCGCCTGCGAGCATCTTCACAAAAATGAGAGCGTTCTCAAAGCCAAGGCTGTGGTTGCCTTCCACAGGGGCAACTTTAAGGAGTTGTACAAAATTCTAGAGAATAACCAGTTCGCCCCACATAACCACCCAAAGCTGCAGGCTCTGTGGCTGAAGGCACACTATGTGGAAGCTGAGAAACTCCGCGGGAGACCTTTGGGGGCTGTTGGGAAATACCGGGTCAGGAGGAAATTCCCGCTACCAAGAACAATTTGGGACGGAGAGGAAACTAGTTACTGCTTTAAAGAAAAGTCCAGAACTGTGTTAAGAGAATGGTACTCACACAACCCTTACCCGTCGCCAAGGGAGAAACGTGAATTGGCTGAAGCAACGGGTTTGACAACTACTCAAGTCAGTAATTGGTTCAAAAACAGAAGGCAGAGAGATAGAGCGGCAGAAGCTAAAGACAGGTGAGAGAAATCTATAGCTAAGTATCATGAACAAGGGTTGAAAAAGTAAAAGGATCGGGTTTATTGCACTGAGTAAGGCACGGCCTCGTTCCGCAGTGTGGCCTGCTGAAAGCCTCGCACAGGTCATGAACTCCGTAGCTCCAACGACGACCCCCATGAGTCTCAGAGAAAATTGCACTCGTGAACCGAAAGACGTAGCTTGGAATCGAACCCACGACCTTCGGAGCATGAGGCAGGCGGTGTAACTGATTAGCCACGGAGACTCCTAGCTTACATCATGTACAGGTATCATCTATTAAGTCAAGTGTGTCAGTAAATGACCTTTTACACTCCGTAAGGTACATTATCTCCGTGGCCAAAGGCTTACAAACGCGGTGAGCCGGTTACCAGGCGTTCGAAACACAGCCGCGACCAATTTGTGCAGCAGACCGTGTCGTGTTGTGTTATATCGTGTTGGCATGGGAGCCGGTCGTTCAGAAAGCAATGGCAAACTACTGAACGTAATTTTGCCAAGAAATAACGAACAGTCAAAACGTGCTGGGGTTGACTGCGACGTCCTGTAAAACATATGCAACTAACCAACAACATTGATAATGTCATAAGTGTGGTTTGTCGAGGGTTCGACGCCAAAGTTCTCGTCCGCCAACAGAGGGCAGGCCTGACCACCTATTCCATCAAGCATTCAGGCCTTCTAAATGTGGTGGCCCTGTCACATCACGGACACGTCACAGAATTTTGCCTAGGAACATATTTTGTGTTTGTCTTTAACAGGTTCGGTGCCAAAGAAAATGGATAGAGATAAATGGGAAGTAGGGGTGTGTCATAGTTATGACTTAAAAGTTGATACTATGGCAGAAGTCACGCTAATATGGCAGCAGCCATGCTGTATTATTTATCAGATTAAAGCGGGTTACATAGGGGAGAACACTGTATTGATATTTTAACTATAGTTTGATTTATAAGCCCTTAGCTGTTACAAGAAGTTCGAATAAGACGATATATCATCCATTGGCATTAAATCAGTTAAACGCACCACTCGGCTATGGCAGCAGCGACTACGGATCATCCCAACAAAACATTTACCTTACATTTACCTAAGAAAACAGAATGTAGTTTAGCAAGGTTTGTTTGGGGGGATAATTGATATTGAGCATTTTGCTCTACAGCTAGGATGTAAGACAATGACATAGACAACAACCTTTTCTTCTTGCACACAATTGTTACGCAAATTAATGCAAACAAATGCCTACGTGAAGAACTATAATCTGCAACATTTAGTAGATGCGTTTGTTGCATAGAGTGAACAACTAGGGTTAGTATTAAATTGTAAGAAGACACAGATTATGGTAGTCAATAGGAAGAAGGAAGTACCACAATGTAATACACTAGCAAATGGGAATATTCTTAAATTAGTGAATCGATATAATTATCTCGGAACAATCATAGCATCTGATGGGAGATGCCTTGGCGAGCTTAGAACATGAATCGTCATGGCGAAGGTAGCCTTCTGGAAGCTGGAAGATATACTGACCAGTAAAATGATGTCATCTGCAACGAGAAAAAGAGTGTTGAGGTGCTACATAGAACCTGTGCCGTTGTATGGATGTGAAGCGTGGATAATGAACAGTCAAGTTGAAAAATATTTGATGGCTGTGAAAATTTGGTTTCTGAGGAAAATGCAAATAATATTACGGACAGACAGAAAAACCAATGAGCAAGTCTTACATGAAACAAATGAAAACCGTAAAGTGATTATAGAAATTAGGCGTAGACAGTCACACATTTTTGGACACATTATGGGAAGAAATAAACTTGAGAACTTGGTGACAACTGACAAGATTGAGGGGAAAAGAGCAAAGGAAGGCAGAGACATAAATACCTAGATGGCTTGGCCGCAGGGTATGGCCGAGACAAGAACACGGAGCTGATCCACGACTCTGCTGATCGTGTGAGATGATGAAACATGACCTCCCACGCTTAGTTAGTTTAGTTTAGTTTAGTCGATGGATCAACAACACGGCACACGGGTGCAACCCATAAGTGCTCCGTTCTCCTCCTAACTCAAACCTGAGTTTGGAGAAACTCATCTCAGTGCACGAACTCCGTAGCACCGGCGAGGATCCTGAAATACTTTGGGTAGATTTTTAACTCGAAATTTTGCCCGGGCAGCGCCGTTAAGCTACTCTTTTTCGATTTCCAACTGCCAAGGGATTTTTTACGTGCGCAACTACCCAGAGACCAAGGGAAATCCCACGCTTAACAGCATGGCACGTAATGTTTATGAAAGAAATATCATCATGAATATAGATACTGTATTATTGGAGGGAAAATATGATTGCACGAAGAAGCAGAATCACACATAGAGAAATTAATGCGAGAGAATGAATACATGCAAAGAAACAGAATCAATAATCCAGATATTCATGGGGGAAAACAGTTTTTAAGAAGTTAGTTGCATATCTTTTACAGGACGTTGCAGTCAACACCGGCATTGTTTGCTGTTGTGATAGCTTGGCAAGTTTACGTCCAGTAGTTTGCCATTGATTTCTGAACGACCGACACCCATACCGTTTCGTAAAATATCAACGCAACGCGGTCTGCTGCCAAATCTCTCGCAGTTGTGTTTCGAACGCGGGTATGCAGTATCACGAACTGCGTACGAAACCCCTTGGCTACCGAGCAGGCAATGGGGGGGGGGGGGGCATAAAAATAAATGCCTGCACAAAGACGCAGAATTGTACATGGAGAAATTACTGTACAAGAAGAATCATAATCACAAGTAGAGAAATTAAGACAAAGAAATGCTTACACAAAGAAGTAGAAACATGAGTAAGAAATTAAGGCAAAGAAATGCTTACATAAAGGCGTAAAAACACAAACATAATAATTAAGGCAAAGAAATGCTTACATAAAGAAGTAGAACCACGAATATATAAAGTAAGGAAAAGGAATGCTTACATAAAGAAGGAGAGATACGAATAAAGAAATTAAAGCAACAAAAATGCTTATGTATAGAAACAGAAACACAAACAGAAATTAAGGCAAAGGAATGCTTACAATAAAGAAGTAGAATCACGAATTTAGAAATCAAACCACATTACCAATATACCGTGGAATCCACATGAAGGTTTGGGCCTATAGTTCTTATTCGCGCCCTTCCATGTAAGTGAGGTAATTAAAAACCCGTTTCAAACGCATTAGGCGCATTGAACATATGGATAAGTTAGCCACATATCCTTTAATGGACGTTGCATTCAACTCTAGTGTTTATTCGCTGTTTGTGATTTCCCAGGTAATTTTACTCTCAGTAGTTTTGCGAAATATTTCTGAAGGGCCAACGCTTCATATAATTGAAATCAAAGCATAGTTGTCTGCTTTCAAATCACCCAAGGTTACTGTCGAATCCTCGATTCTGTATGTCGGGGAAATGTGAAACTGCGTTTCCTTAACGCCTAGGCCACAGATGCCTTACCTCGTAGGCCACAGATGCCCTAACTCTTAAGCCACAGATGCCTTAATCTGTAGGCAACAGATGCCTTAACATGTAGGCCACAGATGCCTTACCGCGTAGACCACAGATGCTTTACGTGTAGACCACAGTTGCCTTAACGTGTAGGTCACAGATGCCTTAACGCATAGGTCACAAGTGCCTTAAAGCGAAAACCACATGTGCCTTAAAGCAAAGGCCGCATGTACCTTAACGTCTAGGCCACAGATGCCTTAACATGTAGACCATAGATGCCTTAACGTCTAGGCCACAGATGCCTTAACACGTAGACCTCTGATGCCTTAATGCGTAGACCACAGATGCCTTATTGCGTAGACCACAGATGCCTTAACGCGTAGATCACAGATGCCTTAACGCGTAGACCACAGATGCCTTAACGTGTAGACCACAGATGCCTTAACGCGTAGACCACAGATGCCCGTGGACATATGGTGCCAGCCTCACATTTTCACAGACCAATCGGCACTCGATGGGTGAAGTGGTCAGTCTCAATTTGACCGCCTTTACTACTCAAGACATTTCGTGATAGTAATTTTTTGCACTGGGTCGACATGGGTTCTAATTAATTTTTTTTTCTTTCTAATATCCACCCCGAGGCAGAATCGAATTGTGTCTTGAAAGCTACAGTCTATACCTTCTTCTTCTTTTCACTTGAAATATGTCTATAACTGCAATGTTGTCTCTTGTATGAATTTAACTGTCTTTTTTAGTTCACTCAACGGTCCATAGAGTTTATCTTCCACTGTTGTCTCTCTAGGCCAGAAGGTTTGCCTAGATATGTTATATTTTAGGAAGTCTTGAAGTTTGTGCTCTGCTGTCTGCGAAGCCAATCCACATGTGCACACCAATCTTGAATTTTGTATACATGTGGTTGCGTAATCTATTATGTCCTGATCTGAGCCGCAGAATAATGACTTGTTCTTGTCTGTCCATAATGTAGTAGTCATCTTGAGCAGGCTTTGGTGGCTTTCTGACTGATGTGATCATTCTTTTCTTTTGATGGTATGTAACGGGCACATCAGGCTGTTCTTCTTTTTCTCCTTAGCCAATCGATCAGCTCTGTCGTTTCCGGGTATTCCACAGTGGGATGGTATCCACTGTATGGTGACCTTATGCTGACAGTTAAGCTCAGAAAGCAGTCTCCTTAGTACTGGCAATTTTCCAGACAGGAGCGCCTCGAGTACTGATTTTGCATCTGTCAATAACACCACAGATTGTGTACCATTGCTGGTATTTAGTAATTTCTCTGTTGCTATCTTGATTGCCTCAATTTCAGCATCGTAGTTATGACAGTACTTTCGTGTTGGTACTCTGGCCGTGTCCCTAGTATTATTTGGGTATTCTATGTACAACCCCGCGCCTCCATTTCCAACAGCATTTTGTGCTGACCCATCTGTGTAGACTAAGATACAGAGATCCTGTGGGTATTCTTCTTAAAGGAAGCTGAAAGTGGCTGTTCTGCGCTGTACACTGTTCTGTTCTTCCGTGTCAAAAATGCCTCTCACATTTGTCTGGATTTGTAGTGATAGTCTATGTTCATCTTTCCATGGAGTGTGTGCTGGAATAGTTTTCAGGGGGATACCAACTGTGGGCAGATCGGTGGTTTCTCTTCAGAGTCGTTAGGCCTGGTGGATAAAACTGCTTCTATTCAACCACCCCATAGATAAGTTTTCAAATCTGTTCTTCATAGGGTGGCCTGGCAACTGAGAAACTTTTCTGCTTGTATTAGCGTTTTCGTATCTCTGCGCTCTCTCAGTGCTTGTGTCCTCACCAACTTCTCCATCTCCACTATTGGGGTTGATCTCATCCCTCATGTGGTGACTCTAAGTGCTTGATTTTGCACCTTGTCCAGCTCTTGTACTGTTGTTGATCCGTATTCCAGGTGTGGTCGTATGCTATTTTGATAAACTTTGCTAAGTACTCTCCCACTGGCTCCCCGTGTGGTTCCACTTAGTTTCCTCAGTATGGCTGTTTTCCTTCTGGCTTTTGCTACTGCTTTGTTGATGTGCATTCTCCATGTCAGCCTGTCATCAAATGTTACTCCAAGGTATGTTCGTTCTTTATCTTCTCTAAGGCGTATTCCATTTACGTGGATGATCTCTGCCTTTTGTTTTGGAGAGAGGATAAATAGAGTAATGTTGCACTTGTCAGTGTTTATGCTGACACACTATCTATTTGCCCATGCAACAAATTCATCTACAGCTCTTTGTAGCGATCTGGTGGCCACTGATGCATGTTCATTTGTGCTCCATAGAACCAGGGCATCAGCGTATATTACCGCTTTAATTTCATGCGGTAGATTAGCAACAGGATCATTGATGAAGATTAGAAAAAGTGGGGGGGGGGGGCGCAAGACTCCGCCCTGGAGAACACCGTGGCGCAGTAGTACTTTCTTGCTCTTGAGTCCGTCTGTCTGTACTCGGGCTCTTCTGTTGTGCAAGTATGCTTTCACCCATTTGTATATTCTTCCATTCACTTTATAGTTTCTCAGTTTCTTCATCAGACCTTCTTTCCAGACTTTGTCAAAGGCTTTCTTCAGATCTATCCATGCAGCAAGCACCAGCTTCTTCTCTTGGAATGCATCCTCAATTTCTTGAGAGAGGTAGGTTGTCTGATCTTCCGTAGAGTAGCACTGCCTAAAGCCAGCCTGCTGTGGCACAAGGATGTTTTCACTTTCAATGTACCACTGCAGTTTGGGATTGATGATACGCTCCAGTGTTTTTCAGAGACAGCTGGTGAGACTAATTGGTCTGTAGCTGGAGGCAATAGAAATATCTGTCCCTGATTTAGGAGGGGTATCATGATTGCTTCTCTCTAGGCTTGTGGAACACTGCCTAAGGTCCAGCTGTTATTGAAGGTCTGCAACAGCTTTGCTTTGGCCTCTGTTCCTAGGTTCCTAATCATTTCATTGAAGAAACCATCAGCTCCTGGTGCCTTTCTCATTTTCAGTTTTGATATGGCTAGCTCCAGTTCGCTGATTGTGATGGGTGCCTCCAGAACCTCATGTACTATTTCCTTCTGTCCTGTATGTTGCCATTTCTCTCGAATCTCTTGTTGTTTCTCTGGGCTAATTTCGATATTGTTATCTTGTGCGAATGAGTCCGCAAAATAGTCAGCTGCTTTCTTTCCTTTAAGATGTTTCCGTCTTTATGTAGTGCAATTTTTGAGTTTCTCCCTGTGCCCTCATCGTTAAGCTGTTTTATTAGCTTCCACAACTTTCTAGTGTCTCTTTCAAAGTTTAGTTATTCTGTTTTCTCCTGCCAGCTTTTCTGTCTAGCCTGCAGCTTGGCCCTTTGGAATTTGGCTTTTGCAGGCTGGTATTTATTGTGGTGCTCTTGGCTGGGTTTGGCCTCTGCTTGCTTTCTACACACTTCCACATCATTATGCAACTGTTCCAGTTCACTACTCCAGTAGGGTTTATAATGTTTACGGGCTCCTCTTGGTACTGATTCTTGAGCTGCCTGTTGTATGCATTTCCCAAACTCTCAACTACTTTATTTATGTCTCTCTCAGTATTCAGGTTTCTAACCAGTATGTTGGTGCGATGCTTGTACATTGCCCTGTCTGCTTTCTTGTAGTTCCACCTCGAGAGGGTGCTGCTTTCACTTACAATCTCATTTTCTACAGTAAGAAAGACTGGCCGATGGTCACTGCCACCAAGATGTTTCACAACAATTCGTGTAATGTTCCACTCCAGGTCTGGTGAGTGAAAAGCCAGGTCAGGTGCAGTTGTAGTGTGCCATGATCTCGAGTAGAAAGTATCAAGATGAATCTATTCTCATCCTACCAGTCTTCTAGTCTCTCTCCTCTCTGGTCCATATGATCTTAGCCCCAGCTCTGCGAGTGTCTGTTGAAGTCGCCACACACAATCATTTTTTTTCTTTTAATGGTAGTGTGTCCAGTGCCTGTGGGCCGTCACTTGGACAGTATTAATTGATCAGATGAAAGTCTGTATTGCCTGTCTTAAGTTTGTTAAGTGTCTAATACTCAGCCCCTTCCATGTTATCTTCAATTTGGGAAGCAGCGATATTATTATTTTTACAAGAGTCAGCATCCCACCTTTTTGCCTGTCATTTCGGTCAGATATGTGACACTCTGATTTTGAAGGCTATATTTTCGTTGAGGTGAGTTTTTTTTTTTTTTTTGCAAGCAACATACGCTTACTTTTACTTGGTCCAAGATGTTTTCTAGTTTGTTTGGTTTTTTTTTTTTTTTTTGTGCTGCATTATTTTAAAATTTCGTTTGGTATGGCCAGACGCTCTATTCTCAGGTCTCCTGGCTCCACAGGACATCTGAGAAAGAGCTCCAGTAGCTGTGGTTGGACCCTTTCGAGGCATAGGGCCCGGCACTGCACCTGCCTGGGGGTCCAAAGCAAGGCGAGCACCATAACATTTAGCAGTAGTCGACATATTTCATTACGCGCGATTGCGTGACATCCTGATTTCTGTGGTGAGCCTCCTGGCTTGTTACCTCCGTATCCAGCACCTTTCCTTTGCTAGAGCAGACTGTGGCCTTACTTGAGTTTAGGTGTGTAGACACGCACACACGCATGCATTTACGTGAATACACATCTAGAGCGTTCTGGTTATTTCTCGGCGCCAGTGACTCGCCAGATATGTGACACTCTGATTTTGAAGGCTATATTTTCGTTGAGGTGAGTTGTTTTTTTGCAAGCAACATACGCTTACTTTTACTTGGTCCAAGATGTTTTCTAGTTTGTTTTGTTTTTGGTGAAGATGAAATCTCAGGAGAAATGCTCAAAGCAGCAGATGAGAACACCTTACAACGTTTGTTACAGCTGATCAATGAAATCTGGCAAAGCGAATCCCCACCACAACAGTGGATAGATGGTGTAATTTTCAAACTGCCTAAAAAGGGCGATATGTCTGATTGCAATAATTGGCGTGGTATCACTCTATTGTCAGTACCAGGAAAACTTTTTTGTAGCATGTTACTTGAGAGATTGAAAAAGGCGATAGATGAAAGGCTCAGAGAAGAACAAGCAGGCTTCAGACCAAAACGGTCATGCATAGACCACATTTTCACCCTCAGAATAATCATTGAAGACTCCGTAGAATTCCAGTCGAAATTAATCACCAACTTTGTCGACTTTCAAAAAGCCTTCGACAGTATCCACCGTCCTTCACTTTGGAATCTACTTAACATCTATGGTTTTCCTACCAAATATACCAACGTCATAAAATCTTTCTACAAAGAAACACGTTGCTGCGTAAGAACAGAAACAGGCAATTCTGACTGGTTCTCAGTCGAAACAGGAGTGAAACAGGGTTGTGTCTTATCACCGATGCTTTTTGGAATAGCTATCGACTGGGTCATGCGCAAATGCACAAACAACACAAATATGGGTATCCATTGGGTTGACAAAATTCTAGAAGACCTGGACTTTGCCGACGACATAGTGCTTTTGAGTTCAACACACCCGGATGCCCAAGAGAAAATAAACCACCTCCAAAATGTTTCAGGGCAAATTGGTCTCCAAATTAACACCACAAAAACAAAGACTATTGATCTTACCAACAGTTCAGATGACACCAAATTGAACAGCTACGTTCTTGAAAAAGTCAACAGCTTCACATACCTAGGAAGCAAAATGACATCTACAGGGGACTCAACACCAGAAATATCATCTAGAATCGCACTGGCATCTAGTGCCTTCAATAAACTGTCAAACATCTGGAAGTCAAAGACACTCAGCAAACACACAAAACTTAAAATCTTCAACTCTTGTGTGATTCCAGTGTTAACGTACGGATGTGAAAGTTGGAAATCAACGGTAGCTTTAGATAAAAAATTAGACAATTTTGAGAACAAATGTCTTAGAAGACTTCTAAACATCCACTGGACAGACTTCAGAACCAATTCGCAAATAAGACAAGAGACTAAGCAAGATACAGTATCCAATTTCATAAGAAGACGCCGTTGGAACTACATCGGCCATGTACTCAGAATGGACAAGTCAAGACTCCCCTATCAAGCCCTCATATGGTCACCAGTAGGGAAAATAAAACGGGGAAGACCAAGAGAGACCCTGCGTAGAACCATCATTAGAGAAGGCTCATTCAATGGCCAAGTAAATATCCAAGATCTACAACAGGTAGCAGCGAACCGCCAAGCATGGAGAGACAGGACTTCTGCCCTATGCGCCCCCTTAGGCTCAAGAGGAAAGACTAACTAACTAAGTGACTCGCCGCCGCCCCTTCTCCTGTTAGTTAAAACAGGTCCGCCACTAGAAGGCCAGGAGTTGGACTTTTGCTGCAGTGGTGATGAATGCACGAGCCATTGGGGTATTTATGCAAGGTTGGGCGCTCACCCCAATCCCGCCCCCGGCTACATAACAGCAGCATTTGGAACCCACAGTCCACAACTGAATGCTAAGCTTATATTCAGAACATACAATCATCAGTAAGCACATAATGAGCATTCTCCCGAAGGCAGAACGAAATGTCGTCACTCACACTACCGTAGGAATGCAAATTTCATTACACACACTACCTCAGAAATGTCAGTTATTATTGATGCCACAGAAATCGATCACTGATAAAATAATGATCCAACTGTGGTTTGTCATGTACAGACAGTTTTCCCACGACCAGTCTTTCCAAATGTCTCTCTGTCATCATCCAGGGGTCTTCTTGCCTGTTGTTATCGTGTGTACATTATATATCACTTGGAGGTCAGCATGACTGAATGGATAAGAACGTTCGTTCTTAAACATCCGGGTGCTGATGCCAAGGAAACTCCGTGGCAAAGTGGTTAAGCCGTCTGACTCGGGCTCCGAAGGTTGTAGGTTCGATTCCGGGCCGCGTCCTTCTGTTCACGAGTGCATTCTTTCGGAGACTCCTGGGGGTCGTTGCTGGAGCTACGGATTTCATGCTTTGTGCGACGCTTTACGCGCTGCGGAAAGAGACTGAGCCATGTGAAATAAAAACCCGGTGCAGTGAAGTCGACCCTGTCGACTTTTAAGCGACTTTTAAGTGACAGAGTAAGTAAAGCGTTCGCTTTTGAACCTCCTGTTCGCAGATATCAGTATAGTGAGTTCAGTCCCTACACGGGTCCGTTGGACTTACGGTGACTTCTTTTCAGAAAGCAATGACAAACAACTAGGCGTAAAATTGTCTAGAACATCAACCTAGGATTGATCGCAGCGTTATGATAAGGACATGAACCGAGAAGATATATATATATATATATATATAACTTGAATCCTTGTGCACCGCCCACACATGCGGTAAACATCATTTGTTTCATTTAAAAGTTGACTCCTAGTCCTCCCCTAGTCTAGCTTCTCTGTGACTGTGATTGCTAGAAAACACCTGGGGCAGCAGAAGTGTGGGGTGCATCGATCGGGCCTCAGGAGTTGTTTCATAATGAAAAATGTTCGCTTCATTTTAAATACACGTCGTATAATTGTAATTCTGCAGTTTTTATAGATTTAATCAGGCAACAAATTAGGAGCATCACAGCTTTTCCTTCTCTCTATCTTTCTCTCTCTCTCTCTCTCTCTCTCTCTCTCTCTCTCTCTCTCTCTCTCTCTCTCTCTCTCTCTCTATCGCGCTCTAACTGAAACGCTCGCACTGTCTCTCGTTCTCGCTCTCTCTCGCTCCCTCTCTATGTCTCTCTCTGTGTCTCTGTCTCTATCTGTCTCTCGGTCTCCACATACGTTTCTCTGTCCTCCTCTGCCTCTCTTCCCAGATAACGTTCATTTCTCTATTCCTTTGTCACTGTTAACCGGCGACTTTGGCTTAGATGGCCAGTGACTCCAGCAATTCCATAGGGTTCGAGGTCAGCCATAAGCGACCCGGAAGCAGATCGCTTTTATTTGATTTCTGTGGTTTGAGAATGTGGCTTAGATTTTACCATTCAACAGACGAAAACTATAGTAGCAATGGAAAGGAGAGGTCATCAATGAGCACCACAGTAAACGGGAAGATACTAGAAGAAGTAACAACTTTCTCCTATCTTGGACATGTAATAACAGATGATGGCAGAAGTGAAATAGACCCTGCCCACTTTTTGAGCTTCTTCTTCTTCTTCTTCTTCTTCTTCTTCTTCTTCTTCTTCTTCTTCTTCTTCTTCTTCTTCTTCTTCTTCTTCTTCTTCTTCTTCTTCTTCTTCTTCTTCTTCTTCTTCTTCTTCTTCTTCTTCTTCTTCTTCTTCTTCTTCTTCTTCTTCTTCTTCTTCTTCTTCTTCTTCTTCTTCTTCTTCTTCTTCTTCTTCTTCTTCTTCTTCTTCTTCTTCTTCTTCCTCTTCTTCTTCTTCTTCTACTACTACTACTTCTACTACTACTACTACTACTACTACTACTACTACTACTACTACTACTACTACTACTACTACTACTACTACTACTACTACTACTACTACTACTACTACTACTACTACTACTACTACTACTACTTCTTCTTCTTCTTCTTCTTCTTCTTCTTCTTCTACTACTACTACTACTACTACTACTACTACTACTACTACTACTACTACTACTACTACTACTACTACTACTACTATTACTACTTCTTCTTCTTCTTCTTCTTCTTCTTCGTTCCTAATTTGAAGAGCATGTGCGTCGGTGTCTCTGTCTTCGGCATGCCTTTGTGTCATGTTTACTGCCTCTAGACAGATTCCATCCAAGGTAACGGCCTCTGTCTACCTGTGGTAGATTTTCTTTCCCAACAATGTTGGCAGGGCAGCAATGTTAAAGCCTACTGTTTACGATTTCTAGCTGCCGTTGGATTTTTAAAGTGCACAACTTGCACCGGGGGGGGGGGGGGGGGGGGGGTTTCTGTTTTTCACCCTTATCTAACATGGTTATGCATCCGATCCCACTACCCAGGAGATCATGCGGTTCTTGGACAAATGGTCTTGGACAATTGTTCTTGGTCAAATGTTAAACCCAATTCTGGGGACGAATTTTGTGTCTTTAGCGCCGAAGCCACGGCTTCCCACAGACAGTCTGATAGTTCTCTTCTGAATACTTCCTCTTTTTCTACGTTCACCCGGAGAGTTTTTTTTTTTTTTTTTCGGGTGTGATTGCGTTGTGCCTGTTAAGTCGACACATCCGACTTCTGCGGGCATTTGTTGACCGGGTTAACCTTCCCGGGGGTTTCTTAGGACGTTTGACTCTCACTGTTGTGGTGTTATCCCCCATCCCAGCTGGCCCATATAGAACAGCCAAAGACATCCTGATCAGCCCTCAAGGGAAGGCAGGGGCAGACCATAGGCATTCCCCGCCATCCAAGGAGTCTTCCATAATTGCAAAGCCGACACACAGCGCTCTGATACTGGGCTCACCATAGGAATCGTCACGTCCTGCACATGACTGCTTAGCCTCACTTCCGTATATTGGGTCTTCCGTTCACCATAGGCTGTTTTTCCGGAAACCAGAAGAGTGCAGTCTGCAGATGACATCCACACAGTGAGCTTTCGATTCAGACTTTCCACGTAATGGATTTGCTATCCAAGCAATATTCCATTTCGTGCCACAAGGACACTTTTTCCACCTTTGATGACGCCCAAATAATGAGCTTTAGATCTCTTCTGTATACAACAACACTAATAGTACAGTAGTTCCCTTCTGGATACAACATAACATTAACACTGATAGTACGGTAGTTCTCGTAGCAAATACACATTAACACTGCTAGAACAGTATCCTAGCAATACAACATTAACACTTATAGTAAGGTAGTTCTTTTAGCAATACAGCGTTAAGCTAGATACTACGGTATTTCTCCTAGTAATACAACATTAACACTGATAGTACGGTAGTTCTCCTAGCAATACAGAATTAACCCAGATACTAAGGCAGTTCTCCTAGCAATACAACATTAACACTTATAGTACAATAGTTTCCCTAACAATATAACATGAACACTTATAGTACAATAGTTATCCTAGCAATACAACATTAACATTTAAAGTACAATAGTTTTCCTAACAATATAACATTAACACTTATAGTACAATAGTTCTAGCAATACAACATGAACACTTATAGTACACTAGTTATCCTAGCAATACGACATCAACACTTATAGTACAATAGTTTTCCAAACAATACAACATTAACACTTATAGTACAATAGTTTTCCTAACAATACAACATTAACACTTATAGTGCAATAGTTCCAGCAATACAGCATTAACACTTATAGTACAATAGTTCTCCTAGAAATACATTAACCCTTATAGTACAATAGTTCTCCTAGAAATACATTAACCCTTATAGTACAATAGTTCTCCTAGCAATATAACATTAGCACTTATAGTACAATAGTTCTCCTAACAATATAACATGAACACTAATACTACGTTAGTGCTCCTAGCAATTCAACATTGCCACTTATAGTTCAATTGCTCCAGCAATACAACATTGCCACTTATAGTACAATAGTTCTCCTAGCAATGCAACATTAACACTTATAGTACAATAGTTCTCCTAACATTACAACATTAACAAGTCCTCCTAGCAATAACATCAGGATTCGAACCACGCCATAACATCTGGATTTTATCCGCGCACTTTAGCAGCTAGAGGCTAACGCTTTGCGACTATGCCCCTCATGCACCCCACTCACAAATAGCACAGCATCGTTTGCTTTATTTAAATAACGACCTTTGGTGATCCCAACTATTCGATAGAAACGTTACCAAATATGTTTAAAGTTATAACAAGGAAGGGATCGGGGGAGAAGCAGGTTTGGGGGAGAAGAAACATAATTCCTCCATGGTTTCCCTTCAGCTACGCCACTGAGAATGTTTCCTGTCAGTCTTAATTTAAATATGCAAGCACAGCTACGTAATTGACAGAAGGGGTTCCCCCTCACCCGCTGCTCTTGCTCGTCAGCTTAACAGTATAATTGCATAGAGAGACTTTACCGGGGCGGCCACAATCGAATTTGTCCGCGCTCCCAGCGCCCTTCACTTTTCTCGTCACTGGTCAGTGGGACTAATGGGATGCGACGACTTGACAGAGCCTCAACTTGCTTTGAGAGTTCTGGCCCTTTCAAATATGGCTGAGACATTTAGTCGGAACGAGACATTGTTAAATGGGTTGTGTTCTGTCATTCGGCTAATATTTATTGTTGCCAGTTTTGTTTATCCTTGTGTTTCCTTCATTGGTATTGTCACCGTCATTACGAGCTTCTGTTTAAATGCTTCTTCTACATCTGGAAAAAGTAGCAACCCAGCCTCATGGTTCTAACTGTTAATAAATGGTTGTTAGCAATTCTCTGTTTGGGTGTTTCTTAAATGTGGGGTTTATATTGTTTCTGTTGACTATATTTTAGTTGACACATGGTGGTTGTCAATTCAGTGACTTTACATGAATATTTTACTAGGTTCGTCTTCTTCTTCTTCTTCTTCTTCTTCTTCTTCTTCTTCTTCTTCTTCTTCTTCTTCTTCTTCTTCTTCTTCTTCTTCTTCTTCTTTCTCTACTACCACCACCACCACTACTACTACTACTACTACTACTACTACTACTACTACTACTACTACTACTACTACTACTACTACTACTACTACTACTACTACTACTAGTGCTATTATTATTACTACTGCTAATATTAGTACCATTATTATTGCTACAGCTGCTGCTATTACTACTACAACTACTACTAGTACCACCACTACTACTACTACTACTACTACTACTACTACTACTACTACTACTACTACTACTACTACTACTACTATTATTATTATTATTTCTTCTTCATCTTCTTCTTCTTCTTCTTCTTCTTCTTCTTCTTCTTCTTCTTCTTCTTCTTCTTCTTCTTCTTCTTCTTCTATTACTTCTTTGTCTTCATTCTGTGTGTGTGTATGTATATATATTGACTCTAGTCCGACTTTGTGAAGACACATGAAGGGTGTAGCATAGGTGGGAGCGCAAGCGCAATTGAAATACCACTACTTTTATCGTTTCTTTACTTATTCAGTCTCTCGGTAGAGATTTGTTCGCAGCAGACGAGCATAATCTCCGGCGGGCCTATTCTCGTCGGTCGCGAGATCCGCACAGTGGAAGGATGGGGGATCTGTTTGCAAATAGACAGGCAATATCCCCTGCGGTAGCTCTGGCGGGCCTATTCCCGCTGGTCGCGGGGGCGGCCAAAAGTCAGGTGGAGAGTCTGACGATAGTGCACGCTTTACACAGGTCCGGACACCTGTGTTCGACAGATGTGCGTGCCCCCATGGTCCGGGCTTGTACGAGGCCCTCACCTGCGGGACTTGGCTGAACGCCTCTAAGCCGAGTCCCATGGGTGTCAGGGTCTGGCCATAACTCGCCACCGGCTCGTGGTGGAGAGGTCTCGGTGGATTGACGCTGATACGCCAGCGTCTGCAGCCTACCTTGTGCCAGACGTATTGGTTACCCATTCCTCTGGAATACACAAGACTAGGCCGAGAGAGAGGTCGTGTCGTTTGGGCGCCACATGATTCTCTGAAGCTCTGCCCAGACATTGTGATGGAATATTGGCCACATTCCACTCACATACTTTGGTCTGTCAAGACTGCAAGGTGTCACCTACTCCGTGTGTGTTGTGGTTTGTCCATTCAGCCTAATTAGGAAATCGCGGTAACAGGAGCCAGCGAGCCTGCCAGCCCAGTGGTCGTTTCAAACTCCCTTTCACTCGAGGATTTAGTTATTTACTGAATTAGCCCACATTAGTGCCGACTGGTCTAAAACCTATATGGGACCAGCACTATATTCTAACACGACACACGGTGTCCTTTACTTGACTATCATGTCTATTTGATTCAAGTGTGTTATGTAATATTCTGGCGAAAGGTATCACTGCACACTAGACATTCCCATGCATGCTGTCCTGCTATGCAATAGTGATCCCAAAAATATGCCCACTATTTAAGTAATTCTAGGGATTGCAGTCGCCCAGTGACTAGTACACCCACCTGTACCCCGGTTGTCATGTACTCGAATCCATATGAAGATGGATTTATTTAAAAAAAAAAAAAAAAAAAAAAACTACGAAATAGATGCGTCTAATACTCTGACGTTGATGTTAATTGCCGCATTAAATTGCATTGCATCAAAGCCAGGTTGGGTAATACAATCTCCCAACAGAAATAATTGAAGAAACAGTGTAACGAATTAAACAACGTGGGACGTTAAAGAGAACATACAGGCCTGAAGACATAACCAAATGTGACATTTGAAAATGCTCTCGGATAATTTATATTGCATACTCTCGTTCATGTAATTGGCTAGTCAGATAAATTTTCTCGTAGGCAAAACTGAATGTCTGGGGATAAACACCGAGCTCTATAGCGAGGGCATGGCGGAGGTTCTTTTGGTTCCAGCGAGCTAGCGAAGGTGATAGCGAATACCGCTAGTAACGTCATGAACGTGGTCGGGGACGGGTTTTGACGCCAGGTCTCGTCGCTGGTCACTTTGAGGGAAAGCTTGGTCGCCTCTTCCTCCTTGCTCTAGGCCTACACAATCTAGTGGCATCTAATCACATCACAGACCAATATAGCAGGGGAGAAAAAAAGTTCAGCGCCTGTGGCTTAGTGGCCAAGGAAGTGGCCGTTTCACTATTCACCCACAACTCTGGTCAAGGACTTGAAATTAGGCGCGGCAGTTTGGAAGTAGACAGCTTTGCGTTGATTTAGATGGTATCAGGCGTCGAACGTTTAAAAAGCTATGGCAAACGTAAAGTTGCTTAATAAATCACAAACAGCCAATACATGCTTTGACTGATGGCAACGTCCTGTAAAGGACATGCTACTATCTTTAAAAACCTTGATAATAGCAACAAGAGAAACTGATATACTTTGACTGCATGTATGTTGTGTCTTTTCTAAGCTCTGTGTGTGTGTGTGTGTGTGTGTGTGTGTGTGTATGTGGGTGGGTTTTTTGTTTGTTTGTTTTTTGCGCTCGCTCGCTTTGAACTCAAGTGAACACACTACTTCTAGCAGTGCTGAACTGAATTTTGCGCGTAAAAATAAGATTTCCATGTTAAAAGTGTCCCTCGCAATCACGCGAACCCACTCCGACTTCAGAGGTATTTGTAATTTACCCCCTTTCTGTCATTCGAGACGTGACTCGTGTATAGCTGACCAATTTCCCTTCTCGTTTTCGTTGATTTGCGTCTGTTATTTTTACAGCTTTAATTTCATTCCTCACCAAGAACCATGTCTAGGGCAAAAACAACAAACAAGCTACGTGAAGTAATACCGTCGTTGCTACTGCGACAATTACTGATGCATCTGTTGTTATTGTTTCCCCCCCCCCCTCCTCCCCCCCCATCCCCCCTCCCCCACCCCCATTTGTTCCTTATTCTCTTTTTTGATTTTTTTTTTTTATGAGGACCCCTTCAGTTTTATTTCTGTTATATTTTTTTTAAATTAGTTATCTTCGGAAGCATATAATATTATTAATATTCTTCTGCCTTTGTACTCTTTTTTATTACTCCCTCAGCAATATGTTTCTTCTTCTTCATTGCAGAGAACATCCTGGAATGCCAGGTCAGCCTGGTATGCCTCAAGATCCAAACTCGCCCAATTCAGATATCAAAGAGGAGCACAGCCCAGAACCTCTTGGTGGTCAAGGAAAACTAAGCGATCAGTCCCCACCACACCCATCTGCCATTTACGCCGATCTACAAAAAGCTTCCAGCATGGCCGCATCTGTTTCCGCCGGAAGCATGATGGCGGCCGCGCACAGCATGATGGGAGGTCATCATAACCACGCGTTAGGCCACATGGGTCACCATCTATCAAACGCGTCAGCAGCCGTCAACCCCGCAATCAATCACATGTTACAGGAGTATCAGACTTTATGAAACTAATGGATGACTGGCATCCAAGTCAGTTAGTGGATGTGTCTAGCCAACTGTGTGTGTATATAATTCAAATATAACGGTGTATTTGAACATCCAGTGAGCTGTGTAGTATTTACCATACAATATCTACACAATACTTACACTTTTATTGATTGTGTGTGATTTTTCTGTTGGCTTTTCTCTCAGAACATCGATGACAATACACCTGGTGTATCACAAGAACAATGAAGCTAGACGTTATGTGTATCATTACCCTAAAGAGGAAGTTATTATTCAATCCTTGTGTTCTTGACCGCACAACTGAGAGTCAGCGGTGCAATGTGATCAACTAGCCAGAGACTCAGTCTCCAAATAAGCATAATACTGGCCCTTTTGAGGCATTTTTGTATATATTAGGTAACCTGGTCTCTGACGCAGAATTGTCTGGCGTCAGTACCGGATTCAAGCATCTTAAGACAACATCTAATGCATGCGACACGTTTACTCCTGAAAGAAAACAAAAACATTTGTTGCTCCTCCACATAGCTGATGTGAGCCACGATGTTTATTCGGTGGATTGGACTAGATTAAGATTGTCATTGAAAACTCTAACGAGTTTAATGCAGCCTGAGATTGATTATCTTGAACATTCTGGTCATGGAATTTTCGGTTCATATAGATTATTTTTTTCGCCGGCTATTCAAGATCATTTTTTCACTATTCCACGCGTACATTTCTTAAGTGGTCAAGCCACCCACCGTTGGACCTCATTGGAAGAATCACCGTGATAATGGCAACTTCTCACACTGACGCCACTAACAAAGAAAGACACATTTCTGAATAGTAGATTATTGGCAGGGGCGAGTTCTTCCCCGTGGTTTCCTTATGTATATTCAGTTGTCCCGAGCGGGCAATGGCCTATACACTTTAACCTCGTGACCTGCAGTATTCCTTACAACTGTGGGTTTGGGAGACCACTGAGGTCACCAAAGACAACATAAGCCGAAATCAATGTGTAACTCGAGATTGCTACTTTTAGAAGATACTGTAGATAAGTAATTAGGGGACACACTGGGCAAGAGAATAATTGTAAAGCTACGGTTACATCTTTGATTGGTCTATACAAATGTGGGTCTCGTACCACATGCCTTTTGACGCATTCGCTCGTCGTCCGCTAAGAGAGGGGGATATGTGGTTTATTTCTACGTACATCCAAGGCCTACAAAATAAGTCTTAGCACATTAAGGCCCCAGAACAACAAGGGTCCTAGCGCATCATGGGCCCTAACACATCGAGGGTCCTATCACATCGAGGGTCCTAGCGCATCACGGGTATATCACTTCAAGGGTCCTATCACTTCAAGGGTCCTAGAACATCAAGAGTCCTAGCACATCAGTGGTCCTATCACATCGATTGTCCCAGAACATCAAGGGTCCTATCAAATCAAGAGTCCTAGCACATCAAGGGTCGTAGCACATCAAGGGTCCTATCACATCAAGGGCCATAGCACGTTCGTGCTTGGATACTGTATGATAAGCTGACCTGGTCCAATGCGCCCTGCCGTGTAAAGGGCTCATTTGCTACTTGACTACACAGGCTTATTTTATTCGTACTCACGAACATCCTATTCGTACTCACGAACTTCACATTCATACTCATTGACTGGCTAAAGGTAGCGTTGTTTGATGGCATTTAGTTTGACGAATAGGTTGATTGGGCAATGAAGTGTAGTTTGTTTCTTCGTGAACTCAGTTGTTGTCTTTCGAAGTTGAAGAGTTTGAATTCAGCGTGCACGGAGTTTTACATATCGTGTTGTTTGTGTAATTTGATGTTTTCTTACACACACACGCGCGCGCGCGCGCGCACACACACACATACACACACACACACACACACACACAATAGTAGACACATAAATAGATACATAGTTAGTTGCATATCCTTAGAATTTTTTGGCTGTTCGTGATTCCTGGGCAAGTTTACGCTCAGTAGTTTGCCATTGCTTTCTGAATGGCCGGCACCCATACTATTTCATTAAAAAAAAAAAACCTACGTAGTTTTGAACGGGGTATGCGGGATTACGAACTGCTTCCGTGACACCTTCGCCACGGAGCGGCACATAAATAGATATACAGATCGATACACAAATAGATACGGTAGTAAATAGAGAAATATAAAGAGAAGTACAGTGTGCATAAATAGATATATAGATAGATACACTGATAGATACATAGAGACTTACAGAAATATTTACGGTAGTAGATACGTGGATAGGTACACAGACTATGTATGCTATTTCTATTAAGGTTTAATGTCATATTATAGCTATCCCAGGTATTATTTGACACGTGGATTCTTCATCTGTTCCCCCGTCCTTACATTCCTTTAGTTCCCCCTCTGTCCAACATCAGTGTGATGTCATACCGGATCTGAGGTTTGCGTGAGTATCCGTTGTCCCATGTCTGACTTATTGGTGTGCAGAATGGTGGTTCTCTGCTTTGCAGGCAGATACACTCCGACTTCGGAAGAATCATCGATCCTACTACGTTAGCCAGGACCCCGAAGGGACCTGTTGCCCAGGACGCACGACTAGGACGTGTTAGTAGGTCTTGGCCAGTATAGAACCTGGCCCTGGTGCCTTGGAAACACCCCTGCGTCCCAAAGGCAATCCTAATTTACCTCCCCAAATCAAGGACGCGAAGTCAACATCTTAGCCCAACTGTCCGGTGTAGGGGTTGAACCCCTGACCTCGGTATCAGCACACCGGATGTTTAAGAACACGCGTTCTTATCGATTCGGCCATGCTCGCTTCATGTGTAGTACCAGCTGGCAGACACTATGTAGATGCTTGCTGAATACCTCTCTCAATAAATGGGCGGAGATCAGCATGGCCGAATATATAACATTGCTCGCTCTTAAACTTCCGGTGTGCTGATGCCGAGGTAGCGGGTTCTATCCCTACACCGGTCAGTTGGACTATAATATTGACTTCTCATTCTTGACTTGGGGACATATATATAAGCACATATGAAGTCAGAATAGGTTCGCCTGATGGCGAGGGACACTTGGAATAGGCAATGCTAATCCATACGCAAAAATTCAGTCCAGAGCACTAGAAGTAGTAATACGTGTATGGACTAGGCTTGAGTTCAAAGCGAGCGTACGGGAAGAAAAAAGAACAACATGAGTTTTATTCCACCAGACAATATTGACATTGCAACAGAAGTAGTTTATTTGTTTGAGAATGATGCACAACATAATCAAAACAATGTCTTTCCGTAGTGAATTTGAATAACGAAGACTCAAACTATAGATTGTACGATTTATTGCCTGGCATATTTCGCTGCATCTCGTCAGGTACATACTTCAGAAGTCACACACAACACAGAGTAAAATAACTAGATACATCTTCCAAGCTGAAATATACACATGATCGCACAGTAATATCAATTGTTTACCATGGTAATTTTAAATGAACAACATAGACTACACAACTCTATACCTAGTTAGTTTTTCAATCATCATTATTTTGTGTACTCGTACTATAATCTCCATGCGAAATATAGAAGCGCATCAATCTTTCTTTTGCAATATTGTATCCCGGACTCTTTTGCCTCCATAATCGCGCCACAGTTGTTTTTAGTATGGCCATGAATCGTGTTATTCAATATTTTCTTTCTTCCGTCTATGCCATCTTTATCGTGGAATAAAATAAATTTGGAATCACTCTTGACTTAAAACGTAGACTTCTCGTCCTTGACCTGGAGACTTAAATTACAAGTACCTCCGAAGACGGAGTGTGTTCGTCTGAAGGTGAGGGACACTGGTAACAGGGAGAGCTAATCTACACGCAAACATAAACCCGGTGCATTAACTAGTAGAATCAAACTACTAGTAGTGGTAGCACGGGAGTGGACTACGTTCGAATTCAAAGCGAATTGGTGGCTTTCTGATTGATTTTTTGATTCTGTTCCTTTGGTGGTATTTGACAGGTACATCAGGTTGTTCTTCTGTTGCTGCTTCCTTAGTTAGTCGATCAGCTCTCGCCTTTCCGGGTACTTCACGGAGATATACTATCCACTTAATGTTGGCCTTACGCTGGTTGCCTGGTTCAGATAGTAGTGTCCGTACGGTCAAACTCAGAATACCACAGCTTAATCTAGTCGTTGATTTACAATCGATAAATATAATGGTGGTTTTCTCTTGTATTCCTTGGGTTTGTGTATGGTTTATACCCAAGAGCCGTTGTCTAAACAGGAGCCCGGCCGCCTGTTCTATAGGGAGCTCCACCACCCGTCACCCGGTGCACTCGCCTAGCAATAAGACGAATCAATACATGCTGTTGGGGATCGCAAGATGTGGGGAAGCATGATTGTCGCTTGTCGTCCCGGGAGGAACGTGGAATGAACAAGCACACCTTATTACTTCTTCTTCTTTGGGATATGTGACTGACTTCTGTCTACACTCCTCCCTTCTGTCTTCCCTTCCATATATCTTTTCCTTTCTCTCTCTCTATTATTCCTTCATCACATATTCCGACAACAGTTTCCTTCAACAATTAATAAAATTTTATTAAATAAAACTATGTCTGGTGTATGGATGGACTGTGTATATGTAGTTGGTATTGTCTGCTAGTGTATTCTATTGTTGGTGCAAGAATGAACTCGGAATGTCCAGAATCCGTATCACATCTCGCCCAGTCACACGGCCAAACCACAGGACATCAACATGTAACAGGACAGGTCTCACCCTGGATGTTCCGTATGCTTGAGTCTGGAGGTACATCCGTTATTGAACGGAAAAAAAACTGTTCACCACTGGATCACCGTAAAGTAATCATATTCCAGTAAGTCTATGACTTCGCCCGAGTCTGCTTCACGAAGTTAATAATCCAACCCCGGAAAAACCACATCACCACATTCCAGCATATTGTCTCTATCGACTAGCAATGTTCTGACTTGTCTATTGTTTCTTCACTATGAGTCTACAGTGTAAACGTATGTAGTTTTATTTGGCTTTGCTTTCCGCAAGATTATCTTCCTTTTTCATTGTTACTTTGGTTATCTGGATATCCTTTTCTTCTTTTTCAAAGTTCAGTTAAGGCTATATTTTATTTCGTCTCCCTATTTGACCCTGTCTATGTTCTTCCTTGGTTTATTGAGGTATTTGATCTCCGCCCAAATGAAATGCCTTGAGTTTATCAACAAAGCTTTTTCTGTACACAAGACGTATTGGTCTATCTTCTCTGATAGGTCAGGATGGTAATTGGAACCTGTGAGATGTATAGTAAATCAAGTGATATGCTTCTGCCACTTAATACTACTTATGTAAGTGCCCTTCTCCAGCCGTAATGAAAAGGCTTTCGAAGGATACACTGACATAAGACATATGAATTCACCAAAGTCTAAACTATTCACTAATAGAAAGCAATGGTAAACGCTATGCACCAACATCTATTCCCCTATGCTAATATTACGCTAATATTAGTTTACCTTATATCTTCTATTATTATCCCGGAATCGAATTTAAGAATTAAGCACATCGTCACTAATATCCCATTGCCTTAAACAATACGGGACTATAATTTCTTTTCCACACATGGGAGTAATAGATATCTCTGTCCAGTTTTGGAACACACACTAAAACAGAAAACCCAATTTCTACTATTTATATCGAGTGTCCAATCCTCGTTATTGTTTGATGTTCATACCTCAACACTCGTCTCTTGACGTATCCTGCACATCAAAAGGCGGTGAAATCACGTAGTGATTAGTTGCTCGTTTCGTTCAGTCCTTACAATGTTTCCCTGGGTTCCCCTTACGCTAATACTTCAAAGCGTCAGAACCCGTTGATTGCCGACTCCGTTCGGTTTTCCCCAACGCGATCTCCCCGTTTCCCGTGTCCGTCCGATAAGATCGTCCGGCAATGACCTCTGCGAACACCTGTATCCTATTTTTATATCCGTCGGTCAATGATCTTTAATTTATCCTCCTCTCAGACTGAAGTACACGATTGTTCACCCTCCTCCTACATTGTAGTTTTATATGTAAGTTATCAAGGAATCACTAAACTGCAGTTTTCCCGTGACAATGATCACCCGCGCCAGTCAGCAATGCACGTGCTGATGATGATGATGATGATGATGATGATGATGATGATGAAACGTCATACAAAGAAAGCAAGAACGAAGTTCATGGTGCAACTGCTAGTCTGTATGACTTGATTCAGACAAAGGGCGTTACTCAGACGTTTCCTTCTTTAAAATCTCCATCTAGGCGGGCGTGTTTTAAACATTAACATGTACACCTTGGTCGACCCAGTTTAATGTGGGGACCAGAAAATGTCCTGGACAGTAAACGCGACTGGCGTGACATTAACCAGTCCACACATCGAGTGTCGAGTGGTCTAAGTATATGACGTGACATTAACCAGTCCACACATCGAGTGTCGAGTGGTCTACGTATATGCGGTACCGAGAATGTTTTAACAATTGACGTGGGCACCATGGTCGACTACCTAAAATGGGTACCACGAGAGGTTTTGGAAAATAAACGCGCCTAGAGTGATATTTACCAGTTCACACATCGAGTGTCGAGTGGTCTAAGTATATGGCGTGATATTTACCAGTTCACACATCGAGTGTCGATCGAAATATAAGGGTTGGCGCCAAGTATCCGAAACGACCGTAGTGAGCGGATACGCGCACGGGGATTTACTTAAAACAAAATGAAATCTGGAAACTGACTGTGTCTTAATTGTGTAGGGGTAACGATCAAGTGTCTCGTGGAGAGAAATAAACCAATTCCAGCGAATCAAGAGATGAGGAAAAGACACTGGCGTTGGTTAGGACAGACCCTGAGAAAATTGGAGGATTTTATAATTAGACACTCTTGTCTGGAACCCACAAGGCGAATGTAGGGTGGCCTGAGAAAGTGTTGCACAGAGCACGAACTCCTTAGCTCCAGCGACGACCCCACCCCCCAGGATTCTCTGGGAAATAATTGCAAACGTGAACGCAGTTATAGAGTCCGGAATCGAACCCACAACCTTTGGAACGCAAGGTGGGCGCACTTCATCACCGATACCCGCTAATGGATAAGTGTTTGGTAAATTATTTGGTCCAGAATAAATGAAGAGAACTGAAAGTGTTTTGGTATTGTAGCGGCTAACTGGTCATCACCGTAGTATGAAGATTCAACTGATAAAGAAATGGCAACGCGACTCTAATGTACAAGCTGATTTTGCCTTATGCAGTAATGTGTGTGTGCAGCTGCTGGTTTTCTAGTGACTCTATCGACTATAAACTGTGATTTTAGTGGCGGATTGTTGTATTGGCATTCTGGCAGTAGCCTTATGCATGCATGCCTGTTGGTTTTTCGGGACTGATGTCTGTTCCACTTTTCACATAGGGCAGCGAGGAGCATTTTGTGTGATATTTACTGTACATGAACGGTGCATTATGAGGTGGCCCTTTGTCGTGAGGTTGGAACCATGATTACCGACTAACTAACTAACGACTCTACTGTAAAAGAAAGCTAATGTCAAGAAATAACCCACCAGAAGTTTCACTGCTTAGGCAAACCTTGTAAACATTCAGTAGATGTCGTCTAGGAAACGCCTTTAAAGCTGTAACAGTTAAACTCAATCAACACTGGAACTGTGACACTCACAGCTCCCGAACAGAAAGAATGACATTTATGTCTGATTATACCCAACCCTGAACCTATATTCACCCCTAAAGTGTCACATTTATGCGATAGTGACGATTGCGACTGTATGTGTGGCATGAATAATCTAACATAGTAAAAATGTGACACGGTTGTTTGAAATTGTCACATTTGTTGTGTGGCTGAATATAATGAAAGCTTGTGTACCCGTTTGAAAGAAAAACGATGTGAGATGACAACTGTATGTGGTATTTTGACATTTATCCTACGTTGATGATGAAGTTGTATTATATGAATAAACATTGAAAGTTGACATTCTAGTATTGTGGCGATATGTAGATCTGGTATGTTTTTCTTTTTCTTCCAGTATTAAAGTGTCTGTCTATACAGCTTGTTTACTTTGCAATCAAACAAACAGTTGTAGTTGCTGAACAGTGTGTGTGTTTGTGTGTGTGTGGAGAGAGAGACAGAGAGAGAGAGAGAGAGAGAGAGAGAGAGAGAGAGAGAGAGAGAGAGAGAGGCAGACGGACAGATGACAGAGAGAGAGAATTCATGGAAAACAGACAAAAAGAATTACTGGAATACACAAATAGAGAATTACTGGAAAATAGAGGTAGAGAATTACTATGAAACATGCACAGAAAGAAGTACTGGGAAGCATACACACGAAGACTTTACTGAAACATATCATACAAGAAAATGATCAGAACACTGAGAAAGAGAATTATTGAAACAATGAGATAGAGAAGTGTTGGGGAACAGTTCCAAACACCCATACATCCATCCATCCATCCATCCAAGTGGCTTGTCCTATACAGAACTCCCCCCCCCCCCCCATCTCTAACAACAATCTTTCTCAATCTCTTTGACTGCTATAGTTCTCTGGGCATCTGTTCAGAAGGTAGTCTGTCATTGCCTTCCTCCTTGACAGTGACCATCCTGGTCGGTGACTGCAGCCATTGTCTCACTATAAACAGATCCTCTGCCTACCCTCTCGAACTTGAGACCATAACCTACACTTACCATTCGATTGCTGTCAAGCTCACATGGTGTTACGTTACTCTGTGTGGGGGTACTAAACGGCTACTCCACCTTGCCTAAGAATCGCTACGGCGAAGGTAGCCTGTTGCAAGATGGATAACATACTGACTAATAAATATATGTCAATTCAATTGCAATGAGAAAAGAGTGTTGAAGTGCTACATGGGACCTGTACTTTTGAATGGATGTGAGACGTGGACAATGAGAAAAGAGTGTTGAAGTGCTACATGGAACCTGTACTTTTGAATGGATGTGAGACGTGGACAATGAGAACAGCTGAAAACCATCTAATGGCAGTGGAAATATGGTTTCTGATGAAAATTCAAACATACCATGGACAAACAGAAAAATAAATGAGCAAGTCCCACAAGAAGAACATTAAAGTCGTAAACTGATTAGAGAAGTTAGACGTAAACAGTAAAACATTTTTGGGAACGTTATAAGAAGAACCTGGTGAGAACTGACAAGATTGAGGGAAAAAAAAACAAAGGGAAGGCAGAAAAGTAAATATCTCGATGGTTGGGCTACTTGGCATGGTCGAGACAAGAACATGGGAGATCCACGACTCTGGTGATCGTGTGAGATGACGAAACGTGACCGCTAACGCTTATCGGTATGGCACATGATGATGACCTTGCTTAATGATGTTCCATTGGCTAGAGAAGAGAAGGGCGTGCTTTACTCTTCCCATGATATGGGGTACGCCCTTCTCCGCCACCCCATATATCCTGTCTATCGGTTCGTTCTAAACTGCGGCTGACAAGCTTTGGAATAGACGCAGTTAACAAGAGTCGGAGGGAGTCAACCTTCTTATAGCTCATGCATTATGGCATTGGTGATCATGTCTGTCCACATCTTTCTGTCTCGCGTACTTTCATGTCAAACAATGATGTTCCTCAATGCCATGATGTCAAACTGTTCAGCAGCTTCCCTCTATAGGTCTCTTCCCTACCTCTAACTTTCCCGTTGTCATGCCATTCTCCAGCATTCTCTTCACGACATGCCCGTACAATCTGGACTGTCTTCGTCTGATGCTTGTAGCCAGTTCTCTTTGTGAGTTACACTCTTTCTGTATATCTATGTATAACTACGGTGTCCTCTTCATTCTTTTATAAAAGCACATTTCTGCAGCTTTCACCCAATTCCTCACTTGTTTGCTAAATATCCATGATTCGCTTTCGGGAATAAAGATTGGCTCAACATGGCCATTAAGAACATTTTCCTTACCTCGATAGACAAAGATAAATTAGACAGAATATTCTTCATGATTAAAGGGAAATTTTAAAAAATTTAAAAAAGCGACGGTTTCAAAAATTTTGCACAGCAGATAAGTGCACACTTCGAATTATATATCTCCGATAGAATGAGTTCCGAATGAACACAAAATCATAAAAGAGATGAAATGACTTAGAAGAACTGAGGGAGTAACCGTGAGAGATAGAATTGGGAATGACGAAATTATCAGACGATTAAATCTGAAGCCAGTCATACACTTCATTAAAGAACGACAGATTAAGTGGTTTGGCCTCATCAAAAGAATGCCCTTGTACCATCTGCCAAAAAGAATCATATTGAAGAAATAGAATGTATACAGAACAAGGGGAAGAATATGTAACAGGTGGAAGGATGATATCAAGAAAAATCTTAGAGAAATAAATACAATCTTACAAAGAGCATTAGAAAGAGCCCATACAAGATTTTTACACCCCCCCCCCCCCCAACCACTCCAACACTTCACTGAGGTAAATGGAGGAAGAGAAGAAGAATATAAAGAAGAATGAACGAAAAGCCACTATTTGTGGCCAGATTTCCAAACATTCTTGACAGGAACATAGTATTGGTGGCCGCTTACTTAACCAATTATGCCACCAACATAGTTTTTTTTTTTTTTTTACATTTTTAACTATAACGCGAAACTCAATAGTGGGAAGATTGTGCACCAAACATGAGACAATCCTACATTGAGGGAAGATTCTCAACCCTTCAGTTTTGAGATATCAAAGAGAGGCATGATTGTGCAACAAAAATGATAAAATTCTCCAGTTCTGAGAGTTCAAAGAGAGGAAATATTGTGTAACAAACACGGGAAAATCCTCCAGTTCTGAGAGTTTAAAGACAGCTCTAATTGAAAGCATTGGTTACAATGAAGAAAGACATCAATCAAAACCGTAGAGTCTGAAATAGGGGAATGCAATAGTGACATTACAGTAATGCAGTTTGTATCAAATACCAAGGATTCATTTAAAAAACACATACGTCTGGTTAAAATTTATTTTGGGTTGGTTAGCTGATTGTTTGGTTGGTTAGTTGGTTGGATGATTAATTGGTTTTTTGTTTGGTTAGTTAGATGTTTCGTTGATTCGATGGTTGGTAAACTGGTTGGTTGGTTGATTAGCTGTTTCGTTGATTGGTTGGTTGATTGGTTAGCTGTTTCGTTGATTGGTTGGTTGATTGGTTAGCTGTTTCGTTGATTGGTTGGTTGATTGGTTAGCTGTTTCGTTGATTGGTTGGTTGATTGGTTAGCTGTTTCGTTGATTGGTTGGTTGATTGGTTTGCTGTTTCGTTGTTTGGTTGGTTAGTAAACTGGTTGGTTGGTTGGTTACCTGGCCGCTTAATTGGTCTATCTATCTATCTATCTATCTATCTATCTATCTATCTATTTAAGGTATGAATTACTTACAGTTTGATGTAATTCATTGCCCTCCTCGTCTGCCACCAGTTCCCAACCAGTATTGTCTACTTAGTATGCCATCTGGTTACCTTGGCATCACAAACACTCCGCGGATCTACTTCACGACTGCATGAATTCACTTTTGGTTAAGAAACTTGTAAGTGATAGCTAGTAAACCAAAGAAACAATTTACAAACTAGTGGGAATTCACCTCGAGAAATGTCACATGATTTTTGTAATATTATCCTGAATGTTTATCGAAGCCTATGGTGCACATATGTTCCCGGCGGAAGACTTGTAGTGTGTTTTGCTTCAGGTTTATGCAATAATTAGAAGCACACAATGCAATAATAATTAACGACTAAAGTGGAGGTTACAGCAGCGCTAGATTTCATTAGAAAATAGCATGTTAAATGGTTCGGTCTACCAACTAATAGTATACTACAAAAAGCAATGGTGTACAGACCAAATGGAACAAGAAGAAGAGGCCGACTATGTAAACCAGTGGTTTCCAGGCTTTTTAAGCCGAGGGTCATATTTACTATTTTCGGTAGTTAAGCGGGCCACAACGTTATAAAATTATAAACGTCGTGCAATATCATTCTTACCTTTCTTAACTTTCGTCAATAAAATTCTAAAACTTTAAAGGCAGTCAGTGTCACTGCGGTCATTTTTTGGTTTAAAATCAAAAGTTCATTTAACAATAAATCTTAAATCAATTTCGAAAATCGCTATTAATGTAATTAATTTATAATTGTAACTGTTCTTCATAACCAGTTACTTAAGTTCAGATGCCACTTTATCAATGTGTGAGCACAAATCTGCCATGTCCAAAGTCATAAGCGCAGCTAGGTTAGTGTCGGTGAGCCTGGAACGTTGCTTGTTTTTTTAAATAAAGATCATTGCGGAAAATGACTGCTCGCATCTAAGTCGATCCAAAACTACAAATGTATCTCTTCGCGAATGAACACAAGTGTTCAAATTGTTCGACAGGCAATAGTCGCCAGAATGAAATCATATGATCAGCTGAAGGTGAAGCAGGCAGCTCCAGAAATTTACATTTCAGTGCAGAATTGCATTTCTAGTCAATTATTTCGTGCTGAAGGTTTTGCTGTAACTGCAGAGCTTGGCATCAGGAAATAGGAACGGATTTATGAAGAGGGCAACATTATCCTCCTCTATTGTTGAACTCTTGAAATCTCGACTGAAACGAGGCCTCGCGTGACACTTACTGGCAGCTGGCGGGCCACAAGTGGCCCGCGGGCCGTGGTTTGGGAACCTCTGATGTAAACGATAGACAGGGGTTTTAATTATGCTTCATCTCGACACAGCAAAGTACAATAGGAACAAGATGAGATGATGATGATGATGATGATGAGTGCGATAACTATTGGTCTTAGCCTTTCGAGGGCGAAACTCGAGTATAGTGCTTCCATATTGGCGTGGATAGGCCTTAGGTTCATATCAGAATACGATCAGCGTTGCCAGTAGTGGGTTGTGCTCAATATTTAAAACCAACAAAAAAAAAATTTTGCATGTTACAAATCCCAAGAAATCCCTAACCTGCACAGTTCGCGGCAACTGAACTAGCCAGGCGGCTGTAAATGTAATTCCTCCGACTCAAGACCTCCTCTCCTGTGCTACACTGCAACGTACTATAGGCAGTAGATGACAAATTCCACGTTAGTTGGAAATGACCAAATTTAGGGCGGGATGCCGCTGCCCTAACAAAATTGTTAAGAGGGAAAACCTACCCACGGGTTGGTAGGGTAGTCCGTCCGTACCTTTGGCGTGGGGTCTGTTCACAGGAAGCAAACCACACGCATGCCATCCGAAGTCTGGGCAATGTATTTCTGCAGGGCATAACTATGCGTGACGCCATCCTCTCGGAAGAAGAGGAAGAAGAAGGATGAATTACTAGGCCTAAAGTGTCCTATACATATATACATGCAATACTGTATGATGTCTGCACGCCCCAAGATAGGAGATGAAAGGCGTTAGAGGACCAGTACAAATAATTAAGTAATGTGTATATATACTTTATTTCTTATAATAAAGACTAAACAAGCGTGTAATATTAAATAGTATCACCTTGTGTATAATGTGTAAAATTACATTGTGTACATATGGAACTATTACTCAATCTTATCTGTACAAACAACACTATTTAAACATGTTTATAAAAAGGGATTAGAAGACAAGAGGACCGTTGCACCGAGTTTTACCCAATATGGCTCAGTCTCTTTCTGCAAGGCAACCTGCCGAAAGCTTCACACAAAGTACGAACTCCGTAGCTCCAGCGACCACACTGCAGAAGTTTCCGGGATAATTGCACTCACGAACCTAACGACCAGAGCCGCATTCGAACCTACAACCTATGGAGCGAGAGGCAGACGGCATTTAGCCATGACGACTCCCTCCCACCTTGTATTGAATGTGCAACAGTACATTATGTGTACATATTGAACCATTACTCAATCATTTATGTACAAACTATATAACATTACTTCATTCGTATGTGTACAGAATGTTTTATATATAAGTTGCATATCCCTTACAGAACATCGCAGTCAACACCAGCATTTTTCAGCTGTTGTTGATGTTCTTGGCAAGTTTACGCTCAGTAGTTTTCCTTTGCTTTCTGAGCGACCGGCTCAATACCCCGTAAGTGCTTGCTTGCTTGTGTTCGCTTACCCTGTAAGTAACCAACTCAACGCGATCCGCTGCCGAATCTCGCGCAGCTGTGTTCCTGACGTGGATATATGTGATTACGGAGAAAGTTGTTAAATCCCTTCGCCATGGAGACGGCAGTTAGAATGTTTCATATTACTATAGTATTTAAACTAGTGTTTGTCTTTGCTGGACTTGGCGATCAACCCCAGATTGATGTTCTAGCCAATTTTATTTTCAGTAGTAAGCCATTGTTTTCTGAACGAGAAGTCATCATTTAAGCCCATCTGACCGGTGTGTGGAATGAACCCACTACCCCGCCATCAGCGGAAGTTTGAGAGTGATCAGTCTTAACCTTTCGGCCACGCTGACTATAGTCTATTTTTAAAGTCCGGAAGCAGAAACCTGTTAGCGGTCTGTGTGGTGTTAAGACCATCACGCTGTATGAGACCTGCACGAAACGGAGTCGTAGGTGGCCAATCGCTCCCTCCCTTAGCGGACGAGAGAGCATGGGTAGAACCATGGTCCGACTACTCTCATGACATGATCAGCGCAGCCGCTTATCCTTCACGCCAACGCGCCTATTCTAGTCTACTACACTGGTGGAGAAATTTGCGAAGCTATACAGTTACGCGTGGGGTCTTTTTTTTTTCTTTACACTGGTGATGAATGCGACCAGAAAGATTGCATCCACATCAAGTGCCTTGCTGATTGGCGTGGGTGATCAAGCTTCTCTACTTCTTGCGATCTCCAACAGGATTTATCAGTTCTTGTGTTGACTCCGTTCCATGCCATGACACAAGACTGTCAAGAGTTTTCGCTCGCTGACCTCCTCTATCTCATTTTCCACACATCTTTCAGGTTGTCACAACATGTTCCAGTTTTTGTCTTCTCATAATGTCGCCAAAACATTGACTGCCTCTTTCTGATGTTTGTGATAAGTTGTCTTTGTGACTTACCTCCCTCAAAATATCCAATTTGAGTGTCCAAGAAATTGTCAGCATTCATTTATAACCACTTCTCTAAAGTTTTTATGGGATTTTTCGCCTGTTAACTAATTGTCCGGGATTCTCAGTCCTATGTTAGAACTGGTTCTATGTAGCATGCAAGAAATCGTATTCTAATTACTATTGACAGGGACTTATCTTCTTCTTCTGCGTTCATCCGGAGTTGTTTTTTTTCTTCGGATGTGATTGTGTTGTGCCTGTTTACAGCAGAGCTGCGATCTTGCGCCGTTAGGCCGACACATCCTACTTCTGCGGGCATTTGTTGACCGGGTTAACCTTCCCGGGGACAGGGACTTATTATTTCATAAGTTCTTTATCAATGTCTTGGCTTCTCTGCTACACGGGAAATGTGGAGTATTACCGCCCTTGAACCAGCCAACTATTAACATGAATAAATTATAGCCATTCATTAGTATTCATAGACGACAAGGAAACAGCAATGGATATCCCAGTACACACTAGGCAACGGAATTAATCAAGGTAGATATCATCAACATCATCATCATCATGTGCCGTGCCTCTAGGCGTAGGCGGTCATAGTTCGCTAAATGGTCAAGCCATGTGCCTCGCGCTCCGATGGTTATGGGTTCGAGTCCGGACTTCGTCTTTCAGTTCACAAGTGCATTTTTCTCGGAGACTCCTGGGGTCGTCACTAGAGCTACGGAATTCGTGCTTTGTGCGACGCTTTCGTCAGGCCGCCCTACGGAAGAGACCGAGTGGAATAAAACCAGGTGCAATTAAGTCGATCCTCTAGAGTCTAGACCCATATTTTAAGGTTCGCCATCTGAAACGAGTCTTGAGTCAGGTCTGTGTTCTTGTCCTGATTACGTCATGTGGCCACACCACCCAGGTATTTTTCTCTCTGTCTTCCCATTGCTTATTTCCCGTCAAGTTTGTCAGCTGACACTAGGTTTCAAATTTATTTCTCCTCTATTTCTAGCGGGTTTAGATGCTTCTTCTTTAGATGTTTCTTCTTCTTCTTCTTCTTCTTCTTCTTCTTCTTCTTCTTCTTCTTCTTCTTCTTCTTCTTCTTCTTCTTCTTCTTCTTCTTCATCTTCTTCTTCTTCTTCTTCTTCTTCTTCTTCTTCTTCTTCTTCTTCTTCTTCTTCTTCTTCTTCTTCTTCTTCTTCTTCTTCTTCTACTCTTCTTCTTCTTCTTCTTCTTCTTCTTCTTCTTCTTCTTCTTCTTCTTCTTCTTCTTCTTCTTCATCTTCTTTCGTTTGCTTGAAATATGTATTTAACTGCAACGTTCTCTCTTGTATGAATTTAATTGTCTTTTTTTTTTTTTTTAGTTCACTCAGTGATCCATAGAGTTTATCTTCCACTGTTGTCTCTCTAGGCCAGATGGTTTGCCTAGATATGTTATATTTTGGGCAGTCGTGGAGTATGTGCTCTGTTGTCTGCGACGCCAATCCACATGTGCACATGACTGATTCACCAGTCTGGAATTTTGTATATATGTGGTTGCGTAATCTATTGTGTCCTGTTCCGAGTTGCAGAAGAATGACTTGTTCTGGTCTGTCCATGACATGGTAGTCATCTTGAGCAGGTTTTGGTGGCTTTCTGACTGATGTGATCATTCTTTTCTTTTGGTGGTATGTAACGGGCACATCAGGCTGTTCTTCTTTTGCTCCTTCCCTATTGTGTCTGTGTAAGTGAAGGATTTGTTTACACACATTGAGGGGAATGGGTATATGGTCCATACTGCAATACACCAATTAGCACTTGGCGGGTGATGTGGTCAGCTTCAGACCGTAGCCTTTACTTTCCAAGACGTGTCCTGATGCCCATTTTTAGACTGGGTCGCTGGGAGCCCAGGTCCATTAAAAATATTTTGAATCCGCCTGGATGCTAACTGAATCGCTAACCACCGGGCCATCGGACGAGTGTCTGGCGACTACGCCACAATGACTCCCCATCAAAGAAGTTGGATTCACCAGCAATCACATACTCATGTACATGGTAGTTCATGCATTTGTATACCTAATAACAATTCCCTGTCTATGACATGTGATTCTCTATTCTGTTGATGAGTGTGTGAATTGTTATATTCTAGTTGCAAAGTGTGTAAATTGTTTTATTATAATTGGAATGTATGGAAATTGTTAAATCGTTGTTGATGAGCTTGTGAATTGTGCATCAAAGCTGGTGAAAGTGTGTGTAGATATCGTTTCTGAGGGTGTGATTTGATATATTATATTTGGTGAGGGTGTGAATAGATTTATTATAGTTTGTGAGAGAGAGAGAGAGAGAGAGAGAGAGAGAGAGAGAGAGAGAGAGAGAGAGAGAGAGAGAGAGAGAGAGAGAGAAAATTGATATATCATTGTCTATTCTAGTGGAAATTATTATATTGTAAATTATAACAGTGTCAATTGTTACATTGTTTTGTGAGGATGTAAATTTATATCATAGATAGTGAGGGCGTGAACTGCCAAATCTAGATTGCCAAGAGTGTGAACTGATATTTTACAGTTGTGAGGATGTGAATAATATATAATGAATAATATATCTTGAATGTCTAAACTGCTTTAGCACGGCCGACGAGTCTGTGAATTATTATATTGTTGTTATGTTTGTAAAATTGATCCTCCAGAATAATCACCACATTGCAATGTAACCATGATTCTGGAATGATTGATAACCACTGACTTCTTCAGTATCAGCATGTAACGAGCCAGTCATAGAGAGCATTGTATGAGATTATATTGACTGTTATTTCCTTATTATGTGATTTTGTTTCCGTTTTTTGCCATAATAGAACCGTGGCTTTAAGTAATGACGAGTGTGTGTTTTTCATTTGTTTCTTCAATGTAGTTAAGTTGAGTTGAGTTGGGTTGAGTTGAGTTGAGTTGAGAACCGACATCACAGCACTCGGGACAATTCCATACGCGTTTTATCTTCATCTTCAACGGCCAGCGAAGAGTTCCAATAATAATTGTTCCAGCTGCATGCAGTATGATTATGTGCTCGTCTGGTCTTTCGTGGGAGTACTGAGTGTCGGCCAGATCCTCTGGCCACTCCCTGCAATCAATTCTCTTTAGGCCATGATACTTTATCTGTACTGCCATACTTTTCACATGATCCCAAGGGGCGCTGACATCGTCTAACATAATTTATTGTAAATGTAATTGCTGCTGTGTATAATATACTGGCACCTTGCTGTCTAGACAGAGGATAGTTTGTAAAATGGAGTTGTACCTCTCCATAGCACAAAGCCTGGGCTGAATTTAGAGACCATGTGTTGCCCATGCAGCATGATCTCTCTCCCGACCTGCCTAGCTTACTCCAGAGGAAAGGTAACACCAATACGTCTGAAACAAGAGAAACTCTTGAAGCTGCCAGATCAGCAAAGTAATGTTCTAACTGTCCGGCTGTTGGAGCTTCCATCCTAGACCAGTTGCCGACCAAGGCTTAGGGCCTGATGTGCCCTGCCGTGATATAAAATGCGAAAAGCATCGCACAATAAGTCTTATGAATCGCATGACAAAGCTGTTACTCAAAACACTTATTAAAGGAATAAGAAACAAGATGAAACCAGAAATTAGCGGTGAACATTGTGGATTTGCAGAGGGAACGGCACAAACACTATTAGAAAAAGCTATAGAAGTAAAAAACATATCTGTACTTATGTTTCATAGACTACACAAGGCATTTGACAATATGAAACATGAGGAAATAATACAATTACTAAAGCAAATGAACATTGACGGCAAAGACCTTGCAAATAAATAAGAACTGTTGAAGCTGCCGGATCAGCAAAGCAATGCTCGAACTGTCCGCCTGTCGGAGCTTCGATCCTAGACCAGCCGCCAACCAAGGCTCAGGGCTTGGTCTGCCCTGCCATGACATTTTGTCTTTAGGTTGGATTTCCTCGCTTGTACCCTCCCAATTGCGCTCTTCCGCCCGAAGCCGTTGGCACAATGTGGGGTGTCGGGTTTGGTAAGCGCCGCCCAACGTTCGGCGCTAACAGAAAGCAGGTAGTACCGTCTACTGTTATACGGTAGCTCAGTCATATCTGACTAAGACCTGACACGAATATTCTACCTATAACTATATATATATATATATTGTAACTCAGCACTGCAGAGCAAAAACAGTACAGAACTAGCAGACCTAAGAGCAGAACGCCATGGCCTCTGACCAGATGATCATATGTTTTGAATCTCCAGCAGGTCAGATATGTTTCTCATGTCACCTGGGGTCCCAGGTACACCCAGCCTACAGAGTGTAGTAGGAATTGTCCTGGAAAGTAAAGACGCCGTATGATATTTCCCACATCAGACACCCAGTGGCGATCGGTCACTAAACTATGGGGCTAGAGTTTTAACCAACATGCATCATGGCGTTGTAAATTGATTCGTTAACTGATTCATTGCCGAAGCATAATGTATCGCCACGTGTGACCTCCCGTGTGGACAGAGGGACGATATATCACTATACTATTGTCATCGTATTATTTGTTTTGTTTCTTGGTAGCTTCCGGAATTGCAATGCTCAGGGAACGGAACTTACATTATAATACTTATTCATTTGATTCTGTGACATGTTTGGTCAAAACCTGCATTTTTATTTGGCATTGAATCGGTAAAAGCAGGTCTGCATGGCCGAATAGGTAAGAACGCGTGTTCTTAAACATCCGTTGTGCTGATGCCGAGGTAAGCAGTTCAACCCCTACACCGGAAAGCTGGACTAAAATGTTGACCTGTCGTCCTTGACTTGGGGACGTACATTACAAGTATCCCTGAAGTCGGAGTGTGTTCGCCTGCTGGCAATGGACACTCTTAATAGGGAAAGCTAATCTGCACACGCAAAATTCAGTCCAGCACTATTGTAAATAGTGTGTATGGACAGCGCTTTAGTTCAAAGCGAGCTAGCGACAAACAAACAAAACAAAAACAAAAAACAAATCAGTAAAAAGTAAAATACATAGGCTGATTACTTTCATTTTACTTCCCTTTTACTTCTTTCACTTCCCTTCCTTTTAAATTACGAGGTCTTCAAAAGACTGCAAATAAAGCTATTCATACTCAGTAACAAGCATATTTACTGAGTCGCACACATACACACATATGAGCAGCACAAGAGTTATCGCTTCATATACCCATGACAGGAAACTGCTACTGCACAATTTTTAAAGAAGGAACTTCCGGCCGAGTGGTTAGAACGCTGGATCCCCATTCAGGAGATCCGGGTTCGAATTCTCGGTGTGATGATGGAGGTTTTTTTTTTTTTTTTTCAGTCTGGGCAAAATGAAAACCCTAACCTGCACAGTTCGCGGCGACTGCACTAGCCGGGTGGCCTTAATTCCTCACACTCAAGATCCCCCCCCCCCCTCTACTCCTTCCTCCATGTTTATCCTACACGGCAAGGTACCATAAGCAGTAATGGCAGTAATCGCTGTAATGGCAGTAATCGCAGTAATGGTAGTAATGATTAAGGCATGGTATGGGTCCATGAAGCAGCTTCGGAAGACCCACATCATTATAATAATGTGGCTGACAGGAGGAGCCAGTACAATACAATACTGATACAGTATACAATGACGACAACAACCCCACATAACCTTCCAGTTAGACAAAACAGTGCTCACACCTTGTTTAAATTATCATCATCATGTTTCATGCCCATAAGTGTAGGCGGTCCAGACATTTACCTTCTCTGTATTCACTTTGTTCTTTTCTCCTGAATCTTGCCAGGTGTCACCATGTTCTCTTAATTATGTCTTCGCATAACTTGCCCGTGTTGATTGTTTAAGGTTATCATCTGCTTATTGTAGGACTTGTTGAAATCAAAATACGCCTGCTTCATTACCTGAACTTATCCTGTAGACAGTAAATGTTTTATGACCTTTGCGGGACGTTGTGATCAACCCCAGGTTGATCATCTAGGTAATTGTACGTTCAGTAATTTGCCATTGCTTTCTGAACGAGGAGTCAACGTTAAAGTCCTACTTAATGCCATCGCCATCAGCGAACCAGAAGTTTAAGAGCGAGTGCTCTAATCTTGTCGACCAGGTCCACATATAACTGATCCTATTGTCCGAATAAATAAATAACACAAACTGAAACTAGGAAGGTAGCGGAAAGGAAAACCAATTACAGATACAGACGAGCGTTTCTACCGAAGTCGGTATCAATGACAAGATAAACAGAATAAAGCACAGATTTAAAATAACAAGAATACTTAACTTGGGAACAGAGAAATAACCCGATCAACACAAACACTCAATCAGTCAGTAGCATGTCCTTTGCAGAACCTCGCTCCCACAACAACCTTCCGGAAAACTTCTCGATCATAAGCAAGATATCCTGCGTCCTATACACCCATCTGGAGATCATCCGCCACACCCTGAACCCAATTTCTCTTTGGTCTTCCTCTTCCTCTCTTCCCAGGCATATACCCCTCCATAAATAATCTCTCAGAACTTTCGTGACGTTTCAAGTGAACAAAATATTTCAACTTTCTTTGTGTTATCGTCTTTAATAGTCATCTTTCTTCAATATTCAGCTCTTGAAGTATGGATGCAACGGAAAACTTGGAGGTTTGACAATGAAGGGTATGAAATCCAAATGGGAAACGGAGTAAGAATGATAGACATTCTGTCGGGTTGGAGCTGCAGTTTTCGTATGACCAGTGATCGTTTGATTCCTAGAGAAAACTAAAGTGTAAAAATAAATTATACGGATCAAAATCTGGTCTTTTCATTTTCTAATTTTTAATATTGATTAACATTCATGACCCTGTCACCTTACCTCCCGCCTCCTTCCCCTAAAAGATGATGACACTGTCCGGTTATGAGGTCACGCGAGCATGAACGACTTGTTCAGCCACCACAAGTTGGCCTGTTTCTTCCGTAACTTGGGACAGGCCACAGCGGAAGCGTTACATGAAATTAACTCCTGTTCTCCTCCTTTCTACTCGGCATCTCATGCACCGGAAACTGGCAGGTTGTTTATGTTTATTGTTTCCCAGGTTTCACTTTCCTCGCGAGGCCAGGTCCAGGGTTTCTCGTGTCCAGGATATACACGTTTCTCTCTTCCTTCTCAAAAAGTTTGTTAGATCTTTAACGGTCTTAACATGTTCGTATTTCGTGCTTTTGTTGTATTATCTCTTCTTTTGCATCTGTCTTTATCGTTCGTCTTCTGTCTTCTTCTTCTTCTTCTTCTTCTTCTTCTTCTTCTTCTTCTTCTTCTTCTTCTTCTTCTTCTTCTTCTTCTTCTTCTTCTTCTTCTTCTTCTTCTGCTGCTGCTGCTGCTGCTGCTGCTGCTGCTTCTTCTTCCTCTTCTTCTTCTTCTTCTTCTTCTTCTTCTTCTTCTTCTTCTTCTTCTTCTTCTTCTTCTTCTTCTGCTGCTGCTGCTGCTGCTGCTGCTTCTTCTTCTTCTTCTTCTTCTGCTTCTTCTTCTTCTTCTTCTTCTTCTTCTTCTTCTTCTTCTTCTTCTTCTTCTTCTTCTTCTTCTTCTTCTTCTTCTTCTTCTTCTTCTTTGTCTTCCCATCATACTAATTACCAATATCGCCATCATTATCATTATTGTTATCATCAACATCATTATAATCATAACAATGTTATTGTTAAAGGTAATATTGCTATTATTTTTTTTTTTCATTTTTGGAAACAGCTTTCCAACCTCTCCGCGATTTCCTCTCCTATCTACTATTTATTTATGTGCATTTTCGACGTCTCCATCTACTCGTGGCGAAATTGTTAACAATTAAACACAAAACATACCACACTTTTCAGATTGGAGAAATAAACAAAGAATATGACACACTTGTTAATTGCACGGTTAAACACACAATAGGAAGTAACACACTTTTTAGGTTGCACAATTAAACACACGATGGGAAGTACCACATTTTTTAGATTGCACAATCAAACACAGAACAGGAACTACCACACTTGTTAGATTGCAGAATTAAATACAAAACTTTAAGTAGCTCACGATTGGGATTGCATAGCAATATAACTACAACATAAAGATAGTCGAAGAGCACTAAATCTGCTAAGAAGTTTCATCAGCCGTGACATTTTTCAGACTACTGACGAATCGCCTGCTTCTTTGGTCCTTTCTGCAGAAACAGAAACCAGATGTGACGTCAGTGTTTTAGCTTCATGAACACCGGCACATCCCTGACATTTAATGTTGTTGTTACTGCACTCAGTGAGTTATTGTATGCAGTGAGTTGTTGAGTTTTTAATATACAATTAGTTATTGTATGCAGTTTTTGTATACAGCGGAATGTTGTACATGGTGGGTTTTTGTACAGCGTGGGTTTTTGTATACAGTGGGTTTTTGTACAGCGTGGGTTTTTGTATACAGTGGGTTTTTGTATACATTGAGTTACTGTATAAAGTGAGCTTTTCTACACAGCGAGTTTTTGAATACAGTGAGTTATTGTTTAAAGTAAGGCATTGTATACAGTGAGTTATTGTTTACAATGAGTTATTGTATATAGTGAGTTATTGTACACAGCGAGTTATTGTACACATCTAGCATCTAGATTTTCTTCGAAACTGTATTTGGCAAGCATCTGGAAAAAATTGAATAACATTGGGCGGAAGACAAAGAATATAATAGGACAAACTGAAACTGCATTTTATCTTCTTCTTCTTCTTCTTCTTCTTCTTCTTCTTCTTCTTCTTCTTCTTCTTCTTCTTCTTCTTCTTCTTCTTCTTCTTCTTCAGAGCCATTGATGTTCTTTGCTGCAGATACAAGCAGTCTCCATTCGTCTCTCTGGTTGACCTTCTCTTGCCAGTCGCTGATTCCAAGTGCTTGTAGGTATGTATGTATATTATCTCTCCACCGTGTTCTTGGTCTACCTGGGGGTCTACGGTCATTTATTTCCTGAGTGTAAGCGAGTTTTGTTTCCCTATTATCTTCCATTCTTTCTATATGCCCCAACCATTGCAGTCTATTAGCCTTCATGATACCAGTGATTAGCGGGGACTTAAACAGATCATAAATGTCTTTGTTGCTTCTTCTTTTCCACTCTCCACTGTGTGTATCCCTAATGGGCCCAAAGATGCGTCTTAAGACTTTGTTCTCAAAGGTTTATAACAAGGCCTGATCTCCTTTAGTTGTACTCCAGGTTTCAGAGCCATACAGCACAACTGGTCTGATCGGTGTTTTGTAAATTGTGATCTTGGTGTTACGAGATAGCGCATTTGATTTTAGCAGTTGTTGTAGTGAAACAGCATTTTATAATTAACAAAATGACATCTCATGCAATAAACCTCTGTCATTGGGGGGTTAGAAAGAGCATTTTTAACCAGCGTAATTTGCACACGGCTCTCCTACTTCCCGCCATTATCTGACAAAGCTAGATGTCTGATCCACTATTCTTCTGTTAGGAACTAATTTTTTTTAAATTAATTATCGGGTGGTAGTAGTAGTAGTAGTAGTAGTAGTAGTAGTAGTAGTAGTAGTAGTAGTAGTAGTAGTAGTAGTAGTAGTAGTAGTAGTAGTAGTAGTAATAGTAGTAGTAGTAGTAGTAGTAGTAGTAGTAGTAGTAGTAGTAGTAGTAGTAGCAGCAGCAGCAGCAAGTAGTAGCAAGTAGTAGTAATAGTTTCTACACCATGCTAAGTTTAGGTGTCGGCAGCTTTGATTGACGAAACAACACACCCATGACGGCCGAGAAGGACAGACACCAGGGAAGCATTTTCAACCCTAGAACTCCCTGTTTTCCCGCGAGGCACCTGCCAAACTGAGCCCGGAGCTTTAAACACGTTTGGTCGCAGTCTTTCTCGAGCCCGCTTTACGACAGTTTAACTCTGGTCTCATATCCAAGGTCTCCGAAAAAGATGAGGAATATGCTACGTAGAGAACAATAGCCAAGTCAGTTTTATGGTCTGCGGGAACTACCCAGACGGATGGTAACCAAATGCTGATACTATCTGGCGGAAAGCTGCAGTCGTGTCCCACACATGTCGCACAGTCGCTGGTGGCTGTTGTTCCTAAGGCCAAGCAGTCAGCTTGGGGCCCTCGCGAAGTGTGGTGATTGGTGGCGAGAATAATGTTGTTGGCGCGTTGGTCATAAAATTGTTGCAGCAGGCTGGTGGCTCCAGCATCCTTTGTTTGACACGTTTTGTATCTTTCTTCTTTTCCTGTTTCTCCCCCCTGTCTCCATTTCTCTTTCTCTCTCTCTCTCTCTCTCTCTCTCTCTCTCTCTCTCTCTCTCTCTCTCTCTCTCTCTCTCTCACACAATATCTCTGTCTGTCTGTCTGTCTGTCTGTCTGTCTGTCTTTCTCTCTCTCTCTCTCTCTCTCTCTCTCTCTCTCTCTCTCTCTCTCTCTCTCTCTCTCTCTCTCTCTCTCTGTCTGCCTGTCCTACTCACTCTTCTTTTCCTTCCCAATCTTCTTCTTCTTCTTCTTCTTCTTCTTCTTCTTCTTCTTCTTCTTCTTCTTCTTCTTCTTCTTCTTCTTCTTCTTCTTCTTCTTGGTGCCATCGATCTCTGCACGCTGAGGGAAACAATGAGGAGGGGATCTAAGTACTTATGAATCGAGTGGTTCAATGTGCAGTGAGGATAATCTAACACTTGTTTAACTAATTTACTTACATACCTACTTATTTACTTACCTACTTATTTACTTACATACCTACTTATTTACTAGCTAACAAGCTAACTTCTTCTTCTTCTTCATTTTGCTCTACTTTTGCTTCCCCCTCTTCTCATTTTCTTCTTCGTTTCTGTTTCATGTTGAGTGAGTCGTGACATCTGGTCATGTAACTCTCTAACCGGTATCCGTGGCCAAAGACTTACGAACGCGGTTCGTGAGCCGCTTACCAGGCGTTCGAAACGCAGCTGCGACCGATTTGTGCAGCAGACCATGTCGCGTTGTGTTATAACGTGTTGGTATGGGAGCCGATCGTTCAGAACGCAATGGCAAACTACTGAACGTAAAACTTGCCTAGTACATCAACAGCAACTGAAAAATGCTGGTGTTGACTTCAACGTCCTGTAAGGGATATGCAACATTAAAAAACAAAAAGAAGTTAAGTATATTAAGGAGGTTATGTATATTAAGGAGGTTAAGTATGTTAAGGAGGTTAAGTATATTAAGGAGGTTAAGTATATTAAGGAAATTAAGTATATTAAGGAAGTTAAGTATTTTAAGGAAGTTAAGTGTATTAAGGAAGTTAAGCGTAGAATAGTCCAAGAAAGGTAAATTTCACAAGATTAAGAATATTCTTTTAAATTTAACGTTGTCAATGGAGATGAGGAAAATATTTCATAAGAGCTATGTGGAGCCAATCCTGGTGCATGGAAGAGAATCATGGACAATTAGCAGACAATTGAGAAATTATGTATAAGTTGTGCAGATAGAATTTTATAGAAGAAGAATGAAAACACCGTGGGCAGATAGAAAGAGCAATGAAGATATCTTGAGAGAAGTTGACTCATAAAGAAAACCTGTCACTCGCAACAGAAATAAAAACATCCCCCATTCTTTAGGCATGTCAAGATAAAAGGAAATCTGTCGAATGTCATCACAACCGGAAAGTTGGAGAGGTAGAGAGGCAGAAGGAAACCATTAGAAACGATGATGGACAGTTTGATACCTTGGCATGGAGGGCCATCGGTATCAGAAATCACGAGACAGGCGGCTGTGGACGACAGGAAGACCAATGCGAGACAGCCTGAACAATAACAGAGAGAGATAAGAGAGTAAAATTTCTAGGAAGCGAAAGACGCAGCCCTATATCCGTAAGCAGAAAAAGAAACACCATAAGGGCCCCAAATATAACCAATCGAAAGTTCGACGGTTGAACGGGCTGGAACATCTTTATTCTACAAACCGTAATCTATTCAAATGGTTCGGTCATGTATCAAGACCTCCCACAAGTATTATGCCACAAACAGTATTGTTATTTCGATACGGCGGAAACAGCACGAGGCAGTCCAGTTTTTCATAGTTCATATCATGTATTGTTCGTGTACTCTCTCGGCTAGTGTAAGTCATGTTCATGGTCATTCAGCCTCTGAGGTCCAACACCTGGATAAAACAAAGGTCAAGTAAATATGTGTGTTATAATAGGGCAACGAGGCTTAACGGTAGGATGTCCGTCTTTACATAGCAAAGGCCGGATACGACTTCATTATGAAAAAAAAAAAATAGAAAGCAAAGAAACCATATATAATAATTAATATACTGTCAGTGTGTGCGTGAGAGAGAGAGAGAGAGAGAGAGAGAGAGAGAGAGAGAGAGAGAGAGAGAGAGAGAGAGAGAGAGAGAGAGAGAGAGAGAGAGTTAATGTATTGTCAGAGTGTGCCAACGAGTTAATGAATGGTCAGTTCCAAATGGGTACATGAAAGGACGACAGTTAGTTACCGTGACTGTTTGCTGAACATGAAACAAACAATGTCCTGTCGGTGTAATTCTCTCGGGCATTCGTTGCCAGCTAGGGACACAGGCCAGGGCTTGCATGTGTTTAGCCAGCTTCCATGGACATAAGAAGCGAGGTGCCAAATCTAAGTATGAGATTGAAGGCATCAAGCATTGGATTTGTGAAGGGCGACAACGTAATGTTTGTGGAGACTAATAATAATGGCTTCTGCACATAATCTGTTTTTCTGTACGCCAAATCCAGTAGCATTTACTAATTAACACGCAGGTGCCAGTCTACATACATCGGCAGAACAGAGCGGCAGTTGAACAACAGCGTGGTTTAATACATACCTAAATGGATTGACAAGATACTACACACAGGCAATGGGAGCCTAGGGAGGCCGACATGCTACAAACTTCCCGCTTTGTTGATTGCACGGCACCTGTTGGAAACCGGCCATGTGATTGATAGAAACGTATGTTTGTGTTAGCCTGTGTTTTGACTGTAATTCAGTTCTACAGTGGCGGAAAGAATGAAGGGGACGAGGCATTTGTGTCATCGTAAATTGTAATGAGTGCTGGACAAGTAGCATTGATCACGTGGTTCGCAGCGAACATTATCCAGTGCTCAGCGGCCTCCGACGACGAATGTTTTAAAATATATCATCAAGAGCCTAGCCGCCTCTTCCGACAACTTCCACAAACTGACAGAGAGAGGCGAATAAGCAGAACCCGCGGTCATTGTGCTTTGCTTAGTGATACTTGTGTAGCTGGAACCTCACACGTAACTGTACCCAGCGCTGCTATGACAGGCTAACTGATATTTTACTTTGTTGTCCAGGTGGAGGGTGTTGTGGGGGATTCTCTTGATGCAGTGCGTCACCACAGTCACCACAGTAAATGTAACAAACAGCACGTGTTACACACAGCCAGATGCTGCCCGGGATTTCTTATCATTGTCACCTGTGTCTGGTATCTGGTCTGACGAGCAGGAAACAGCCAGGCACTATAGGCCCTCACCAGAGGTTTATAAATATAATACAGGTAATCGATGGGGAAGAGAACTTGTAAGGATAAAGAACGCCACTTTGTAAGCAGGACACAGAAGGGTTTTCTTTAGGAACTCTTCCTCATTGAGCGCTGAAAGTCTTAACAGAAATAGCTGAAAGAAAGATATGCAGGTAGATAGGCAGGTAGAACGAACGAACAAACGAACGAACGAACACCTTTATTTTCAAAAGGGTTTAGAATTGGGCAAGCAGGCGTCTGACATTCTTCCCTTCTTCTCTATTTCCTCTCATACATTCTTTCATTCAACATCTCTTATGAAGCAAATCTTTGACAAAAAAAGAACAATAAGCATTAAAACGCATAAAAAATAATCAATAATACATGACTTACTGAGGCAGAATTTAATGGGTCATTATAAATACCCAAAGAGGGTGTAACGTGCCATACATATGGGAATGTTTTTTTTGGTTAGTTGTCGTTCGAGATAAATTACCATTATTATTGTCTTTGTTGTTGTTGTTGTTTTGTTTTTTTTTGTTTTTTTTTATGGGGGAATGTAGTCTGTCCTGAGGTAGTGTTCCAACAGGTTGCGACTGTATCATTAATGATTGGTGGTGTCTTTGATTTCTTGTGAAAGATTATTCCACAACTGAGTGGTAGAGTATGTCAAGCTTGTTTTATATAAGTCTATCCTAGGTTTAGGGACATGAAGTATATTTAGTCGTTCGCTGTGTCCTGCGTTATATTTAAACAATGGCCACAGGTAGCTTGGAGCATTTTGAAATAGGATTTTGTGAATTGGTTTAGCCTTATTAAAGAGTAGGCGTTTGTGGGGAGGCAGTAATTGAAGACGTTCATGTAGGTTAGAATTGTCTGTAAGCTTATCACCATTGATTAAACGCACTGCCCTTTTCTGTAGACAGGCAGGCAGGCAGAAAGCAAGAAACAAACAAACAAACAAAGGTAGGTAGGTAGGTAGGTAGGTAGGTAGGTAGGTAGGTAGGTAGGTAGGTAGGCAGGCAGAACGAAAGAAAGAAAGAAAGAAAGAAAGAAAGAAAGAAAGAAAGAAAGACAGACAGAAAGACAGACAGAAAGACAGACAGAAAGACAGACAGAAAGACAGAAAGACCGAAAGGCTGCACAAATGACTCTCTGTAATTTCGCCCTGATCAGAAACGAGTAAGTATACAATCTCACTACCCAAGCTAAACAGGGCTAAATATGTCCTTAGACACCACTAGATGCTGTACTCGTATGTCCAGTCTCATGAAGGGATTGACCCCGACAATAGCCCTTAAGTGGTTCAGCCGTCTGTCTCGCGCTCTGAAAGTCGCGGGTTCGTTCCTCAGACTGCGAGCTTCCGGAGACATCCAGGAGTCATCAATGCGGGCTACGGAGTTCATGTTTGTGCGATGCTCTCAGCAAGCGGCTTGCCGTTCTGCGGAGACAGACTGATGAGGTAAAACTCGGCGCAATCTTCTTCTTCTTCTGCTGCGTTCATCCGGAGTTTTTTTTTCGGACATGATTGCGTTGTGCCTATTTACAGCAGAGCTGCGCTCTTGCGCCGTTAGGCCGACACATCCGACTTCTGCGGGCATTTGTTGACCGGGTTAACCTTCCCGGGGAAACTCGGCGCAATCAAGTCGACTCTCTCTACTTTAGCACTTGGGTACTTTTAGAAATCAAGTCATTAGTCATTAGTCGCGGTTCCAACAATACAGCACAGGGTCGTCCCCATTATGATCCGTTCCCGTGCCAGCGAATATCACATGAAATGTTTCTCACTGCCCCATGTGAAAAGTGGAAAAGACAGGAGTCTCAGGCACACTGTGCAAAACGCCACCGCCAGAATGTCACCACAATGAAGTCGACCCTCTCGACTTTAGTACTTGACTACTTTTAGAAATCAAGTCGACCCTCTCGACTTTATCACTTGAGTACTTTTAGAAATCAAGTCGACCCTCTCGACTTTAGCACTTGAGTACTTTTAGAAATCAAGTCAAACCTCTCGACTTTAGCACTTGAGTACTTTTAGAAATCATATCGACCCTCTCGACTTAAGTACTTGAGTAATTTTAGAAATCAAGTCAACCCTCTCGACTTTAGCACTTGAGTACTTTTAGAAATCAAGTCAACCCTCTCGACTTTAGCACTTGAGTACTTTTAGAAATCAAGTCAACCCTCTCGACTTAAGTACTTGAGTAATTTTAGAAATCAAGTCGACCCTCCCGACTTAAGTACTTGAGTACTTTTAGAAATCAAGTCGATCCTCTCGACTTTAGCACTTGAGTACTTTTAGAAATCACATCGACCCTCTCGACTTTAGCACTTGAGTACTTTTAGAAATCACATCGACCCTCTCGATTTAAGCACTTTTTAAGCAGTTTTAAAATTACCGTGGTAGAAAATTGACATAGCTTGAAGGCTTTATCTAGTTATTTTACTGTATGTTGTGTGAATTCTGCAGTATGTACCTGACGAGATGCAGCGAAACATGCCAGGCAATAAATCGTGCAATCTATTGTTTGTGTCTTCGTTATTCAATAAAAAGATGTCAACTGCAACGAGAAAAACAGTGTTGAAGTGCTACATAGAACCAGTGCTTTTGAATGTAGGCGAAACCTGGACAATGAGCAGACAAGCTGAAAAACATCTAATGTGAGTGGAAATGCGGTTTCTGAGGAAAATGCAAAGAATATATGGTTGGACAGAAAAACCAATGAGCATGTCCTACAAAAAGGAAACGAAAACCGTAAACCGATAAGAGAACTTAGACGCTAACAGTCAAACTTTTTTGGGCACGTTATGAGAAGAGATAAACCTAGAGAGCTTGGTGACAACTGGCAAAATTGAGGGGAAAAAAACAAGGGGTAGTCAAAGAAGTAAATATCTGGATGGTTTGACCACATGGCATGGTCGAGACTGATCCAAGGCTCTGGATATCGTGTAAGATGGCGAAACATGACCGCCCACACTTATCGGCATGACACGTGATGATGATGATGATGATGATGGTGGTGGTGGTGGTGGTGGTGGTGGTGGTGGTGGTGGTGGTGGTGGTGGTGGTGGTGGTGGTGGTGGTGGTGGTGGTGGTGGTGGTGGTGGTGGAGGAGGAGGAGGAATATGGACAATGGAAAATCTTATTTCAGAATACAGACTGGCTGTTAAGCAATACTCTATGCAGGGGTCGTATGATCGAGCAGTTTGCGCATGTGCAATAGCGATAACAATATGGCTGCCCCACTTTCGACTTGTACCGTAAAAGAGCAAGGAGGCGTTGTTCATGTTTGTGGTCAGAGGGTGTGAACCCCTTGTGAAATCTAAAGAAAAATGATGGTTCAGTACAGTGACGGTTGCCTGAGTCAGAAGAGAGTGTATGAATGGGTAGAAAGATTTCTAAATGGAAGACACAACTTTTTTTTCAGTAATCAACTGGGTATGTCATGATAACTGTCAAAGATCTATAAATAGAGTTTACAGAGTTAAGAATATAGGTAATAGAGCTAAGACAGAGACTATTCAAGGACACCAGACAGGAGAGACACCAGCGCTATAAATAGCTTCACAACGGGACACACTTGTGTCAACCAAGAGGGCATTGAGTGCTAGTGAGCGAGGGTTTCCCAAGACACTGGGAAACTAGCCGCACCGAGTAACCATGGAGTAGAGGTTACTCGAGTTAACTGACCAGCGTGCTGGGACACCAGGCACGCAAGACTCGTCAGCGCACGGAGAACCAACGTCCGTGTTCGAACACGCAACTAGAAGCGTGGGACAGACTGGGACTGAGACGACTGAAGAGTAGACGTGTTCCTTAAGAATACTATAAGTTTATAGACAATAGTGATTGTTAGGCTTTAGATTCCATTCAGTGATTATAGTATCATTATATAGTATCATTATCACCTCTTCATTGCATCTGTGTAACGTACCATGATGTTTATTGTTAATGAAGTAATCAGCTCTAAATAAATTGTACCTTTTGCAAATGACACGAGTTACTATTTTGTGTGGTGCAAAAGTAGGGGAGTCCTGAAATACCTGTCGCAAGCAAGTCGCTGACAATAACCATCTTATCGATTGTCATGGGACTTTAAATTGAAGCATTTCCATGAAAGGGGCGAAATTATGATTTGAGATCAATACAGTGACATTCTAACAAACCGAAGCCCGGGATACGATCGAAAAGCCGGGGACCTACCTCAAAGGAGTATGGCAGCTGCATGGCAACGCCCACCCTCATGCGGCTGCATATACGGTTGATACACTACATGCTCTGAAATCTGAGGTCTTGAAACGTCAAGCATACATTGTCACCGGACTTTCACTTGTTTAGACCATTGAAAGAACATTTGCAGGGTCAGAGGTTTGCAGAGGACAACGAGCAGGGGAAGAAGATGAAGAAGTACCTGGGCTCTCGGGTTGACCGAGCCTAAAATGGCATCCATCAAATGTCTTAAAAAGTTGCAGGACGGTTGGTTTCACACTGACGACATCACCAATCGATTGCAGCTGATTTGTCTATAAAAATCAAATTTGGATATGACACCATATGCCAGATGTGACTTGAGAGATATAAAGAGTCCCTTGCTTGTATTTTACTTATGTGTGAACATATGAGAAGGACGTCATGAATAATGTAAACAGTTTCATCTACCATACGTTTCCAAACGTACAATCTGAGTACACTTAGAAAGCTTGTGACTTCTGTTTTAACCTTCACATCACCTGTCTGTTGTTGATGGAGGTAGGATACACAGAATGAATGTGATTTCATCGACCGCACATCTACACACAAAGCCAAGGTGTAAACATACTTTGGGGAAACATATAGCTCTGGGAAATGCAGATTACTTAAGCTGTGTATTTAATCCTGCAGTCTGCCAGATCGTAAATCATCCCACAAGGATTAGGGTGAACATTTCAACAATGCCCAGGGTCTTGGGTAAACTGTGGCACACCATGGAATGGAAATTCCTTCTTTATGCATTCTGTGACAAGAAGTTTGTGTTAGTACCCCGTTGGCTGTAGTCAGTGCTGCACGAAGTAGCAGTCACTTATAACTTGGAAATTGTACACGTATACATAATACCATAGGTATAAGTAATACAAATAATCTGCTATAAAATTCTTCTTCTTCTTCTTCTTCTTCTTCTTCTTCTTCTTCTTCTTCTTCTTCTTCTTCTTCTTCTTCTTCTTCTTCTTCTTCTTCTTCTTCTTCTACTTCTTCTTCTTCTTCTTCTTCTTCTTCTTCTTCTTCTTCTTCTTCTTCTTCTTCTTCTTCTTTCTTCTTCTTCTTCTTCTTCTTCTTCTTCTTCTTCTTCTTCTTCTTCTTCTACTTCTTCTTCTTCTTCTTCTTCTTCTTCTTCTTCTTCTTCTTCTTCTTCTTCTTCTTCTTCTTCTTCTTCTTCTTCTTCTTCTTCTTCTTCTTCTTCTTCTTCTTCTTCTCCTCCTCCTCCTCCTCCTCCTCCTCCTCCTCCTCCTCCTCCTCCTCCTCCTCTTCTTCTTCTTCTTCTTCTTCTTCTTCTTCTTCTTCTTCTTCTTCTTCTTCTTCTTCTTCTTCTTCTTCTTCTTCTTCTTCCTCTTCTTCTTCTTCTTCTTCTTCTTCTTCTTCTTCTTCTTCTTCTTCTTCTTCTTCTTCTTCTTCTTCTTCTTCTTCTTCTTCTTCTTCACCCCCCCCCCCCCCAAGAAAACAAATACTAACATTAGTATGCTTGTAGTGAGGATATTAAGCAGAATTATAACAAAACAGATGTTATTCCTCCAGGTTATACTTAATGTGACAGGAAGAGACGGAGTTCGACACGTCGACATCCGGCAGTAGGTGGGTAGATAATGAGAATAAACTTTTTTTTAGAGGGTAGCCATTTTATGAAACAGGGATACCCTAGAAACAAATGACACAGGACGCTGCCATCAACCCCGACTCCAGGTTGATTTTCGAAATAAATTTGCATTCAGTAGTTTGCCACACGTAGCGAAGGGGTTACGGACGCAGTTCGTAATCCCGCAAACCGCTTTCGAAACATGGCTGTGTTGGATTTTTTTAAACGAAATGGTATGGGTGCCGGTCGTTCAGAAAGCAATGTCAAACTACTGAACGTAAACTTGCTCAGGAATCACGAGCAACCAAAAAATGCTGGGATTGACTGATACGTCCTGTAAAGGGAAGTCAGTGTTAAAGTCCAACTGATTGGTGTAGGAAGCTATCCCTTAACCTATCATCAGCGCACCGAAACTTCAAGCGCATTAAACCCCGCGGCCAAGCTGACTACTGAACGTAAAATTGCCTAGTAATTTACAAACAGCCACTACATTTTGGCGTTGAATGCAATGTCTAGTACATTCAGGAGTTGAATGCAATGTCTAGTACATTCAGGGATTGAATGCAATGTCTAGTACATTCTGGGGTTGAATGCAATGTCTAGTAAAGAATACAACCAGCCTGGTTAACATTGACGAATCTAGATTCACGCTAGCACGGACCAAGTCCTGCAGGCGAGTCTACGGTGATGACAGCCAACTTCTGCACGCTAACCTGAATGATATTACGCCAGGTCGAATACAGTGAGGACCCTAATGTGTTCATAACAGAGTAAAATTAGTTTTGAGCCGCTGTAGCGTTGCAACTAGTTGTTGTTTGTCCATCAAGAATGATGATGACCATTCATTTCATCCAGTGGGGTTGAAGGTGTGGAGCCGTGGGTTCTAAGATGGCTGATAAGGCCTATTTTGGCTCGAAATGTTCTTTGACAATGTGGGCAAAGAATGCTTGACGTCTCTGGAGGAGGATTTCCTGCAGTGGTTTTTCTGTCCTGCCTTTTCTTCACAGCTCTTGCAGTCCTGGTTGCCTCACATATGACTGCACCTTTGCGCAATGATGTACGCCACGAATTTCGGTCTCTGGCTGCAGCCTCCCAGGTGTCATGATGAATTCCAAAAGCATTCAGTGAAATTTTCAGAGTGTCTTTAAAACGTTTCCTCTGGCCACCTTGGGAGCGTTTACCACAACGCAGTTCGCTGTAGAAGATTCGTTTAGGGAGCTTGTGATCTGGCATGCGGGTCAAGTGACCAGCCCAGCGAATCTGATTCTTCATCAGTAGAGTGTGGATACTGGGCATGGATGCTCTTTCTAGGACTTCAGTGTCTGGAATCTTGTCTTGCCATTTAATCTTCAGTAGCTTCCTTAGGCAGACTGTGTGGAAGTGGTTTAATTTCCTAGCGTGTCGCTGATAAACAGTCCCGGTTTCACAAGCATATAGCAGTGTGGATAATACAACTGCTTTGTAGACTTTTAGCTTTGTTTGCAGGCTTATTCCAGTTCTGTCCCATACATTCTTGTACAGTCTGCCAAAGGCTGCACTGGCCTTGGAGATTCTTGCATTCACTTCGTCATCGATTGTGGCAGCTTGTGACACAGTGCTGCCAAGATAGGTGAATTTGTCCACAACACTTAGTCTATGATCATTCAGTTTGATATTCGGCACAGTGTGATTATTCCCTGGAGCTGGCTGGTACATAACTACAGTCTTCTCCAAGTTGATATTGAGCCCAAAGTTGGCACAGGCATGTGAGAAAGCTGAAACATTATGTTGCATGTCCGCCTCTGAGTTGGCGTATAGAGCGCAATCATCAGCAAACAGGAGCTCTCTGACAGTGCCGCTGTCAATTTTGGTTTTAGCTTTCAGCCTTCTGAGATTGAATAACTTTCCATCCATACGGTAGTTGATGTCTATTCCAATGTCGTCGTTCTCGAAGGCATTCATCAACATGGCTGAAAACATGAGGCTGAACAGTGTTGGTGCCAGGACACATCCTTGCTTCACTCCATTGGTTACAGGAAAGGGTTCAGACAGTTCACCATTTTCCTGTACTCTTGCCTGCATGCCGTCATGAAATAGCCGCACTATTTGGACAACTTTCGTGGACAGCCATATTTTGCCATAATCTTCCACAGTCCTTCTCTGCTGACTGTATCAAAAGCCTTGGTAAGGTCAATGAAAGTGGAGAACATTTCGCAGTTCTGTTCCTGACATTTCTCTTGCAGCTGCCTTGCAGTGAAAATCATGTCAACAGTTCCACGTTCTTTTCTGAAGCCACATTGACTCTCAGGAAGAAGACCTTGATCGAGATGGGCTGTGAGGCGATTGAGAAGAATTCTGGCGAGTATCTTCCCTGCAATTGAAAGCAAGGAGATGCCTCGGTGGTTGTCACAGGATTGGCGGTTTCCTTTACGTTTGTAAAGGTGGACTATTGACGCGTCCTTAAAATCTTGTGGCATGGTCTCGTTCATCCATATGTTTGTGAAGACTTGGTGAAGCTGCTCTGTTAGGACCGGCCCACCTGCCTTGTATATCTCTGCTTGGATGGAGTCAGGACCAGGTGCCTTGCCGCTGGAGAGTTGCTGGATGGCTTTGTTTATTTCCACTATGGTTGGCAGGTCACCAAGTGTCTCATTGGTGGGAACTTGAGGAAGGCAGTTGATGGTTTCATCATCGAAGAAGGAAGTTGCATTTAAGATTTTGCTGAAATGCTCTGCCCAGCGTTGGAGGATTTCTTTCTTATCGGTGACCAATGTTCCCCCGTCTGCACTGAGAAGGGGAACTATGCCTGGTGATGTAGGACCATAGACCGCTTTCAGTGAGTCGTAGAAGTTTTTCATATCATGTCTGTCAGCAAAGCCCTGAATTTCATCAGCTTTGCTGCTCAGCCAGGAGTCCCGCATGTGCCGAAGTTTCTGCTGCACTACTCTCTGAATGTTCTTGAAAGCATCTTTTTTTTATGTTGACTTTGGGTCATTCAAATGTGCCTTGAGGAGAAGATGTTTCTCGGCCAGCAATTGATTGATGTCTTCGGAATTTTCATCAAACCAGTCTTTATGTTTTCGGGGAGCTGGACCCAGGATTTCCATAGCAGTGTTGTAAATTATGTCCTTTAGGGCTCTCCGTTCTGTTTCTGTATCCTGTTTAGCTTCAGCATTGGGCTTGAGGCGGTCTTCCAGCATATTTTCAAACGACTGCTGCATTTTCTTGCTGTTTAGGCGGGTGACATTTAGCTTTGTTTGCATTTTCGCCCCTTGAGGACGCCGTGGTGGCCTGATGTGGATGTTCATTTTCGAGACAATGAGACGATGGTCTGTCCAACATTCGGCACCACACATGGATTTTGTCACTCGAACGTCTTGTCTGTCACTCCTCCTGACGATGACGACGTTGGATGAAGAATGACTTGCGCGATGACTTGGATTAAAGTGAGGAAGAGTTGCGCAATTCGTCGACCTCACTCTCTCGCCTGAGTCCATCTGAGTCCAGTGGCAAGACAAGTCGAGACGATTGGAGACGAATACAGGTGCAGTGGATGACCAGGGCGCTCTACGTGCCTTGCCGTGCTCATTACGTTCCACAACGCTTTGCAGGTAAACGCCGTCTTGCCCGTTGAATCAGGAATGATTTCTTCCGCGCAGTCTGCCGAATCCTGTCTTCACATGCTGGGTAGGCATACCCTAGTTTACCTCTTGGTTTGACACCAAATCGGATACCCATGCCTGGTTTAGCCAGCCTCTCACAGCTGTTGCCCGGGGGGTGGCCGCTGTCGCATGCTGACAGCTACTAGGAGCCACAGGCACGAGCTGGGTGTCAGACTTGGACCAGTCTGGGATGGGTCCTGAAAGGACATGAGAGCCATCCTTACCAAAGGTGCTACCAATGCCTGACACCCCGTACCCCCCCCCCCCCCCCCCCCCAGCGTTGCAACTAGTTACTAGCCTGCCGGTCGCATGGTCATGTGTTCGGAGCTGAATCGCAAAGGATTTTTTTTTCTTTTAAATTGACATTTGGTCTCAGGTCGATCCAGTCTTTTTACTTAACAAGACTAGTTATAAATATTAAGTTTAGATTTCAAATTGTATATTAGATTAGCCTCAACAGTCGCCTCTTCAGTATACTCTGCTATTTCCAGCTACCGATTCATTGTTACCTTGTACAGTGTTCTCCTAATCTTTCGCCCTTATTCGGAAAGGCAAGCGTCCGATAAACCACCAGGAGATCAAGGATATGTATACGGTCTACGTTTTGTTTGTTTGTTTTTTCGGTTCTTTTTTTTTTTTTTTTTTTTTTTGTCCACACCGTAAGTCGTATCTGGCCTTTGCTAGGTATTGACGGACATACTATCAGTAAGCCTCGGTGCCCTATTATAATACACATGTTTACCTGGCCTTTGTTTTGCCCAGGTGTTGGACCTCAGAGACTGCAAGACCATGAGAGCTTGGAGCATATCATCGTGACTCGACCGATACACAGACTAACTGAGATCTTAGACCTTTCTCCTTGGTACGGGTTATCCACAGACTGGTCGAGAGCTTGGAGCTCCTCTCCGTGGTACGGGTTATTCACAGACTATTCGAGAGCTTGGAGCTCCTCTCCTTGGTATGGGTTATCCACAGGCTAGTCAAGAGCTTGGATCTCCTCTCCTTGGTATGGGTTATCCACAGACTGGCCGAGAGCTTGGAGCAACTCTAAATGGTACGGGTTATCCACAGACTGGCCGAGAGCTTGGAGCAACTCTCCATGATACGGGTTATCCACAGACTAGTCAAGAGCTTGGGGCTCCTCTCCTTGGTATGGGTTATCCACAGACAAGTCAAGAGCTTGAAGCTCCTCTCCTTGGTATGGGTTATCCACAGACAAGTCAAGAGCTTTGGGATCCTCTCCATGTTATGGGTTATCCACAGACAAGTCAAGAGCTTGGGGCTCCTCTCCTTGGTATGGGTTATCCACAGACAAGTCAAGAGCTTGGGGCTCCTCTCCTTGGTATGGGTTATCCACAGACAAGTCAAGAGCTTGGGGCTCCTCTCCATGTTATGGGTTATCCACAGACAAGTCAAGAGCTTGGGGCTCCGCTCCTTGGTATGGGTTATCCACAGACAAGTCAAAAGCTTGGGGCTCCTCTCCATGTTATGGGTTATCCACAGACAAGTCAAGAGCTTGGAGCTCCTCTCCTTGGTATGGGTTATCCACAGACTAGTCAAGAGCTTGGGGCTTCTCTCCTTGGTATGGGTTATCCACAGACAAGTCAAGAGCTTGGAGCTCCTCTCCTTGGTATGGGTTATCCACAGACAAGTCAAGAGCTTGGGGCTCCTCTCCATGTTATGGGTTATCCACAGGCTAGTCAAGAGCTTGGGGCTTCTCTCCTTGGTATGGGTTATCCACAGACAAGTCAAGATCTTGGAGCTCCTCTCCATGATATGGGTTATCCACAGATTAGTCAAGAGCTTGGAGCTCCTCTCCTTGGTATGGGTTATCCACAGACTAGTCAAGAGCTTGGAGCTCCTCTCCATGTTATGGGTTATCCACAGATTAGTCAAGAGCTTGGAGCTCCTCTCCATGATATGGGTTATCCACAGACAAGTCAAGATCTTGGAGCTCCTCTCCTTGGTATGGGTTATCCACAGACAAGTCAAGATCTTGGGGCTTCTCTCCTTGGTATGGGTTATCCACAGACAAGTCAAGAGCTTGGGGCTCCTCTCCTTGGTATGGGTTATCCACAGGCTAGTCAAGAGCTTGGGGCTCCTCTCCATGTTACGGGTTATCCACAGACTAGTCAAGAGCTTGGGGCTCCTCTCCTTGGTATGGGTTATCCACAGACAAGTCAAGAGCTTGGGGCTCCTCTCCATGATATGGGTTATCCACAGATTAGTCAAGAGCTTGGAGCTCCTCTCCTTGGTATGGGTTATCCACAGACTAGTCAAGAGCTTGGAGCTCCTCTCCTTGGTATGGGTTATCCACAGACTAGTCAAGAGCTTGGGGCTCCTCTCCATGTTACGGGTTATCCACAGACTAGTCAAGAGCTTGGAGCTCCTCTCCTTGGTATGGGTTATCCACAGACAAGTCAAGATCTTGGGGCTTCTCTCCTTGGTATGGGTTATCCACAGACAAGTCAAGAGCTTGGGGCTTCTCTCCTTGGTATGGGTTATCCACAGACAAGTCAAGATCTTGGGGCTCCTCTCCTTGGTATGGGTTATCCACAGACAAGTCAAGAGCTTGGGGCTTCTCTCCTTGGTATGGGTTATCCACAGACAAGTCAAGATCTTGGGGCTCCTCTCCTTGGTATGGGTTATCCACAGACAAGTCAAGAGCTTGGGGCTCCTCTCCATGATATGGGTTATCCACAGATTAGTCAAGAGCTTGGAGCTCCTCTCCTTGGTATGGGTTATCCACAGACTAGTCAAGAGCTTGGGGCTCCTCTCCTTGGTATGGGTTATCCACAGACAAGTCAAGAGCTTGGGGCTCCTCTCCATGATATGGGTTATCCACAGATTAGTCAAGAGCTTTGAGCTCCTCTCCTTGGTATGGGTTATCCACAGACTAGTCAAGAGCTTGGGGCTTCTCTCCTTGGTATGGGTTATCCACAGACAAGTCAAGATCTTGGAGCTCCTCTCCATGATATGGGTTATCCACAGACAAGTCAAGATCTTGGAGCTCCTCACCATGATATGGGTTATCCACAGGCTAGTCAAGAGCTTGGGGCTTCTCTCCTTGGTATGGGTTATCCACAGGCTAGTCAAGAGCTTGGAGCTCCTCTCCATGATATGGGTTATCCACAGACTAGTCGAGAGCTTGGGACACATCTTCTTCTTCAACCTACGCACAGACTAGCCGAGATCTTGGAAACCTTTTCACGGTACGTGTTATCCACAAACCGAATTCCGAATTTCTAGTCTGGGTTATTTTTCAAACATAGTCATGCCGCACAGAAGGCACGCAACTCCAGGAGCGGTCTTGTTAACCCCGGGGGTTCCCGCCCTTGGAGAAGGGGAGGAAGACCAACACCATAGACTCCGTGGAAATGCTACTTCTTAGAGCTCCGAGGGAAAGCCTCCACACCAGCTTCACCACGATAGATGTAGGCTTCTACGGGGCTCATGACATTCGCAAGTTTACGCATCGAACTAAAGAGTTGGAGCTCAGTCTTCCGGAGGTGTTCCAAATATCCACCCAAGCAGCCCGCCAAAACACCAACCAGCCCGCCAAACCACCAACCAGCCTGCCAAACCACCAACCAGCCTGCCAAAGCACAAATCAACCTAACAATTAAGCAACCGATGAAAGCACAAAACAATCAGTCAATCAACCATCGAACCAGTCATCCAATCAACTACACAACAAACTATCCAACCGACCATCTAACCTAACCACCAATGCAGAGTATAATTATTATATGTAGGACAGCTCTTTGCTCGAAATTAGAACCTGTAAACGGAAACAACGCCAAAGCCCTCAGCTGAATCTGCGAACCACATATCTCCCGCAGGCCATGCGAGTCAACATCTTCTGTAACTTAGAGGTGAACCATATTTCTGGTTACCCTTACAACAACACACCTTACAACAACCAGCAGCGGTTGACATCCAGAACCAGTGGAGCGCTGTCTAGTTCTATATCCCAGCGGCTGATACTCTTGTTTGCTTGTGTTAAAGCGTGTGATTTATTCAGATATGGGTGTCTAACCCATTCAAGGCCTCCCAGAGAGAGACGGAGTATGTCTCAACTCTCAACAATGGAATACTTCTCTCGGAACCGATCCCATTTTCTCTGCCTGCCCCGGTCACGCAATGTGATTGTTACGTAGATTGAAGACCGGGTGTCTGAAGTGCAAATTAAGTATTGTTGGACTGGATTTAAGTTTTAAAAATGTTGCTTGTCCTTTTGGAGGACGTTGATCAACCTTCGGATGATTTTCCGGCAATTTTACGTTCAGTAGTTTGTTATTGAGAACAATTTATTACTAGTTTCTGCAAGAACACTTTTAGACAACAGTGACATAAAAAAATGCATTCGCGTGATTGTTAACAGAAACACATCGCATGTGTCTATCATCTGTAGCTTTCAGGTGTGTTGTTAATCTCTGTTACAATCCTGGACTCGGAAGGTCCACCAGAGTTTTGCTTAATCTCTGGTTCTTGCTTCAATCGACCAAAACTATGGACAGCCAGGTTGTTTCAGATTCTGGCTTTCAATTGTCGACTACAGGCGTGTGGCGACAAGGTTTCGTCAAGCTCAGCCTCAAATGTGTGTCTTGCTCTTGGGGCCTGTTACGCAACCAAATAAATAAAGGTAGTATCGCGAGACTCAACGTCAAGAAAGTTCAGGCTCAGCTAGACAATGGCAAAACATTAAAAGGAAAGGCGAAGTTAATGAGTTGGCAGATTCAGCATATGGCAATGGCGATGTATTGCCGGGGCCCATAAGGGAAGCAAAGAATAGCAACACTGTAGCCTACCACGCATGTCGTAAGAGGCGACTAAGGAGGGTTGATGGTTCCGTTGCCCTGCTACTGAGTGAGTGCGTGGCGCGACACTGTGAGCTGTGAGTTTCGCGTGAAATGCTTTTGAATCTGCCCGAGGTCTTTTGGAACGTGATTGCATGTTCGGAGCAATGGTAGATGGCTATGTCTCAGAGTTTACCGGTTTTTGCCTTATGCAGAAATGCGTGGCTGCTGGGCTTCTGGTTGACTGCCACTGCCATCGACGATGAACTGTATTTTCGTGGACTGTGTGCGTGAACATCTAGGAAACATCCAGATGGGAAAATGACTGCCGATTCCATCAGAGATGAACTGGGTGTTTCGTTGGGGACTATTGTGTTGACATTCTGGCGGCGGCATTATGCACAGTGTATCTGTGAAGGCTGTTGTTTGTCGAGACTCCTGTCTTTTCCACTTTTCACATTGGGCAGTGGGGAGCATTTTGTGCGATATTCACTGGCACAGGAACGGAGCATAATGGGGACAACCCGTTGCTATGAGGTTGGAACTACGACTACGACATCCATTTGCAGGTTCTTATCTCGCGCAAAGAGCTGTCCTACATATAATGTTTAGACTGTGTTGGTGGTTAGGTTGGATTGGATGGTCGCAATCCCGGGAAGGTTAACCCGGTCAACAAATGCCCGCAGAAGTCGGATGTGTCGGCCTAACGGCGCAAGAACACAGCTCTGCTGTAAACAGGCACAACGCAATCACGTCCGAAAAAAACTAACTCCGGATGAACGCAGAAGAAGAAGAAGGATGGTCGCAATAAGCTGTCCTACACATATTGTTTAGACTGTATTTGTTGGTTATGTTGGATGGTCGGTTGGATAGTTAGTTGCGTGGTTGGTTTGATGACAGGTTCAATGGTTGGTTTGCTGAATAGTTGTGTGATGGCTTCATTGGTTGATTAGTTGTTTCGTGGGCTAGTTGGTTGTATGGTTGTAACACCTCTGGAAGATTATGATCTCCAACTCTTCAGTTCGAATTTTATGTGGTATGAGCCATGAAAAGGCCTAAATCCATCGTGGTGAGGCTGATGAAACCAGGACAGCCGAGATAAAAATAAAATTGAAACATTCAACACTATCAAGTCTAAGAAAGCCAGATGAACACAGCTTCCAAGATGAAAACAGCAACGAGTAAAGCAGTCATTAATCAACTTTCAACATGACGATAAGAGCTCTCACTCTTAAACTTCCGTTGTACTGATGCCGAGTTAGCGTGTTCAACCCCTAAATTGGTAAGTTGGACTAAAATGTTGACTGATCGTCCTTGGCGTGGGGATGTAAATTACAAGTACCTCTGAAGTCAGAGTGTGCTCACAAGAATGTCCCGGTACCTTCTGATACCGCAGATGTCTAATGACGAAGGACGCTATGTTAGGGAAAACTACCCCACACGTAAACATCAGTTCAGTGCACTAGACGTTGTAGCATGTACAGTGGAACCTCGCTTAACGAGCACCTCTCATAACGAGTAATTTGATTAACGAGCAAAATAAATTGTAAAACAAAAATGATTCGCTGAACGAGTGACATTTCGCATAACAAGTGACGAGGGGAGGGGAAGTCCCTGATTGTGTGCCCTTTGAGAGGGGTTTGAGACAGCACCTGTGGAGAGATTGTGTCTATAGCTAAGATCATGGAACTGGAGGTGGATAACAAATATATCGATGAGCTTGTGGAAGAGCATAGCCAATAGCTGACCACCGAAGAGTTTATGGAATTACATTGTGTTTCACAGCAAGATGTTTTGGAGAAGAGTTTGTCCGAGGAGGAGGAGGAGGAGAAGGTAACAGCAAACCAACAACCTTCTGGTGCAATAAGAGATATGCTGAAAGCATGGGAAACTGTTGCATCGTACATTGAGAACCATCACCCTAATAAGGCAGTGGCTATGACAGCTACTAATTTATTTAATGAAAATGCTGTATCGCATTTCACCAAATTCTGAGCGTCGGCAAAAACAAATTTCTCTAGACAGCTTTCTAGTAAAAAAATAATGAGGTATGTATTATAAATTGTAAATTAATTATTTCAATTTTTTTTTCTACAATCGAATTCTCATTCCAGGTTCGTTCATTCCACGATAGAAGAGGAAGATGAATCACTCTCCTTATATATAATTTTCTTTGAATAAACGCTATACAAAATACTTTGAGTATTTATTCGGCATGGAAAGCATTATCGTATTTTACATTGATTTGTATGGGAAAAACTGTTTCGCTTAACGAGTGTTTCGCGTTACGAGTAAGATTCTGGAACGAATTATGCTCGTTAAGCGAGGTTCCACTGTATATGGACTACGCTTGGGTTGAAAGCGAGCGAACAAAGAAACAAACAAACAAAATGACCAAGACAATCTGAAACCAGGATCGCAAAACAACAAAGATATGTTCAAGACCAAACCAGTTTTGTTTTTAAACGTCTCAAGATTTTTTTTTAACTTGCATATCCCTTACAGGACGTTGCAGTCAACACCAGCATTTTTAAGCTGCTGTTGATGTTCTTGGCAAGATTACGCTCAGTAGTTCATAATTGATTTCTGAGCGACCGGCTCACATACCCCGTAAGTAACCGACGCGACGTGATCCGCTGCCGAATCTCGCCGAGCTGTGTTCCTCACGTGGATATACGGGATTACGGAGAAAGTCATTAACACCTTCGCCAGGGAGTACGGATGTCTCAAGATCACGACAATGAAATGACAAAGAAGGTCCTAAGACCAAAACAGTACACGAAAAAGTCAGATGAATGTATGCCCTTAGTGAATTTGAACACATATATGCCCTTAGTGAATTTGAACACAGATCCACAAACAATGTGTTGCACGATTTATTGCCTGGCATATTCGCTCGATATCATCAAGTGCATACTGCAGTTATATAGTTTGTGTGTGTGTGTGTGTATGTGTGTGTGTGTGTGTGTGTGTGTGTGTTAAGGGCAGAGAAAAAGAAAAGAAAAAAAATGGGGGGGGGGGGGGGGGGGGGGGGGCGAGTCGTCTCAAGACCAGATAGTAAAATAAGAAAGACAGTCTCAAGGCAAGACAGCAAAGCAAACTCGAGACAGTAATGACCAAAGGAAAGAAGACAGTTCGTACAGACTGGTAGCCTCGTCTATTATATTCCTCCATTTAATGACCGGAAGTGTGACACTGAACTGACCGAGAAAGGTCGCCACGGTCTAATGACACTGAAGCAGTTGTCTTCACTACCGCTGAGGCTGCGCCGAGGGCCGTGTTTTCTTTCGACACGGTTGAGTGGCCCACGTCATGGCTTGCCTACCCCAGTGTCCCATAGGTAAACAAACCGAGTTTGTTCAGCAACAATCCCCAGCGGGCAGTTATTATCTCCCTGAAGAGTGTGCCAGTCAATTATCGTCCTTGCTGAGGCCAGTAACGATGGGGCTCTTCTCCCATTGTCTGGTCCTCCGGAGAGGGAGGGTGGCGTCTGTTCAAGACACCAAGGTGGCGATGATAGCTTGCATTCTGCCTTTTTTCTATGCAGTTAGAATAAAATCGTTAAGAGAAATCACGACTGCAATCACGCAGGTCAGTGGAACCTGGCTCTTGAAGATGATGTTGATAGTGCTTGCTTGCTTGCTTGTGTTCGTTGGCTTGAGCTCCAACGCGAAGTCCTGTATATCGGATGAAGGCATCCTGTTGTCCAACATCAGTGTGATGTCATACAGGACCTGAGGTTTGCGTGAGTATCCGTTGTCCCATGTCTGGCTTATTGGTGTGCAGACTGGTGGTTCCTCGCCGTACAGGCAGACACTCTCCGACTTCGGAGGAATCGGCGATCCTATTGACTTTAGCCAGGAACCCGAAGGGACCTGTTGCCCAGGACGCTCGACGAGGACGCGTCAATAGGTCTTGGCCAGTATATAACCCGGCCCTGGTGCCTTGGAAACACCTCTGTGTCCCATGTGATAGTGATGATAATAATGATGATGATGATCGAACATGGCTCTTGATGATGTTGATGGTGATGATGATGATGATAATGATGATGATTATGCTCATGGTGGTCCTTGTTATAATGCTGCTGCTTATCATGATAATGATGGTGGTGATGATGATGAGGCATAGTTGCATGTCCTTAGCGGACCCCAGCACTTCCCAACACATCTCCTGGTCCCAAATTTAGACCGGATCGACCAGGGAGCCTAGTTCAATTTGAAAAGTCCACCTCTTGCGGATTCGAACCCATAACCTGCGGGTAGGCAAGCCAGCGTCTAGCTAGTAGGCTAGAGATGCTCCTACATTATCTTCTTCTTCTTCTTCTTCTTCTTCTTCTTCTTCTTCTTCTTCTTCTTCTTCTTCTTCTTTTCTTCTTCTTCTTCTTCATCATCATCATCATCTTCTTCTTCTTCTTCTTCTTCTTCTTCTTCTTCTTCTTCTTCTTCTTCTTCTTCTTCTTCTTCTTCTTCTTCTTCTTCTTCTTTTTCTTCTTCTTCTTCGTCATAGCATTGTTATTTTTATTATTAACATTATTATTATTATTATTATTATTATTATTATTATTATTATTATTATATTATTATTATTCATCTTCTTCTTTCCTTCCATTACGCATGAAGTGTTGGGGTGAGAGGTAAGGATCTGTTATGCACTCTTTCTAATGCTCTTTATTAGTTAGTATTCATTTCTCAAGGTTGTTCTTGATACCATCACTTTATCTTTTACGTTGTCTTCCTCTTGCTCTGTACCCATTATATTTCTTCAGTATGCTCTTTGTAGCAGATGGTACTAGGGCATTCTGGAGAGGTGGTCACACCATTTATCCTATTGTTCTTTAATGAAATGCATGACTGGTTTCAGACCTACTCGTCTTCTTATTTCCCCATTCTGGATTCTATCTCTCACAGTTACTGATATTTATCTAAGATGCTCAACATAGTATGTGTTGTATGTTCTTGTTGTTTGCTGCTGATGAACACTTGTCACCACACAACTCTGTTTTCTGTAATGGTATATACTAAAGATGGCCTACCGCAGTTTAACTCATTTATTCTCTGTCATAAGGCCCTCCATGTTGTCCTGCCTCTGTTGCCGCATGTGTCAGTCATACATCACACCATGATATTATCTACCTTGTGGTGCGCCTCTCTTCCGCATCCCCGGTACGCCTCCCTCCATAGTTACCAACCGTCATTTACTGTCTATAACAGTCCATAAATAAACACACATAGTAGTGATTGGCGGTCATAGAGGGAGAAGAAGGAAGTAGAGATCAGAGGACGCACTAGACAACATTAAATTTCAAAGCTATAGTTACCGACTGGGATTCGAACCAGAGGGGGGGGGGGGTATCTTGAGACTGAGGAATTAAATCTGCCTGGCTAGTGCATTCGGACCCGAAGTGTACAAGTTTGTTTTTCCTGCATATCCTTTACAGGACATCGCTGTCAACATCAGCATCTTTCAGCTGATTGTTGATTTCTTGGCAAGATTACGCTCAGTAGTTTGTCATTGCTTTCTGAATGACCGGCTCAATACCCAGTAAGTTGCCGACGCGGAGAGAACCGCTACCAATTCTCGCACAACGCCACGTTACTTACGAGAGTATACGAGATTACGGATAAAGTCGTGTAACCTCTAGACCAGCGAGACCGGCATTGTGCAGGTTAGGGTTTTATTTTTTCCCCTACCGTAAAAATATCCACACCTGACTGGGAGTCGAACGCGGGTCTCCCGAAGGAGAAACAGGCATTCTAGTTACTCGGCCAGCAGCTCCTTTTAGTTACAATAATAATCAATAGTAAGTAAAGTTGTAGTACAGTAAAGGATCCTTTTACACGTATCGAGATATATATATATATATATATATATATATATATATATATATATATATATATATATATATATATATATATATATATATATATATATATATATATATATCTTATATATAAAAGGCAATGTGTGTGGATGTGTATGTCTGTATGTATGTCCTTTATGCGTTCGCGAACGGCCCATCCGTTCCCGACTATCTATCTGTCTGTCTGACTGACCCGGCCGGCATCGCCCAACTCCTGGTGGGGAGCATCTCATTTAATTCATATAAGTAGTCATATAAGTTCCCGTTCCCGACTGTCTGTCTGTCTGTCTATCTGTCTGTCTGTCTGTCTGACCCGGCCCAGCCCATGGTGGAGAGCATCTCATTTAAATCATATAAGTAGTCATATAAGATCCCGTTCCCGACCATCTGTCTGTCTGTCTGTCTGTCTGACCCGGCCCGGCATCGCCCAGCTCCTGGTGTGGAGCTTCTCATTTAATTCATATAAGTAGTCATATAAGCTCCCGTTCCCGAATATCTATCTGTCTGTCTGTCTGTCTGTCTGTCTGTCTGTCTCTCTGTCTGTCTGTCTGTCTCATCATTCTTCCTCCTCCTCCTTCTCCGCCTCCTCCCTCCTCCCTCCTCCTTCTCCATCCTCCTTCTACCTCTTCCTCCCTCCTCATTCTCCCTCCAACTCCTCTTCCTCTCTCTTCCTCCTCCCTCTCCCTCCTCCCTCCTCCCCCTCCCCCTCCTCCTCTTTCATTCTCCTCCTCCCTCCTCCTCCCTCCTCCTCCTTCCTCCACATCCCTCCTCCTCCCTCTTCCTCCTCCTCCCTCCTCATCATTCTTCCTCCTCCTCCTTCTCCCCCTCCTCCCTCCTCCCTCCTCCTTCTCCATCCTCCTTCTACCTCTTCCTCCCGCCTCATTCTCCCTCCACCTCATTCTCCTCTCTCTTCCTCCTCCCTCTCCTCCTCCCTTATCCTCCCCCTCCTCCTCTTGCGTTCTCCTCCTCCCTCCTTCTCCCTCCTCCTCCTCTCCCTCCTTCCTCCCTCTTCCTCCTCCCTCTTCCTCCTCCCTCTTCCTCCTCCTCCTCTCCTTCCTCTTCCTCCACCTTCTTCTCCTCCTCCTCCCTCCTCCTCCTCTCTACTCCTCCTCTCCCTCCTCCTCCTTCCTCCTCCTTTCTCCTCCTCCCTCTCCTGTTTCCCCTCCTCCTCCTAATCCCTCCTCCTCCCTCCTCCTCCCTCCTATTCTTCCCTACTCCTCCCTCCTCCTCTCTCCGCCTATCTCTTCCTCCCTCCTCCACCCTCCTTCACCCTCTTCCTCCTCCTTCCTCCTACTCCTCCTTTTTCTTCTTCTTCTGCTGCTGCTCCGCTGCTCCATTTACCCAAGTTAATTGTTGGGGGAATATGTAAAGATCTTTCAAGTGCTCTTTCTAATGCTTTTTGTAAGTTGGTCTTCGTTTATGTAAGGTTGTTCTAACCGCAACCAATAAATGATTAGACAGACAGACAGACAGACAGACAGACAGACAGACAGACAGACAGACACACAGACAGACAGACAGACAGACAGACAGATAGTCGGACGGGAACTTATATGAATTAAATGTGATGCTCCCCATCAGGTGCTGGGCGAAGCCGGGCCGGGTCAGACAGACAGACAGACAGACAGACAGACAGACAGACAGACAGTCGGGAACGGGAACTTATATGACTACTTATATGAATTAAATGAGATGCTCCACACCAGGAGCCAGGCGATGCCGGGCAGGGTCAGACAGACAGACAGACAGACAGACAGACAGACAGACAGACAGGAAAGGGAACGGCAGCTTATATGACTACTTATATGAATAAAATGAGATGCTCCCCACCAGAGCTGGGCGAAGCCGGGCCGGGTCTGCTAGTCTTATATATCAAATAGGATCTCCCTCTGTATGTCTGTATGTATGTCCTTTATGCGTTCGCGAACGGCCCATCCGATTGAGATGAAATTTTCTACACGCCTTCCTTTCATTCCAGCGCAGCCAACTGTGATATTTTTTTAGTGTGAAATCGGCTGCTTACTTAATATTATTTAATTTTGCATTTTACATTATAATCTTATATACAGCGAGGGGACTTAACTCTAGAAAAGTTATTTCAAGGGCATAACTTTTAATAACTTTTCTGTATACCTTATAGTCATATTGTTGCATCTTTTTCAAAGGTTTATAAACTCTTTGTCTATAGTTATGTACCGGCATATGAGTTATAATAAATAATGATACAAACTTTAAGGCATTTTCAAAGTTTTCATAAAAATAATGCACAATGCATAACATTGTAACAGTCATGCAGGTGATTAGAAACAGTTTTCATTAGATATAATGGATGGTGTGTGGAAGGACATTCTTTTAAGTTACTTTTTTTTTTTTTGTTGCATGAATTTAATGAGACGCACACGCCAGGAGCTGGGCGAAGCCACGCAGGTCAGATAGACAGACAGACAAACCTTTCGCTGCAGTTACCTACAGGCATATGCGTTATAATCCTCCTCCTCCTCTCCCCTCCTCCTCCTCCTACACTCTTCTCTTACCCTCCCCCTCCTCCCTCTCCCTCCTCCATCCTCTTCCTCCCTCTTTCTCCTCCTCCTCCTCCTCCCTCTTCCTCCTCCTTCCTCCTCCATCCTCCTCCCTCTTCCTCCTCCTACCTCCTCGCCCTCTTCTCTCCTCCTAATCACTCCTCTTCCTTCCTCCTCCCTTCTCCTCCTCTCTCTCCTCCTACTCCCTCCTCCTCCTCCCTACTCCTCCTACGTCCTCCCCCTCATCCCTCCTCCTCCTTCTCCTCCCTCTTCCTCCTCCCTCTTCCTCCTCCCTCTTCTCCTCCCTTCTCCTCCTCCCTCCTCATCATCTCTCCCCTTCCCTCCACATCCTCCTCCTCCTCCCTCTTCCTCCTACTCCCTCCTCATTCTCCCTCCTCCTTCTCCCTCTTCCCTCTTCCCTCCTCCTTCTCCCTCCTCCTTCTCCCTCTTCCTCCTCCCTCCTCCTCCCTCCTCCTTTTCCCTCTGCCTCCTCCCTCCTCCTCCTCTCTCCTTCTCCTCCTCCTCCATCTCCCTCCTCCTCCCTCTCCTCCTCCCTCTCCTCCTCCTCCTCCCTCCTCCTCCTCCTCCCTCCTCCTCCTCCTCCCCCTCCTCCTCCTGCGTTCTTCTCCTCCCTCCTTCTCCCTCCTCCTTCTCCTTCTTCT